>CM033470.1:169208160-169593498 GCA_019447015.1 Hymenochirus boettgeri | reverse complement strand
CTGTCGTTTGTCATTCGTACCATCAATGGTGTGGGCGCAGGTCTTCGTAGAAGTTCACAGTTTTAGCAGATTTTCTAAAAAATTTGAAAAAAAACACTCTCAAAGGTAGAAATCATGCCAAAATCCCAAGTAATGTAAAAAAAAAGTTACCAATATCAATCTCCCAAATGTCCGGAATCAAAACGGTTGCCCTATGTATGGTTACACACGCAAACGTGGAATCAACTAGCCACAAAGTGAGCCAATGAACAATGGCCCAATTACAGCAACTTTTCAGATTTGTCACACTAAAACACCCTCTATATTAGAAATACCCCCCCCAAACTATATTCTTGGAATCTACACACCTTCAGCTACACAATGGTGTGATTCCTTATGCATACCACCAATGGTGTGGGCGCAGTTTCATGTAAAATTTTCACTTTTTACCAGATTTTCAGGAAAAAATTTATAAAATACAATTCAAAGTTAAAAATCATGGCAAATTTCCATGTCATGGAAAAAAACTTGTCAATTATCAATCTTCCAATGCCCTGAATCAAACGGTATGCCATATGCGTGGATGTACACAGGGACATGGCCACCAACTAGCTCAAAGGGACACATGCACAGTGTAATTACAAGAAAAAAATCAAAGTGCTTGTAATTCAAACAGCCCCAAAACTTGGAAATGCCCCCACAAATAACCCCCCACTAAATATCACTCTCCCACATGTTCTGAATCAAACAGTATGCCATATGCGTGGATGTACACAGAGACGTGGCCACAACTAGCTCAAATCGGACGCATGCACAAATGCAATTACAAGAAAGAATCAAAGTGCTCTGTAATTTGAACAGCCTACACTTTTTCTAAGGAAACAGTCCCGAAACATGGAAATTCTCCCACAAACTATAATTTTTGGAATCTACACACCTTCAGCTACGTTACGATGCCATGTTTCATACATACATGAAGAATTCCAGACCCACTGATCCAAAGAAGTCCCTGTTTTTACGAGGTTTTGTGAAAAATAAAATAAGATGATTCAAGGGTTGAAATCCTACCTAAACCCTTTTGACAAGCAAAAAAACCCACTAAATGTCAATCTCCCACATATCCTGCATCAAATGTTATGCCATATGTGTGGGTGCACACAGAGACGTGGCCACCAACTAGCTCAAATTGGACGCATGGACAAGTCCAATTACAAGAAAAAAATCAAAGTGTTCTGTAATTTGAACAGCCTAATCAACTTGGAAATACCCCCCACAAACTATATATTTTTGGAAGCTACACACCTTCAGCTACGTGATGGTATCATGCTTTCGTATATACATGAAGAATTCCAGGCGCTGTTATCCATAGAACTCCGTGCTTTTAGGAGATTTTGTGAAAAAATAAAATAAGAGGACTCAATGGTTGAAATCCTACCTAAACCCACTCGGCAAGTAAAAAACCCACTAAACGGCAATCTCCCACATGTCCTGAATCAAACGGTATGCCAAAAGGGTGGGTGCAAACAGAAACGGGGCCACCAACTAGCTCAAATTGGACGCATGCACAAGTCCAATTACAAGAAAAAAATCAAAGTGTTCTGTAATTTGAACAGCCTAATCAACTTGGAAATACCCCCCACAAACTATATATTTTTGGAAGCTACACACCTTCAGCTACGTGGTGGTATCATGCTTTCGTATATACATGAAGAATTCCAGGCGCTGTTATCCATAGAACTCCGTGCTTTTAGGAGATTTTGTGGAAAAATAAAATAAGAGGACTCAATGGTTGAAATCCTACCTAAACCCACTCGGCAAGTAAAAAACCCACTAAACGGCAATCTCCCACATGTCCTGAATCAAACGGTATGCCATAAGGGTGGGTGCAAACAGAGACGGGGCCACCAACTAGCTCAAATGGGATCCATGCGCAATTGCAATTACAAGAAAAAATTAAAAAACGCCACAACCCACTCCCCCACCCCTATCCCCACTCCCCCTTTTAGTGGAAAACCAGTAAGTACGGAGAGTCACACAAGTTTTTGCACACTTTACTGATCCTAAAAAATCAATACGGTCTTTTTTTGGTACCTCTGCAAAATTTCCTACTAAAATAGGCTTAGTTTCCCTTGAAATCCAACAAATAAATGATCCGCGTTTACTTTACCGATATCACCGGGGACATTGGGAAGCTTGGAGAAGAAAAAGTTTTTTGCTAATTTATAGTTTTAGGGTAAAAAAAAAAAACAGGTGTGTGTATCACTTTAAGATTTTTTTTGTGTGCATTTCCCCTTTTTTGGGGGGATCATTCCCAAAGATGATCATCAAATCATCTTAGGGAATGATACCGAACTTGGAATACGGGCATAAATGCCCGTTTTCCAATTCGAAATCCGATCGGAAAAATCACTTCCCGGAAATCATTTTCCAGGAAGTGATTTTTCATTCATTGGCAAAGATCAATAATTTGGTGATCAGAAGTGATCACCAAATTTTGATCTCTGTCCCCATTTTTTTTCTAAGTCTTCGCTAAGTAGCAAAGACTTAGAAAAAATCCTATTTGGGAATGGAACTTTGAGTTCCATTCACAAAATGTATAGTACAGCTGTCAGCTTGACAGCTTGTGCTATACAGGTACAGCAGCATGATCTAAATTGAGATCAGGCTGCAGTACCTCAACTAGACCACCAGGGGGACCACCAGAGTACAGTTTCAAGGGAAGACCCCGGTGAAGGAGGAAGTTCTGTGAGTCACCGGGGTCTCCCTTTCCGTTGAAGAACAGCTCCTCCTCACCTCCTCCTCGTGGGACCGGCTGATGGGCGATACAGGTACTGTTTTCTCCCGATCCCCCCCTCGGATTTGGACCAAACCGAGGGGGGATCGAGGGGGGGAGGGGGGGCAGTCGAATGCTGCCCCCCGATCGCGGCTAGAGGGGGGCAAATTTTTTTGGGGAGGGGGGAAGCCACAGATCGTATATTCACGATCTGTGGCAGTTTGTGCATTCACTGCACAGATCGTGAATATACAATCTGTGGCAGGGAAAGGGTTAAAAGATTATGTCCTATTTAAATGGGTAATTTCACAAACTTAAATTATTCATATATAATTTATTTATTTATTTATTTATTTTTTAAGACTAGTGCCACACTTTAATTTCTAGTTGCTGCAGTATTGGAAGAATAGCTTACCTTTACTGATGATACTAAATTTATTGCAATTCGTATCTCTGTATCAAAATAACGTTTTAAAGGGCATGTCCACCCTTCTAAAAAAATGTTTATATAATATTCCCCCTGTCCCCCCAGCCCAAACCGCTATATTTTTATTATCAGAAAGTGCCCCAAACATTACTTACCTTCCCTCTTTCCTCCGCCGCGCTGCCAGGCCCTCTGCTTGCGAGAAAATGCAAGCAGAGGGGCGGGACCGGCAGTCGCGTCTGTGATTGGCTAAGCGGCAGCTAATCACGGACGCGGCTGCCGGGAGTTCAGTGCGGTGCAGGAAAGAGGGAAGATAAGTAATGTTTGGGGCACTTTCTGATAATAAAAATATAGCGGTTGGGGCTGGGCTGACGGGGAATATTATATAAAAAGATTTTTACACTAGGAGGAGGGAATCCTAATGGGGGGGGGCTCTTCTGCACATGGCAAAATTCTCCCGGAGGAGAGACGGGAGGCAGAGTCCTATATGGACTCTGCAGTACTCCTGGTGGGCAACCATATGGAGCTGGGATGTAAGGTAAGGATTAAACTACACTACACAATGGGGCCAGTAGTGGGGGGAATTATAGTTTTGGGGGTGGACATGCCCTTTAATGTTTTGTACAGACAATCACTGTAACATTTTACTTACCATTTCATCTTTGGCAAGGTGGGCAAAAGTAACATGTGCTTCCTGATTTCTTTTTTTTTTAACAATTTTCACACTTAAATGTTTTCGATCATCAAACAAAATCAAAATAAACACAAAATGCAGTTTTTAAGTTATTTTATATATTAAGGGAAAAAAATATCCAAACCTACATGGCCCTATGTAAAAGTAATTTCCCTTTTTGTTAAATCATAAAGTAAACATTTTTTGGGAAAGTTTCCAATTTCATTAGCCACACCCAAGCCGGATTACTACCAGACCTATTGAATCAATAGAATACTTAAATAGAACCATTTCGACAAAGTAAAGTAAGTAAAAAGATTCCAAAAAGGAAGACTTTGTAACTTTTTTCAGACTGATAGATGTCAATTACTTTCTGTTCCTGAATTTCTTCAGATCGTGGCACAAAGTCATTTCTAAAGCTTTAGGACTCCAGTGGACTTTGATGAAAGCCATTATCCACAAATGAAGAAGTCATGGAACATTAGTGAATGGGAATGGAAAGCCTACAAAAATTACCTCAAGAGTGCAGCGAGGACTCATCCAAGAACCGGAACATCATCTAAAAAAACTGCTTGCCTCTGTTAAGGTGAAAACTTGAAAAAACATAAAAACTTGTCTCACTTTTGTCAAGTACATTTTGATGCTCCCCAACATTTTTGGGAACTGTCGACTGACAAAACAAAAGTTAAACATTTTGGTAGGAATGCGTTTCAGAAAAACCATCAATCATGCCAACAGTGGAAGTGTAATGGTCTGGAGCTGCTTTGCTGCCTCAGGACCTGGATGACATGCTGTGATTGATGGACATGGGCGGAGGGTGACTTTCAGAATAGGAAAGGCTAATGCGCGCGGTGCAAAGTTTTTTAGGTCACGCCCCTTTCCACGCCCCAGGTCACACCCCTTTCCACGCCCCAGGTCACACCCACTTTGTAATTTACACAACATAAATACATGTATGATGTATACAAATATATTTTATTGTTAATATATAGAGATAGATAGACAGACAGATAGAGAGAGAGACAGGTAGACATACGAGTGGACAGAAAGACATAAGACAGGTTAGACAGGTGGATAAGATACAGAGACAGAAAGAGAGATAGATAGATGTATATGAAAACTTTCTCAAGTGACTAAAGCATTTAACTTAACATAGATAGATAGATAGATAATAGATAGATAGAGATAGATAGATAGATGATAGATAGATGATTGATAGATAGATAGATGATTGATAGATAGATAGATGATAGATAGATAGATAGATAGATAGATAGATAGATATTCTTTAATATATTCTTTAATCATAATCACCCACTTTCAATCAAAAATCCCGATTTTAATTCTAAATAAAAAAGACCCCTCACATTTCAAAGCAAATAACATCCTGTAACCAGCACAACAATTGACTCTGTCAGTGCTGAACCTGTCCCAGACCATGTCCTTTCTGGAAGACTGCACAGTACTGAGTGTCACTCTCTCCCTAGCCTCCCTTCTCCCCAACCCAGCTGCTGCAGCTTCTCTAATCACTTACAGTGTGTTGGGAATATCTGATTCACCAACCCTGGCTTTGCCTTTGCTCTTTCCTCATAGCTGCCAGGAGTCCCAGAGATGCTCCTCCCACAAAACGCTGGAAACTAGGTGACTGGAAGGAAACCTCGGCCCCGGGCTGCTGAGAGGGAAGGGGGAGGAAGGGCAGGAGCTAAAGTCCTGCAGGCTGCAGCTAAACAGTGACAGGAGAGAAAGCTGCATGCTGCTGATAATATTAATCATGGGACCTTACAGTGACAGGAAATCCGGTACAAACCGGTAGGAGCATTTTGGCCGGTACATTACTTTGAAAAACGGTACAATACCGGCACGGTACAGTTGGAGGGTATGCTTTTTTTTTTCCCCCAGCAATTTTTTTCCCCCCCAGATTTTACTTAGGAAGGCTAAGCCCTCCTAAGCCTTATGGAAAATACGCCTATGTTGATGGAGCCATGAATTCTGATCTCTGGCAAAAAATCGTAAAGGAGGATGTTGAGCCATTAGCTTGTGAACTCAAGGTGAAGCTAACTTGGTTTCTGCAGCAGGACAATGATCCAAAACACACCAGCAAGTCCAGAATACAATTGGCATGACCTTAAAAAGGCAGTTCATAATATGGTTGAATTAAATCAATTCTCCAATGAAGAATTTCCCTCAACATCACCTCAAACTAAAAGGGGGTTAGTAATGACCCAGCCCTGTGATTTAAGTCCCTGCAACTCCACCGGACAAAAAGCACCCTTTAAAGGTCTAATTGAAAAAGAATCCCCCTCTCCAAAACGTCCGTCTTTGGCCTGTGAACCTTAACCCTAACGCTTAAAAGGAAGACAAAAACACCCTCTGAAGCCAAACTTCCCACTGCCAACTTAATGGGCGCCACCAAAAACAGTGGCAACTGCTACTTTAACATCTTGCAGCCGTGCAAGACTAGAACAGCTCTCCGAGATTCCTTGCTACACCCAGGAAGGGATTCCCCCCCTAGGTCAGGTGCGCTGCTGCCTAAATGGACTAGTGCTACAAAGCACTGGTAAGGCTTCATTTGATAAATGAGGTAGTTTTGGAATCCCGTTTATATAAAGCACACCTTGGAAATGGGAAAAGTTCAGAGATCAGGAATGGAGAAGATGCAGACAGGTTAGACAAGTTAGGGCTGTTTACACTGGATAGTGGGAATTCTGCAGGGATACAGTATGATCACTATAAAATGTATTAATGGCCCGTACATTAAACTCTGGTGCATTGTTCACATATAGATCATTTAAGAGAACGTCCTTTAAGATTAAAAATAAAGGTTTATTCTTTTTACAGTGAGAATGGTGGAACTGTCTTCCAGCATATGTGGAAATGGGAAGTTCATTAAATACTGTAACTTAGCCATTCATTGAAAGTTCCCTGACTGTAGCGTTTCTCTAGTGACAAACATCTGGAACCACACAAAATTGGAGTTATTGAAAGTGACTAGAATTAATACATTATAGTTCTTGTTGATCCAGGGATTTGTCATTGTCATTTGCTGTCAGCAAAGAAGTTTTTTTCCCCCTTTTCAGATTTTTTTTGCCTTTCTCTTTTAGGTAGGATTCATGGGTAGGCTAAAGAGTTGGACTAGATTCACGTTTTTGTTACACCACCAATATCATGTAACTGTATTTCTCATCTCTAAACTGTTCCCTTGCTGACTCCTAAGACTTATGACTTTGCAAACTTATAAATAGTGCCCAAAACAAGTGTTCTGTATATTGAAAGCAAATGTTAATTCTAGACAAAGGTCAGTGCTTTGCCAAGTGCTGTGAACAAAGAAAAATAGCAAGAGGTACGCACATGGGGTAGCAGGGAACAGGTTGTTTTTCTCATTGTGTATTCCCTGCTACCCAGTGTACATACCTCGTGCTATTTTTCTTTGGTGACAAGTATAGTGACAGGTCTGGGGCATTCGTACCTGGACCATCTGACCGGAAGCGTGAGTACCATTACCCATATTTATACGCTGCTATATGGATTGATATCGTGTCCGGGGCATGGGCACCCAGACCATTTGTTTAACTTAGGGCGTTCTGAGCTTGGATTAGAGATATATTTTAGTTTTCAAGTGCTGTGAACAGACAAGGTGACTGAATCCTAAGGGCATGTCCACCCCCAAAACTAAAATTTAACCCCTTACTGGCCACATCAAGTAGTTTAAAACAAGCCTTACCCTACATTTCTGCTCAACATAGTTCCCCTGCTGTGCCCCTCCAAAGTCCAGGAAACTGCTGTGTAGGAGCAGTGTGTGACTCATGCTGTGCCTGAGTCTGCCTCAACCTCGTCAAGGTTTGAGGCATGCTCAGTGCAGTCCTCATCTCACTCCCTCTCCCTCTCGTTTTTCTCTGCCTCCCCCTAACATTAAACCCTTTGGGTATGCAGTAGGGCATGCTCCCCCAGCCCCAAACGCATTAATATAATTGTTAGAAAGTCCCCCAATCTTTACTTACCTTCCCTCTCTCCTCCGCTGTTCAGAACTCCCGGCAGCCGCAACCGTGATTGGCTGCCTCTCAGCCAATCACGGACGCGGCTGCCGGTCCCGCCCCCTGCTTGCAAATTGCGGCGGAGGAGAGAGGGAAGGTAAGTAAGTATCGGGGGACTTTCTAACAACTATTTTAATTCGGTTGGGGCTGGGGGAGCATGCCCTACTGCATATCAAATGTTTTTATAAGGGGTGGACATGCCCTTTAATTCTTTTACTGTACAGTAATCATTATCAGATATGCTGTTCTGCAGAATGCAAAAAAAACATTACTTGTGAAATATGTAGTTGCATGTCTTGTGAGAAATGTTGGAACATGTTATTGCAAACAGTTTGTTTTGTTTTACCTTCTAATGCAAAATAACATGAATACACCTTAGGGCTAATACAGATATCTTTAATACATTAAAAATTAATATCTCACAAAATTCATTCAAATTGACATATTGCAGTACAGCCCTACAGCCCATTTTTCATTGTTTAGACTTGTTAAACATGCATCCCATGCCTGCTACTAAACAAAACACCTCCATGGGGTATCTTTAAAGGGGAACCGTAGACTCTGTGCATGGATCATGTTCTGGCTGTTCTCCAGAATGTAAAAACCATTTGGTATTTGGTGAAATATGTAGTTACATGTCTTGTGAGTAATGTTGGCACATGAATTGTGGTTGCAGTTTGTTTTACTTTCTAATGCAAACAAAATAACTTGTTTATGAATATGTCTTAGGGCTAATAAAGATATCTTTGATACATTAAAGATGAATATCGGACTAAATGAATTTAAATTGACATTGGGCCCATTTTTTATTGTTCAGACTTGTCAAACATGCATTCCAGGCCTGCTACTAAACAAAATATCGCCATGAGGTATTATTAAAGGGCAACTGTAGCTTTCGAACATGCTAGGGTTAAATAAAAGCTTTTCCATCATACCTTTTAAAATGAACCCTGGATCACATCTCTTGGTAAAACTTATGGAAAGGTTTAGCAGTATAACTACCTGATCAAATTCCAGCTTGTGATCAACCTCTGCATGCATTAATACACCCCCAACCCTCAACATTTCTGTGCATGTACTTCCTGTTTTTCCCAGTATTAAGTCTTAAGAGAGCAAACAACTAGAAGTAGAAACATTCTCTAAAATATAATTTTTCACAGCCTACAGCCAGAGATGTGATTCAGGGCTCATTTTAAAGGGAGACCATTGTTGTCAATTAAAATCTTTTTATAAAGATTGACAGGTATTGTAACTTCTTTTCGATCAATTACTTATTGTCTGTCTGTATGCAGCTTAATGCTGCACAGTGCTCTTTTTGTGCGCAGTGTAACGATTTGTTGCATGTTCAATAATTTCAAAGGCTTTATAAAGTTTGATAACGGTTCAAGTTACATGAATTAATTCTGTGGCAAATCAATGGTATATATTATGATGAGTGTGTATTCTGTCTAGAAACAATTTTGGTGCGTTGCAATATGGAATCACATGCGATCTGCATTTTTATGCGCAATCGCATTCGTTACAATAATGTTAAATAAAACAAAATGTAAAATGTAGTGCTATAGCTGAAAAAAGTGTAAAACACTCATTGTAATCATTTTTTTAAAGGGGCCTGTGCTTTTTCCAGATATCTTTGAAAACAACACTACAAACTCAATGCAATCAGATTTAAAACTTAAATTTTTTTAAACTTAAGTTTACAAACATTACAAACAACATTGTCCCAATAGACAGGGCCCCTTCAATAATAATAAGAAAAAATGTGTGTCTCACCTCTCCCTTTGCTGTGGATGCTGGGTGATTAATTAAATTAATTAGGGTCAGCTCCCATAATTCACCATAGCTGGACACTTCACAGGGACCAATCATGTTACAGCTCAGAGATCATCCCCTCTGGCACAGAACAGTGATTACAGTGCATTTTTTGGTAAATCTATTTAAATGCTGGGGAATTGAACCTGCAGCATCATGTACTCTGTCTTCCTAAAAGCATTATGCTAATATCCAAACATAACTTCTTTATAAGAAGACAGTACATGTAGAAACTTTATCCTAATATAATAAAACAAACATACTATTATGCATTGTTTCAAAAGTAAGTCTGGGCATTTGAACCTGTACATTCATGGGCTGTTTGTTTCTAAAAACATTATGTTTGTATGTTGAGCTATCACATAGAAAATAGGCCCATTTAGAAACTTCATCTTTTGCTAGAATCCGAAGCACAATCCCCCCTGAAATGTTAGTAAAATCTGTTATTTTTTATTGTTCCTGGTAATGCATGCTGACTGAAAAATAAGCTATAGGGTAACAAGCAGCTTTCAAAGTAACTATTACATTGGTGTGGAGACATCTCTATGGAAAATGCTCCGTGCATAGAGACAATGAATACTGGGGTAAGGGACATGGCCAACGTGCTCACAGGGCTAATTAAAGGGGAACTGTGGTCTCCAAACAAGTTGAGTTTAAATGAAAGGCCAGTTTCCTACCTTTAAAATGAGCCATCAACCACCTCTCTACATGCTCCACAGTCCAAGATATACAGAAATGACTGACCAGAAAGTTAATGGATGGGAGGCTGACATGTGACATTCCTAAGGCTTCTCCTGCACTGTGCCGCCGGCGAGCACAGCCTCAGACTCCCTCAGTGTGTGAGGGAGTCTGAGGCTCCTCTCTGCTGTGTGAAGGACCTGCAGCTGCAGAGAAGGTAAGGGAATCTACAGTCCTCTCTCACTATGTGAAAACAGCCTTTTCAGGCAGAGTTCTCACTGCCTGAAAAGGCTAGGGGGGTGTCAGAGTGGCCCACAGCACCTGTGAGCGGGTGGGGCTTAGGAACCCGTGGGTGGGCGGGGCTTAGGCACCCGCGGGTAGGCGGGGCTTAGGCACCCGCGGGTAGGCGGGGCCACGGCATCCGCGAGTTGGTAGGGCCACGTGGGGCTGTAAGGGAATGGGCCAAGTGGGGCCTACAACTGCAGGGACCATGGGGTTCATGAGTGGGAGGGACCAGGGGGGCTGCAAAGGGGAGGAAACACAGGGCAGATTGACTGACAGGTTTCAGAGCAGGTAGCAGGAAGTGCAGGGGACCTGGTGATGCTGCTGCCATATCACACACAAAAATGTAAATATCTTCAAAACTATGTAAAATAAACAATGGAAATACATTGCAAAAACTCTCATTTTTGGACCACAGTTCCTAAAGACTACATGGGCTGTGAGTTGTACTGGCAACAACAAGGAAGCCTTCTTGGCTTCCAGAATATAGACGTAAGAATATACGTCTTACATGTATGTAAATGCAACATTCTAGAGACATATCTTACAATGTATAGGTGTTCTTTCACATTAGGATTAAAAAATAAATACATTTAGTCCTTTAAAGGGTATGTCCACCCTTAACTCATTTTTAATATGCTGTTCCCCCATGTCCCCCAGCCGCATAATTTTTTTTTTCAGAAAGCCCCCCAAACTCTTACCTCCCCTCGTTCCTCCGCCGCACTGCCGGCCCTCTGCTTGCGAGAATGCAAGCAGAGGGGCGGGACTGGCAGTAGCGTCTGTGATTGGCTGAGCGGCAGCCAATCACGGACGCGGCTGCCGGTCATTCAGTGCAGAGGAGAGGTAAGTAAGAGTTTGAAAAAAAAATATGCGGTTGGGGCTGGGGGACATGGGGGAGCAGCATATTAAGGGGGATTTGTGCTAGGGGGAGGGATAGTAGAACGGGAGGGAGAGGGAGGGGGGAGAAGGGCTGCAGTACGCATGGCAAATATCTACCGGAGGCAAGGTAGCAGGCAGAGCCCTGCTATCCTCCTGGTGGTTAGTTTTGGGACTTTGGGGGGGGGGGGTGTACAGGAGAACCCTATATGGAGCTGGGATGTGAGGTAAGGATACAACTACACTACATGGTGGGGCCAGTAGTTGGGGGGATTATAGTTTTGGGGGTGGACATGCCCTTTAAGTAATGTCTCTTATTGCTTTGCCGTGTATAGTTAGCCTCTGTGTACCATACTATATTCTAACCATGCCTGGGTATAAAAATGCCTGCTTGTTCTGCAGTAGGTAGGTCTTGGCATAGGATGTGAGGCAAAATATTAATCACTAAGTAAGAACAAATATTTTAATTAAATTAACATGATCTTTTAAATAGTTTTCTCCTAAATTATATGTAGTCTGTAGTGCTCTATTATTTACTAAAGGTTCATACACACGTGCAATCACAGGGGCTGACCCAGTGCCGCATATGTGAATGCAGGTCTATTTTGGTCTGCAATGGTTCCATGTATGGATGCTTGTGGGCTGTTAGGTTGGGGCTTTTTGATCATCCCCCAGGCGAATCAGTCAATGAGCCCTAACAGCCTGGCCCTATTGTTTTGCGAATTATATCACAATCGTTAATGGAATCCAGATGGAAAATGACGGCAGGTAAAACTGCTGCTCCACTCTATCAATTCGATATTCATCTGAATTGAATATCTAACCATTGTAATGTGTGGCAAGTTTAAGATGTGATACACACATTTTTTTATGAATACGCGGGGTACAGAGATTTGTAGTGCTACTGGATTCTGAAAGATACAGGCGTGTCCTTCAGCAGGACCATACAGGTTTGCTTTTTCATTTATTTATTTTGCTTAGAATTTTTGACTTTTCCATGGGAGAAGCGGTCTAAACCTCATTATGTATGAATCTGCCCTTCCTGCAGTTCCTTACTCTAAACTGTTACTTCCCTGTCTTACGCATTTGCATTGCCTCATGAATTTGTTCTTGTTAAAAAGCTTATAAAAATATTACACTCTGTATTTTATTGACAAGAATGATGTCATTCAATGAGCTGTTAATAAGTGTATTTTGCATCATTTTAAAAATATTTACATGCATATCAATAAAAGATATAAAGGCTTGGAATAAATAAGTAGAAAAGGTTTCATTTCTGAATTATTCTGAATGTAATGTCTAGTCTCACAGGGCAGTGAGGTTAAAAATGCCTGTAGTAATTTTCTTGGATATCGCATCATTTAAAGATATTTGATTTAAATTGTTTTCATGTATTCAGCTAAACAGAACATACATTATGAATGTGTAATACTTTATTGCTAGACTAAGGTTAACTACACAAGGGAAGGTATTGTTAATTTTTTAACAAACTGACATCTGTCTGCACAAGACCAAAACAAACCAAGACAAAGACCAGAATAGGTTCTGGGTCAAAAAACTTGCAGTCAGACATGTTGCCTCTGCACATGTGTTCCTTTACTAGCAAATGCTGAATGATCTGATTCATGACAGAGAGTGACCGTGGAGTACAGTAGTAATAAGAGGTAGGAAGGTCTTCTGCGCGTAAGGATTCAAGAGGAAAGAATATGTGCATCTTTAAAGGGACTGTAAACTCCCCATCCTTCATAAAAATAACTTTGTGCCATCCATTTCTATTATTCACAGGGAGGTGAGAATAAGCGTTCTCACCTCCCTGTGAATAATAGAAACAGATGGCACATAGTTATTTTTATGCATTTAGTGTTCCTTTAATGTACTTGTTAGCACTGATTTTAAAATGAATGTACAATATATGAATTCCATAATTGAACATAATATTGTACAAATGGAGTAGCTCCAGTTGTTGGTGACAACAAGTTAAAGGAATACTAAACAGATTTCATGAGCTTCGTAAAGTACATGAAATCTGTTTCTACAATTCACAGAGAGGTAAGAATGTTCATTTCCACCTTCCTGTGAATAATAGAATGCCCGGGAACACTACAACACTTACCTTATCGGCTCTACACTCGCAGCTCCTTCTCAGCTGTTGGAACACGGTCCCGACCCTATCCTCGGCGCATGCACGCCAATACGATAGATAGGCGCACTGCCCTGATCGCGCGCCTGACAGCTGAGAAGAAAGCCGTAAGTGTAGAGCCGGAAAGGTAAGTGTTGTAATGTTCCCGGGTTTTCTATTATTCACAGGGAGGTGGGAATGAACATGTTCCTTTAATAAAGGGGAAAAAAGGAATTTAGCTGTAAAAATAGGCTAGCTAATTAAGGAAGCCTGTAGAGTAAAGGTGCCCATACATTAGCACTCACCTGCCGACCAATCCGCGACATTCAATCAATATTTCTAGAACCACCTTTCCCATTCTTCTTTGCAACTGCCGTACAATCGCAAAATGAATTGGCAAGGTGATCGTATGTCGGTTGCAAAGAACAACAGGAAAGGCAGTTTCAGAAACATTGCTAGAATGTTGCGGATCGATCGGTGGGTGAGTGCTATTGTATGGGCAACTTAAACCTCCCAAACGATGCCGAACTGTCTGTTCATTGGATAGAAAGGGCTGTAAGGGTTTTCTTTTTTTTTTTTAAATCAAATTGCATGTTACTTCTTTTAGGGCTTGTTCACACTAGGGGATGTCTTGGTGCAATGTCAAGTGTTGACATCGCACTGAAACGCTGTGCTCATAGGACTGAATGGCACCGTTTAAGCCTATGAGCTGCATTACCGCATAGCGGTGCCATTAAAATCAGTGGCCACTGCTATGCAATAGCGATGTTCCCCAGCGTTACAACATTGCAGTGCGATGTTCCTCGCAGCGTTGGCAGCCTTCGATTGTGAACCCAGCCTTAATATATAAAGAGGCGATGTTCTATTTTACACAGCACTACTTACCTGACTGTGATGCAGTAAATCCCTTTGCCAGATTTACAGGATTGTGGTCAGGTAAGACATGCAGTTTATACTATTTATTCAATAGCCATTCATTTTCACGCAAAATGTAACTAAGTCTATATTAAATAGGCTTCCACAGCAAAATAAACCAACGCTAACCCAATAATACATACAATTAGGATGGATAGCAGCCAATACAGCATCGCCCCCAAAGGATTTGTTAATCCAGGAATGTTTCTAATTGCCAGTTGTAGTCTGTATGGAATGTTTATGAATATGGTTTTAGAATGGATCAGCAGTTAGTTAGGTAAGTTAAAAACATTGAACTTGATAGTGGCACAGTGGGGCGGATGCAATTAAAAAGTCTGCCTGTGTAATTAATCTGCACCCACCAATCAGATGTTATCTAACAGCAGTAATCCATTAATCTTATTGCATCATCTCCAGTATATGTTTATTCAATCTCTGCTACTAAATTATTGTGGAAGAAGTATAAAATTTGAGAAGACTGAAAATAAAAGCAAAATAAGAATGAAAAAGGCAAAATATAGAAAAAATGAGTAGGCAGAAATATTTAGATAATTTAGACTCCTAACATGCCTTTCTAAAATTGTGTTTGTAGGAGCACTTGCATCTGTCACATTTGCCATGACCAGTTTTAATATGCTTAAAAGATAAGCACATGTGGTGGTGGGCAGTATTTTAAAGAGAATGCATGTTTCCATGAATAGTACCAAAATGTATTTGGTACATGCAGGTTCAAGGGTTAGGAAATGACAAAAACGGGGAGTTTTTATTGTCAAAAAGTATGTTTTCTTGTGTCCAGCAAGACTTGTCTTTTGTGAACCCTACCCTCACGCTGGACAGAATTTGTCATTTTATGCAATTGTGTCTGTGTGGTCATTTATTTATTTGGACAGGCATTTTTTGGAGTCCCTATTAAGATTCATGGTAGTAGATTAAGTGGATTACCCTACATGCCTGGGCTAGTGTATGCAATGCACCTAGAAATTCACTCATGATAATTAAGGTGACCATACATATGTTCGATTTTACTTACCCGACTAAGCCCTCCCGCGACCTTCGATCGATCGAATGTTGCAGGAGCATTCGGTCGGGTAAGTAAAATCGAACATATGTATGGCCACCATAACTTTTTAAACAATTCTATTTATGTTTATTCCTTCAGCTTCCTATAAAAGGTAGATTGGCTCCCCTGAATACAACCAATACTTCATAAACAAAAACAAAAACATCTTGTAAGAACTAGGCCCCACTGCTGCGATTCTGTTTTGCGATCTGCAATGACATTTTATTTATAATGTAAATTGCAGAAGGTAAGCTCAATCCTTTGCGATTTTGTAACATATGCAGTCAACATTTTTGTGCATGACAAAGCAGATGCAGTGTTCTCCCTAGGGTCTTTTAGCCGGGCGGCCCACCCGGCTACTTTTTCATGCCACCCGGCTGGAAAAAGTTTCTTGACAGAACACTTGTGATTTAAAAGAATTTAGATATAGGTTTAATAGGTGCCAATAGATCAGTTAAAACTCCCGCCAACACTGCCCAATCCAGACCACTTCTTTACACTTGCAAGATTATTTTTGCAAGATCCCTAATGCCACAAAATGGTGGCACATGTGCTTGTGCTGCCATATTACATCTGGGTTACCTTCAGATGTTACCGAACTACAACTCCCTACAGATGTTGCTGAACTACAACTCCCTGCCGATATTATCGAACTACAACCTTCCTGTAGATGTTGCCGAACTACAACTCTCTGGGAGTCATAGTTTTCAAACATCTAGTGGGACAAAGTTAGACATCTCTGACCTATATAATGAGCATAATGCAGTGCACATTTTTCCACACCCGGCTACTTTTTCATGCCACCCGGCTGGAAAAACATTCTGGGGAGAACACTGAGATGCAAATGGATATAAGCGGTTCTTAACATTGAGCTAACGTTTGTGTAGAGCACGGATCTGCCAAGTTTTGAATTTCCTTTTTTTTTTTCCTTTAAAATTTTGCAGGTCATTTCATGATAAAAGAGTATTTTTTATTTTTGTCAAATAAAGAGAAAAGAAATCTCGTGACTTGAAACAAACATTTTAATAAAGTCAAGATGTGATAATAGAGGCTGATGTTTGCTCAAGTAATAGTTTTTTGCAGAAGTATAGAAAGTAACCCTTCTATGTTTTAACTTAGTGAATTACTTTTATTGACCTCATGATAGACCTAAGATGTGGATCCGTTGTAAACATCTCTAAAAATGTCAAATACAATTTCTGCATTCAATAATAGCAGCTCTGAAAATCATGTGATAGAAGACGTAAAACAAATGTTTCTAATTTTATTTGAGGATGTTATAATCGGATTTATTAGATGCAGAAGAATAGGATCAATCCACTACAGTTTGCAAACACTTTTTCTAGTTTGCAAAGCTTCGATTAGCTCTATTTTTTTCCCAAGAGCTTGTACAGAATATGCATTTAAATGATGTTTGTATTTTTTGACAGTCGGGAAGTAGAGTCCTAAATTCCACTTCACTACTAAATTATAGCTAACAGACGCATGTTAATGGTTCTGTGCTTTCTGGAAAGTCAAAGACTTTACTTTGGTTTACTTACTTACTGGTGTAATTAAATTTTTTTTGTGAGGAAAGGCAGAACACATCCATAATTTCAAGTGTTGGTCAGGCTTTTCCATCTGCACTGCTAAGCATGTCATATTATTAAGGGGAGCTGGCACTGCACCTACATGGGGTTTTGTGGACAAGTAATAGGGCAACTTCCCTTATTCACTGCTGCAGTGATTGGCTACACCAGCCTACCAGTACCTTCTTGCAACAACAGTAGATGTGCAGGTTGTTAGTAAATTCATTCTCTTGCTATTTATGTAATGAATGTATTTAATGTAAAGACCATTTTAGGGTAAAGATATAATTGCAGAAGGTAATTAGAAGATGAGAAGGGGACCCCTAAAGAGCCAGGCAGCTAAGCTACTGAAAAATTAAAGCTGGGTACACACCAACAAATCTTTCATACCAAGCAGTGACCAGTCAGCTGGGATGAATCACTGTTTGCTGTGACCGATTGTGCAGTCCATAGGGAACCGCATAATTGGCAATGATTTTCCATCCGAATCGGACAAAGGGGCGACCAAGAGCAGCTACCCGAAAAATTTAAAGATGTGTAAGCATAACTCTGGTGACCAACTTTTAAAAAGATTTCTTTTGATGCACATAGAACTGAAGACTTAGGGCTAGGCCACGCCTGTCTGTTTCAATGCACGTTAAAAAGCGCTTGCTAGTTTTGGCCAATTGGTCTGGCCACACTAGGTACACTGGTGTGCTTTGTGCTGTGAGCACATCCAATCACCATTTTTGGTGCAATTTGCATGAGAGCTCCGATAACGTAATGTTACAGGGATTGCAGTGGAAGAGGAACAACAGTGTGCACAAATCGCACACGCGTTGTAGTGTGGCCTCAACCTTAAGAAACTGGTTTGGCCCCTTCAGTTGCCCGAGTCCTGACAAGTTCCTAGTGTAAAAATAATTAGTCTACTCATGCTTTCTAATCTGCGGCAAGTAATATACTGTTCTTGAGATTGAGGATATAGTAAAAGGTTAGGCACTACAAAGGGTAGGCTGTGAGGACAAAATAAGTTGCAGCAAAGCATCATTGAAGGAATGAAATTGACCTGTCTAAGAAGTGTTATGAATAACACCCGCACAGGATACACGCGAGTACAGGTTTCTCAGAGTGTACCAGGGCAGACTGGTGTGATTCAAAATTTATAGTAGCGAAAATGGTTTTTTTTCTCAGTATAATATATATATTCGGCAGCAATGTAACGACTGTGTGCCGTGCCGATATAGAGAACAAACATAGGATACGTTGGGAGGCACTCACAGGACTAAGATAACAAGTAAAATGTAACTTTCATTTGATAGAGTTAAAAGCAGGCTGAAACGCATTTTACCTCTATCAAATCAGTTACATTTTATTTGTTATCTTAGTCCTGTGAGTGCCTCCCAACATATTTTATATATATATAATTTAAAGACAGTGTAGTCACTGATTATAACTACATTAAATACAGTAAAGTGTTTAAAATAAGGGTAATTACAACACCAGTTCAAATGTTAAGAACCACATTGCCATGTGTGTGGAATGCAGGTAGGTTGTATTGTTTATATTTTAAATGAGGGAAAAGTTATGGCTCATATTAATCTTTTATCTATCTTAATACTATAGTATAGTATTGAGAGTTTAAGGGAAAAGTTCCTCTAAACATAGTTATCTAAGACCTTTGTAGTCCTTAGTTTGCATAGTTACTAAATTATTCAGATTTCTGTCTCTTTTGAGTCTAGCGTTCTAGCTACAAAGTTGCAAAAGATCTGTAGGAGAAAGAAGTTACATCTACATTCTGGTGACTAGAGTTAGAACATAATCGTAGATGTAAGGGCAGGATAAAGAATCAAGTGAAATGTTTAATAAGTTGTTAATGTTCAAATTTTCAAACATGGTATGTGATGTTCAAATTTTGACTCCCAAACATGGTATGTGATGTTCGAATTTTAACTCACAAACATGGTATGCAGATGTTCGAATTTTGTCTCACAAACATGGTATGGTGATGTTCTGGTCCACTGAATGGCATGGGATTGTTTCTTTCCGTGCCTGAGGTCAAAGGTGTACATATGGATAAAGAAGAAATTACAATAGCGGCTTGAAATGAAAGCAACAAATTTGTACCAAGAAATCCTTAATCTGTTTGAAAATGGCTCATCTCTTTCAGAGAATTCAGGTTACCAGCATGCATTAATTTGTTTTGAGGCCTATTATATAAACAGTAGATTTACATGGTGTGGTTAAATCCTGTCTGTTATTCACTGTATCAAGTGTTATATATGTAAGCTTATTTGTAGACAGGGCTATATAAATATGGGTGCTTTCTTCCACTTGCTAATTATGTTCCGTTATATCTGTTATCTCTATGTTGGTCACAAAACATGCAGGCATTTTAAACTTTAAAATATTTCTTGGTATGCAATTTATGGGTATGTTTATCTTAGCAGTATCCAGACATGTGTCAGACCAAAAAATAAAGAAGGTGTAGCATATGAAGACACAGTACTGCTGCTGTGCAAAAGACAAAACAAGTTTTATTGCAGAAACATGTGTGCTACATGTTTCAGACAGAAGTCCTTTCTCAAGCGCACCAACTTGTTTTGTCTTTTGCACAGCAGCAGTACTGTGTCTTCATGTGCTACACCTTCTTTATTTTTTGGTTGGATTCATTTGGGAAGGTGGAACTGGTGGTGTAAGACATATTTGTATTTTGGTGCTTTTAAACCTGGATAACTGGACTAGCTTATATCCAGACATGTGTCACAACTGTGAGGCTGGGTACACACCATCAAATATTTTGGACAGTGCATTGGTTGGTCAGCCGAAAAAAATTGGATGGTGTTTTTGCGGACAGCCTTGAACAATCTCGGTTACCTGTTCATCCAGATCAGACGATCGAGTATGTCTGAAAATCACAGCTGATCGTCATGACAAACTGTTGGCTGCATCTAACACACGGCTCACTACTGGCGAACGGTTGGCTGGGACTAAAAAATTGATGTAGTATACCCAGCCTAAGAAATTGTTTCTCCTCAGCACGACCTTTTTCAGATGCATCTGATGAACGATCTTCCAAAAACATAGTGCTGCTTTGTCACCAACAAAAACACTATAATTCACCAGGAATGTGTAATGTGCGTTATTAGCAATTATTGCATGTCATCTATATGAACTAAGTAATTCAATGGGGAATCAGATATCAGATTTTACATCACAACCAATGTGATTCATATACTTAAATGAACAGACAACTGGAATGAGACGGTGTAATTTCCCTAATGATGTCCATGGGGTTTGTCAGCTCACCCCATGCTTCAAGACTTGATAACACATAGGTGCAGTAATCTCACTAGTTATTAGAGAACAACTATACTTGCCTGTCCACCAATGTTTAGTACCTAGGGTGATGATCAAAACTGCCAGGTCCTCACCACAGTTTTTTTTTCTCTCTATCTTTAATACTTACTGAAATTTCCTTCATTGCTCTATCCTCTATTCAGTCAGCGACTCCGGCCAATGAGGAGACACGCTTTGTAGAAGTGTCTTTACTTTGGCCGGGGTCGTGGAAGTGAAGAGTCAGAGCCACACAGGAAACTTTAAAGTAAGTTTTGCAGAAGATAGAAAGCAAACCCATTGGTGAAAACCTGGCGGTTTAGGTCCTCCCCCTGGATTCTTCTAACTGCCGGGTCTGGTGGAACATGGTGAAGGTGAGTATAGTTATCCTTTAAAGTGTAATCCAGGGTCAGCACAATCCCTTGTGAAGTGCACAGGAGCATTAAAGTGGTTGGCAGGGAGGGTAAACTGTTAAAGCTATTACATTAACTTGATGGTTCGCTAAGATGGTTCGGTAAGAAAGTTAACTATTTAAAGGAAAACTAAACTAAAATACTAATGTAAAAGGATTCTGTACAATTCACAGCCCATGCAATCTATAAAGAGCCATGCGAGCATACGCAGTTATTAGACACAAAACCCTGATCCCTCTATGCTCCATGATAAGACTTTAAAGGCTGTTTGCTAACCTGTGGTTTATTTTCCATCCTGAATTGCAGACATTCTATCAGGAACAACACAAAACAAAATGATTTTACTGGATGAATGAGAACCTTCACAAGCAGATTTTACGGAAATGTATTTTTTTACTTCCATTCTTTTCCTATGAAACATTAAAGAGGAACTGTGGTCCAAAAATGACTTTAGGTAAATTGATAGGAATTGCTCTCCTGAGAATTTTTGCAATTTATTTCCATTATTCATTTTGCATAGTTTTGAAGATATTTAAATGTTTGTGTGTGATATGGCAGCAGCATCACCAGGTCCCCTGCACTTCCTGCTCTGAAACCTGTCAGTCAATCTGCCCTGTGTCTCCTCCCCTTTGCAGCCCCCCTGGTCCCTCCCACTCATGGACCCCATGTTCCCTCCAGTTGCAGGCCCCCCTTACAGCCCCATGTGGCCCCGCCCACTCACGGGTGCCTAAGCCCCACCCGTCACAGGTGCTGTGGGCCACTCTGACCCCCCCCTCCCTGAAAACTCTGTGGAAGAGAGAGTGAGAACTCTGCCTGAAAAGGCTGTTTTCACATAGTGAGGAAGAAGGACTGTAGATTCCCTTACCTTCTCTGCAGCTGCAGGTCCTTCACACAGCAGAGAGGAGGAGGGACTTCCTGTCTCCCTCTCACACTGAGGGAGTCTGAGGCTGTGCTCGCCGGCGGCACTGTGCAGGAGAAGCCTTAGGAATGTCACATGTCAGCCTCCCACCCATTAACTTTCTGGTCAGTCATTTCTTTATATCTTGGGCTGTGGAGCACGTAGAGAGGTGGTTGATGGCTTGTTTTAAAGGTATGAAACTGGGCTTTCATTTAAACTCACACAGTTCCCCTTTAAGGTTTCTAAATGTACTTATTTTCTTTGAATTGGCTCTGGAAGTTAAGCAGGCTAATACTCTACCTTAGGAATAACACTGTCCATTAAAATCAATATTTTCCTCAGTTCATGATAGGAAAGATATTCTTTTTTGTATTAAAAGCAAAATACAAATCATTTGTACTCTGTTAAATCTTTGTTCTGTGTCTGTAACATGGTCTGTGCTCAACAGAGGCACGTCTCTTTACTGTAATTTTATCAGCTTTTAGGGATGCAAATCTGCAGCTGCTTTGTTTTAAACTGCTGTGCAATAGAGAGCACTTTGACATGTACTTAGACTGTTAAAGGGCATCTATAGTGAAAAAAGCACATTGCCCCATTGCAAAGTTAAATTTATGTACTCTGTGCTGCCTATATCCTACCTCTGTCAGTGACTCTGTTTTTCCATGGTGTCAGATCTCTCTGCAGTACTCTCCCCTTCTCCCTCCCCTCTGTTACCTTCTCCATGTCTTAATTCCGGCTGCCTGACAAGCTTACCATGGGCAGCAGGAGTTAAAAGTTCAAGAACCTGAAAAACACACCCCAGCACAGTGGCCAATAGAAAGCAAGCTGTCTTGGAGAGACAGAGGAGGAGGAGGAAGAAGGAGAACAGTACAGTTTATAATCTCCCTCTTTGTGACGCATCATCAATTAGTGAAAGCTATCAAGAAGGGGGGTCAAGTGCAGCATTATCTCTGCCATCAAAGCTACCTCTCTCCCCCTGCTAATGCACTCTATGTTTGTTATAAAGCATGGAGGAGGGAGGGACTTTAGCAGAGAAGGGGATCATGTCACAGGGATTTGATTGACAGTACAAGTAGGAGTAGAGGATGCAATCAGTATTCTTCTAATTCAGGACAGAGGGAATCTGAAAAAAGTAAAGACACTCTGGGGGTTGGGGGGAATTATAGAACACATGGAAATAAAGAAGAAAAAGTTCATTTTCTCACTATGGATGCCCTTTAAAGGCCCCCATACATGGTATCGATATTCCAATCAAGGAAATTTTTCCTTGTTTTCAGGCCTATCTGAAAAAAAACATGATTGGGCAAGATGGAAAATTTTCCATCGACCCCCATCTACCAGAACAAGATCTGCCACAGATTTCAGCTTGAAAATTATAGAAGATCACTAGTGCTTTGTGGGGATTTCAATGATTTTGAACATTTGAAAGGCTGATCGGAAAACCATTGTACCGTGTATGGCTCCCTTTAGACTTAGACTTTAGACCACCAAAACAAAGAGGGTTGGTGAATCTTCTTACAAATGGCAATTTTCCAGGAAAAGTTTTTTTTTTTCCTTCATACAGTTTACATCAATTTAAAGGGGTTTTTTTTGTTTGTTTTTTTTACATACAATATAATGTGTTTTTCAATTTTTTTTTTGTTCATTTTTATAGAGGAATAAGTATTTATATTAATGGTTAATTATTTTTTTCTTGTTTTAGGTTAAAATGGTGACTGGAAGGTGTGCTTATCAAGAGGAGAAAGGATAATCAATAGCCCACAAAAAATCCTTTATTGCAACATAGACTAAACACAAACATTTATTGGGAGCCATTAATCTTTTGTAGTAATGGAGCACTCAAGTCGACATCTTCGCTTTAAGCTGCAAAGTCTAGGGCGTCGTATGGATGATCTGGATGAAGCTACAAGAAATCTTGAAAATGCAGAGGAAGAAGTTCTGGATCTTAAGGAAAAAATTATTCAAACTGAAGGGAGCAACTCTACCATGCTGGCAGATGTGGAAGCTTTGAGAAAGAGAGTTATGAAGATTGAAGGAAAAGATGAAGAGGTTAAAAAAGCAGAGGAGTTGTGCAGGGTTATTAAGGAAAAGTTAGAAAACGAAGAAAATGTTACCAGAGAACTACGATCAGAGATTGAAAATCTGCAGAAGAGAATGTCTGAATTGGAGAAGCTGGAGGAAGCCTTCAGTAAGAGCAAAAATGACTGCACCCAGTTATGTCTTAGCTTAAATGAAGAAAAAAATGTGTCGAAGAAATTATCTTCTGAACTGGAAACACTTAAAACTAGAATTAAGGAACTAGATTCCTCTGAAAATAAACTGGACAAAGCTGAACAATTTTTATTGAGCGAACTTGAAAATATTAGATCTTTGACTGTTTGTTTTGCAAATGAAAAAAAATGTTTTTTAGAGAAGGAAAAGCAGCATGAAAAAACAATTCGAGAACTTAAACAGCAAATCGAGTTAAAAGGGAGAATAACTCCTGAAGACCGAACCAGAAACGAATCAAATCTTTTAGAGAGGTCATCTGATCAATTTGTAGAACGGAATAAAATGAGGATTGAAGACAGTTTGAATTCTAAATTGTTACAGGGTTGTGACTTTATTAAGCAGGCAGAGAAACAAAGAAGTAGTGAAAATGCTAGAAATAAACATCAAGAAGACAATAAAATCAAAGATTTGAGCCAAGAAGTTGAAAGACTTAAAAGTCAGATCAAAAGATTTGAAGGAATGGAAGTAGAGGTAAAACATTTAAAGGAAAAAAATGGAGAACTGCAAGAAACTTGCTTTAGTGAGCAGAAAAAAAATAAACAGTTGGTTGAAGAATTACAGACACTAAGAGGACAATCTAGTCAACACAAAGAAGTAGAAAATGGGGTTATTAGTAGTGATGAAATAGGTTTACACAATAAATCAAGGAATGAAAGAAGTAATAAATATAAAGGTGTGGCCTCTGAGCTTCCAAGTTCAAAATATTCTCCTCGGGATTTATCTCCAAAACAATTGAGAAAAGAGAAGAATCGGGATTTAGACCATAACATGGATAGTTATTCTAGAAGGTCTTTATCAAACATAAGTACAAATAGCAGACGACCATTAAAATCTACATTATCAGACATGTCTATAACTAGTCCAAGAAAGCTCGAAGATAGACTTTACCTTTCTTCCAATTTTTCCAGTGCTAAAGATTTTGGAATTCTCCATAATGAAATTAAGAAAGCTAAGGATCAACCATCTGTCTTAAGCCGCTATCCACCAGCTGCTCAAGAGCAAAGCAACCAAAAAGTATGGAAATCATCAGCAGGTAAAAAAAAAGACAAACCGCCAAAACTATTTGGGGAAGATTATTCAATTAAATTGGTCCAGGCTGTTGAAAACTCAAAGAAGGAAAGCACATCTGAAGAAGATGACGATTTGTCAAAGAAACTCCTTGTTGATAAATCGGGCAAAAATAATTCAGTTTCAGAAGTTCATTTGTCTGACACTTGTTCCTTATTTACTAAATTGCAGTCAGAACCAGTTACTTCAGTGTTAGAAGTGGCCTCATCTCCAGATAAATATACAGCAAAAATGGTTGAAGTATACTCTAAAACACTAAACTCGGATGAGTGTGAAAGTGTATTACACGAGGGATCTTCTAAGTATTTACATATTTCAGGGAAAATGGACAGCATCTTAGATTCCTCTGACACTGCTCAGTCTATCAAGTCACATGTTTCAAGTAAGGATGAAAAAGATCCTCTTGGCAACCAAAACTTAAATTTACAAAGAGTTCATGGCAGAGAAATGCAAAGACCTTTATCCTCCTCGAAACCACTAATTCCTGAAAAACCTAATATATCGGAAACCACAGATAATAATAAATGGGACAAAAGAAATGTAACCTCAAAATCTCAGAGTAAAAGACAGTCTAGTCCAAAAGAAAAAAGAATCCAAGAGCATAAGATTTCCCAGTTTCAAACTGACAGTCATTCACAGCAAAGAGATTCGGTTTCTGAAAAATTAAGGAAAACTTCTTTTGACAACTCAGAAAATATAGATAAACAAACTCATGTAGAAATAAGAACAAGACCACACAACACAAGAGAAGCCTTGAAATCCACTGTGATCATAAATCCAGTAATTATTGAAAAAGACACAAAAGAAAGTATGGGTGAATACAGAGCAAGATCAATATCTGAACTTAACAGAACTCAAATTAACTCGGTTCCAAATAAAGTGACAAGTAGTATAACAATCTATCCGTCTGAATCAACTTCCTCCCGCTTAAACTTGGATGACATCACAAGACAAAGACATACGTCTACCAGTAATATCCGACTACCTGCAAACGAACAGCCTTTGTTAAAAAACAACATAACTATCCCGTTTGAAATATCGATCAACAAGCAGGAAATGTTACAATTTGTAGATTCAAACAATGACACGGACAATAAAGAACAAAGTAGAAGCAACAATAATATTGGTTTGGAAACTGTTGCGTGGAAAAGTCATGACATAGATGGAAACCATTTGGACAGTATAAGCACAAAGCTAAGAGGTTCTTATGAAAGGAAGGGGTTTGGATCCACTGAGGAACTAGATGTTTTGGCTAGCGAGAAAGATGAACCAGTGGATAGCAAGCATAGGAGGAGATCTGCGTTTGAGGATGAAGGACCTGTAAAGCTTCGTACAAGAGATTTCTATTCAAGAAACAGGAGTTCCTTTGACAACAATTGTACAGCCAGTGAATTTATTTCTAAAAGGAGTTCATCTGGAAAGGACAATATTGCAAGAAGAAATCATACTAATGAATCATTGTATTCTTCTGGCCGTGCCTCCTGGAATCGACAGAGCTCAGAGGTATGAAAGTATTTATTTTTTCCATATAATTCGCTATATTACAGTTGTGTATTTTGGGGTGCATATTAAAGGATTTCAAAGTTAAATCACTTTGAAAGTTAAATCACACTTTATACTTTTACTGACATATAGCCCAAAAACTTCTGAAGATAAAAGTGTAATAATAAATTATGTTATTTGCTATATATTTTTATTTTTGAATTCTAACAAAAACCTTATAACAATGCCAATGATTTGATGCTCTTCTGCTTCCTGTTTCCCATGGTTCTTTGCTTTTGGTGATGTAAGCCCCATTTAAGTTTCTGTAGTGGTGGCAAATAAATATTAGGCTCACTGGAAGGTGTTACCAGAAGGAGGTGCATCATCCACTAATACAGCATTTTTAGGTAGCTGATAGCATTTATAAAGTTAAAAAATAAAGCAGTTGGGGTTACAATTTTTTTTTAATATTATACTTTCCTTCTCCTTAAAATCACAAAGGGTTAATTAAGGAGAACTATAGTGCGTATAAACTGTTTTCAAAAATGGTTTAAATGAAAAGTACCTGGGGAAGGGATGTAGGATTGGTACTTTCTACGTCCCAATATCCCGTATCGTTTCTATGAGGAGCGGCAGCACAAAGAAAACTGCTTTTGCCAGTCTTCCTGAGTGCTTCAGCACTATCTTTGATATTGGAAGACCCAGGTCCGTAACCATACAGAAACTGTATGTGCTGTAGCTCCTCAACGATATAATATTGGGCGGTGGGAATAACCAATCCTACCATCCTGTCCCACGTACTTTACATTTCTAAAAAGTACATTTTTACAGCATAGTTGTCCTTTAAAATTAGTAACCCATCATCTTTTTGTGCTCTGGTTCCTGAGATATTTTCAGAAAAGTTTATGCTGTTTATAATGAAAGCACCACCCCATTACACTTCCGGCCAATTATATTTCAGCACTAATTACATATTCATTAAAAGGTGAGAAAAAAATAGATATATTGATAGAAGTCGTATTCAAATATCACAAAGCTCAATCTGTACCAGTTCATCTACAGAAACATGAGAGATTAAAGGACAACTATACTGTAAAAATTAACTTTTTAAAAATGAAAAGCACCTGGGACAAGGAGATAGGATTGATTATTCCCACCTCCCAATATTGTTTTTTTGAGGAGCTACAGCACATACAGATTTCATCTGCCAGGTTATGGCACTGGGCTATTCTATATTAAAGATAGTGCTTAAGCAATCAGGAAGACTGGCAGAAGCAGTTTTCTTCGTCCTGCTGCTCCTCATAGAAAGGATATTGGGAGGTAAAAAGCACCAATCCTACCTCCCTGCTTTAGGTACTTTTTATTTTAACTGTTTTTGGGAAAAACTTTATACGCACTATAGTTCTCCTTTAACTCAATTTATTTAACTCTTTATGATCTATTTATTTTTGGTAAAAGTATCACTTAAAAACACATGAAAATATTTCACTGAACTAAACTGCCCAAACATCTTCTTACTCCACTTTCCATTAAAACAAAGGAATACAAAATAACTTTCTTTTCCTGGTTAAAATACACTGAGCATTGCGGATTTTTAAAATAGGAAAAGTGGCAGACACCATGGGCTTTTTATACTGGGGGGAAAGTTAAATGTAATGATGTTGTATTTCTGTAAATATAATCATGTGGAAAGGCAAGACTGTAAAATGTAACATCCCCCTCCCTCTGAAACCTGATCTATCTATCCCATCAGGCAGATAGGTCATTGAAATCTGCTGTGGGCAGAACATTTCAATTGGTTAGTATCTGCTTGCTTTTGAGTAGAGGGAGTCAATGTGATTGACCTGTGTATGGGTGCACAGCCAACCAATCCCCCCACTGCATATGGGAGATCCGTAGGGGCCATGTATGTTATTACCACTGCATGTTACCGTCAGATTCTGTAAGAACTCGTGATCGTACATTATGCGATCGTAATTGCATGTGTATGGCCACAGTTAAGCCAGGTACACAGATTAGATAACTCTCATTTGGAGCTATCATAGCCGATTCTTTAAAATGGGTTTTATCTAACAGTCCCCATTGAGACATGTAAATCTATGCCACAATGTACTGTAGACTCCATTGAGAATTAAATATTCCTGTGGGTCTGCTTGCACTCTTGTCTTTTCTCTTGTATAGTTACGTCTTCAAGATCTTGATCTGACTTCCACAAGTCTTCATTTTAACAAATTTTCCACCCAAACATTTGCTTTGCATATCTTAAGTATATATAAGCCAGTGCAAATCTGCTATTATATATTATATAATTATATTATGTTAACTATACTATTTTATTACTTTCACATTACTTACCTTTCTTCCTGGTGCTCCTGGAAGATGATATTCCACCGCATGAGCTCACAAAGCCATAAAGGAGGTGATACAGCGAGGTGAGTGATAGGCAGACTTTAAGGTAAACATTATTTGGGAGAAAGGTAAGTAATGCGAAAATAGGGTTTTGACAGGTGTAGATTCTGTTAGGGAGGTGAACATGTCCTTTAAATCCTCTGTTATAAATACAGTGGAATTACAACTATATATAATAATTTTAACACATCCTGTCTGTCTTTTTTAGGGTGACTATAGTTACAGTTCTAGGAGAAGGATACAAGGTACAAGCATGGTAGAGGAGCGAATACGTCATTTAGAGCAATAACAGAGGGAGAAGGCTGGACCTAGGAGGTATATGAATCTTTTCAAGTGGATTTGTTTTTATGCATTACTATTGTTAATAGATCACAAAATTTGTTGAAACTGTAATCCAGAAACAGGTGACACTAGGAATACCGAAGTTTCATCCTGAACCCAGTTTCTGGTCAAAACTGCCTGTTCTACCATATTTCATCACTAAAGAAAATTTTAACCTGCATAACAGCAGATCTTCCTGTATTAAAATCATAGATGGATTAAGATCTAACTGGGCCACAGACAGGGGTGATATTTGGAGCCCCCTTGTTCTTGTATTATAACAAGGAAAAGAGGAAGGAACCAAAGCAGATGCAGTAAAACAGGTCTGTGTTGCAGATGCAAAATAGGCTTGTTTTATTTATCCCACAACTTGTTCCTTCCTCCTTTTCTTGTTATATTTTGTAATAGAGGTTGAATAAAGACATATGTCCATCAAGTCCAACATTTACACACTTCTTTTTAACCCTTTCTAACAGCTGATCCATTGTGACCCATTAATATATTTGTAAAAAGTGATCATATCCCCATGCAAACATCTCTTCTCCAATGTAAACAGCCCTAACTTGTTCAATCTGCTTGCATAGTCATAGCACCGCATATTCCAAATAAGGCTTTACCAGTGCCTTGTAAAGAGGGACAATCTTTTTCTCTCTTGAATTTATTCCCCTCTTTATACAAGACAAAATCTTGCTAGCTCTACCTGTTGTTGTCTGGCATTGTTTACTACAGCTGTCTGTTATCTACCAGAACCCCAAACCTTTTTCCATTAGAGATTCACTTAATACAGAGTTATTTATGGTGTAGGTGGCACAAGGATTGTTAAACCCCAAATGCATCACCTTACATTTATCAACATTGAATCTCATCTGCCATTCTGCTGCCCATTTTGATAATTTATTTAGGACTGCTTGCACATCCAAAGCTTCGCCAACTGCATATGGAGATTCATTTCCACCTCCTCACTGGCATTTGGTGGCTTATAAAATACACCGACAATTAATTTACCTACCTTCTTGCTTCCTGTACACAGCTCTACCCATATTGTTTCTACCTTATCATTTATACCCCCATCTATCTCATCTTTTAAATTTGTTTAACATACATACAGACTTTCCCTAAAAAAGGAGCATCATTATGCCAGTGTGTGGAAAGTACTGTTTCTTATTTCAATTGACTCTAGTTCTTGTATTTTATGGCTGATGTTTGTATGCCCCCCTTATGGCCCTAGGCAGATGTTCTGATTAAAATACCTGACTCCAGTTTATCTGCAAGCATGGCTTCAGGCATCATCAGGGGCTGTAAAATGGTACCCATGCCTACAGACATCAATAGATTGTATACCTTGTGCCTAAAGTGTCCATAATTGCTTGTTAATGTTTAAAGGTGTAAATGTCTTATTACCAAAAATATGCCAATGAGCAAACCTATCAATAATGACTATTTACAAGAAAGGTTTAAGTTCATAGATGCAATCTATGTATAATAGCTTATACTTGCACACCTTAACTCGATCAGTGGTGCTGTAGTCTCTGTGATGCTAACCATCAAACAGCTTATACATACACAATATATATACACATACATACACAGAGGCACGCACTCACTTTTATTTTTCACTTTTTTTTATTGTGGCATAACTGTTCTTCAATACTGACAACAGTCAGTAGCAGGCAGGGAACCCAGACAACCTTCCCTTAATCTCTGGCTAGTCTGACAGGTCCAGACGCTTCCTTGCACTGTATGCACATGTGCGTACATTCCCTGCCTTCCCCTGGATGTTTAATTGAAGAACGGGGAAGTAAAAAAATAGTTCATTTACCTTCCATTCTTTAATTAAACTGAAAAAACCTAAGTGTCATATATCAGTGCAAATACCCTTTTAAGTGCAGGGGCCCGGGCCCCCCCACAAGATTGGAGGCCAGGCACCTGACCCATCCCCCTCCAGAAAGCATCCACGATCAGCTGTTTTTAAACGTATATTTATTGCATATGCACGCGATCAGCTGATTAAAAGGCCCGGCAGACTTTTTAAACAGCTGATCATGCGTATCTTTACTGTATACGCGCAATTGGCTGTTTAGAAACAGCTGGTCGCAGATGCTATGGGAAGGGGATAGCGGGACCTCTTACCTCCCACTTTTGGTATGCTAACACCTGTTGAGAAAGTCATGTCGGCCATACCTGGTTATCTGGTAACATAGCAAGTAGAAGGGAAGAAAGAACCTCTCTTTATAAGTCCTTAAACAAGCAGTCTGGCCATGTATTATCCTCAGGGAACCCTTTACAGAAAAAAAACTGCCATGATTTATCATACTGGTAAAATGAAATGTTTTTGTCAATAATAAAAAAACAGTCTGGGGACAGTTTTTTTCCCCATGTAGTGGTTAGGGTATATGATAACTGGTGTAAATATTTTTATTGTAGGATTTTCATCTGAAAGAACCGACATTTAGAATCCCTCACTCCCACAGTCCTGAAGAAAGCTGCTTAAATGATTGTATGTTCTTTATAAACCTCCTTCCAAACATTGTATATACTCTAGCTCCTGTATATATGTGGGTTTTTATGTATATTCTTTAGCTTTAGCTGCAAAACATTTACAAGGGATGCAACTGCATGATCTCTCAGGGTTACAAAAAGGCACAGGGTCTGTAACTGTATATAATAAGTACTGAACATGGTTTCTGGGATATATCTATATATGGAGATTATTTTTTGTATGCTGAAGAAAAACTTGGTTTGCATGGCTTCTGCTCTTAAATGCATTTGGTACTAAAAGTACATTGTCTTTTTTTTTTTCCTGACCCACTTTTTTGTCCTTTTTTAAAAAAATCTATTTTAAATTATAAAGCCGCGCAGGGTAGTTACTGGGTTTTTTTTTTGTCTTTTTTTTTAATTAGCTGTACAGTTTTGGTTCTGTTGACTTGATTCTGCGCATGGTTTATTGTATTAATAAGAAATAAATGTTTGATTTCCTACTGCGTATTGTATTGTTTCTAAGTGAATGTACACAAGCATGGAAAAAACTGTGTTCACTTTTAACATTTGTTAAATGTTACAGAAGACTGTAGCCAAACAACTATCATTTTGAAAGCATCCCTGAATCTGTAGTGAGATGTAACAATGCACATGTCCGTTACTTACCTGCCCAAAATCCCACAATGCATTAATCACTTTGTGAGTTTACAGGATCGTGGTCGGGTAAGGAGACTCCATAGAAAGGACTTTAAGTGGGAGATATAATATTGTGCTTTTGGGGGTTAAATGGAGTTAACCTCACGCTTCCCGATGCAAAACAAAAACATTTGTTTTTTTGCGCTACTTTGTAGCACAGAAACGAACGTGATTTCAGTGGTGCCGTTACCTCTGCGCTCCTTACCTGCCTCGTTCCTGTGATGTAGCATTTCACGCTAAGTGAGTACTGAGTGCAGAGGTAAGTATTGCATCTCCCCCTGCAATATAGTATATATTTGTATCAGGTGTCTGTGCCGTTAATACAAAATAGCCCAGGCCCTGCTAATGCAGCTTAAACCCTATGCTAACACGATATTAAATCAGGTAGTATGGATTTTACGCTTACTTTGCAGACAATAGCAAATATTGCATCCTTCCCCTGGAAAACATACAATCTCCCATTTAAAGTAAACTTTATCTTGCTTTTAAGCAAACACTTAAGAAAGGGGTGCGGTTGTTTTCTATAGCTGTTGTTAAAAGGCAAGTCCAGTGTAAAAATAACTTCAGCTATAAATGTGGATCACCACCTCAAACCTAGGTTTCACATTATCAAAATTTACCAAAGATGCCCCTGAATTTCCTTACTTGACATGGTCCCTCATCACTCCTCCTCTGCGGCGGTCATTAAAAGAGTGACGTGACGTCTCGCCCAATCGCCTGTCCATGCAGAAGCCCCCTGCTACTGTTTTTGCTGGAAACAGGTGCAGGGGGCAGCACCTAGGAGGTGAGGAACCAGGTGCAGTAAGGAACTTCTGGGGCATTTTTTATAAATTTTGATGATGCGAAACCTAGGTTTGGGGGGGGGTAGGGGAATCTACATTTATAGGTTGTTTTTTTTTTACACTGGACTTTCCCTTTAAACTGTTAAAATTCCCATGAGCTGAGGCTCATGGGAATATTCCAAGCCAAAGAATTCCTAGTTTGAAAACCCGAATAAGCACTTAAAAACAATCATGTCACTTTTAATAACGATCAGTATATGAAGTTCAAAAAAGCTTCTCTGTTGGTCCCATACATTTTTATTTTTTAGTAGTTTACAGCTGAATTCTATAATCAATTCAATTAAATATCTCGCATAGTATGTATGTAGTATTTCCTTTCTAGTCGTTTCATTTAGATTTTATGATCACATTCTCCTCTGGAGAAATAACCTTAAACTTTTCTGTTAATATTATTTAAAATGTGTTAGAAAAACTGACCAAATATATGTACACACTCCAAATATTTAATCATATAGTATATATACACTGCTGGTTGGTGTTACACACATATAGGCACATTGACTGTATATTTTCATCTCAAGGTAAAATGCAAACCGTTTGAGCTAGTTTGCTAAAGGCACTTGATGTGCCTTTTTTAGTGAAGGTATGGTTGGACAGAAATGTAAATATAGTAGTGTTGGTGACTGAATGAACATAGCACAGTTTTCAGGGGGAAAGTACCACAGATCACTTCCTACACGAATCACTGGGGAAGACTAGAAGATGTCCAAACCACTACCACATTTCTCAAACACGATTTACCATTGGAGCCACCCGTATTTTCTAGTGGGAAGTAATATATCAGGATTTCTCCTTGCAGCTTGACACATTTTTTTCCATAGTGAAAACCAAGTCTACCAGCTGTACTTACCATTACCATTGCCATGCATCTTTAGCAGAAATAAATAGAAGCTTAAGGCTGTTTTCACATGGACCATTAGAAAAGCAATCTTAAATTGGTCACCTGAAATTCATCTGAAAGTAGCCCAGGGACATTGTTGCATGACGTGTTTGGCAGTGTTAAGGGTGCCAAACACCACAGCAATCTACTATTACTATTTATTTCTGGCATAAATCACATGGATAGGCTACTTGGGATGTTTTCCCCCTGCATCCGTAATAAGAAACATGCATCATTTTGCACCTACTTTACTTCTGTGAATGAGTGTAATTAAAAATGTTTGCCATTGCCATAGAAGACCAGTAACAAACATAAACAAGTGGGCTTCATAAACATACAAAGAAAATGTACTGTTCTTGGAAGTCAAGGCCCATTACATTGGTAGCTGCTATTTTTTTAATTTGTGGAATATAGGCTGACCTATAGCTGTGGAAACCCTAAAGCCAGCTTTCTGTAAGTAGCAGTAGCCACTAAATTTTTGTGACAACCTAAAGCTGGGTGCACACAGTTCAATATATAGACCTGACAGACTGATATGCGCTTTTGACCATGAACGGGCTAATGGCACAATGAAATTTACCGACATGTGCAGTCAAATGTTTGCCCAATTTAGACAACTGTCATGGACCAAAATAATGGACCATGTGTACATAGCCTAAACACAGGATTTGCTTCAGAATTTTGAAGAGATAGCTGTGTGCATCAACCACACAATATTTAGTAAGCCTTTATCTTGCAGATAACTGATGAGTTATTTAGAAATCAATGCATTTAGTATTTATGTAGAAATTAACAGCAATTGCAAGTCATTTTGTCACTACACTTAAAGGGTAACAAAACTATGAATTGAAATGGCTTTTATTCAAGGATACTGGAGCACTTGTTCTTATCCCCCATTGTAATTTACAAGCCACAATATGCAGCAGAAAATATAGCAGCCGCTGTGCTGTTGACAGCCCCTCTCTCTCCCCCTCTGACACAGTAGATTTTCTTGACACAACTCCTGCTTAAACACAGACGTGCATGCACATTAGAATCCGGAGAAGGGGTGACTGAAGGGAATCTTTTAAGCTAGATATAGTGGTTATAAATTACAGTGGGAGATAGAAGCAAGTGCTCCTATCTCCTTATGAATTATGACTTCTTTAATGGCTTTTTAAAGGTTATGTACTCTGAAAAAAAATACTTTGCCTCATCTTAGTCTATAAGCAAACAGATAAAAGTAGCCCTCAATTCAGTAGATGTTTTGCTCCTCCCTGACATCTGTGAGGGCAAGCATGCTCAGTAATCACTATGAGCCAGAATTGGGAGAGATCATTTCCCATCATGCAATTCGCGCATATCAACTGTCCCCCTTCCAGCTACAGCAAAACTGCACACAGCAGAAGAGTTTGATGATAAAAAGGAACTTGATTGACAGCTGAAATGTAAGATATTTCAGATTGGATATCTAAAGAAATAGGGGACAGGGACATAGAAGGCTGTTGAGGCAAACAATCAATTTATTGGTAAATGCAGTGAAAAAACAATGACCAGTGGTTTTCTAACTGTATTAGACCAGTAAACAGGTAACATGATTGGTTGTTAATAGTATAGGCAATTTTTGCTGATTTCAACCACAGATCAATAAACCCTCCCACTAGGGTCTATATATTTGTGATTACAATGTAATGCAATAGTTGTAGTTAGACCCCATTTAAATTTTTTTCTTAAAAGGAAAAGTTATAAACTCCATCCTCAGTTGATTTCTTAACCCATTATTGGTCAGAATAAAGTCATTTATTGTGCACAAGTAAATGTAGATTTTTACCTTACAGATTCTGGCTACTAGAAAATTCAATCAGGCCTACGTAGTAAAAGTTCTTATTGTTAAAAATGGTGCTAACTTTTCTCAAACCGAACTGATGTTAACTTTAAAATTGTTCATAACATCCGATTGGTTTGTGCAAAATTAGCACCAATTTACTTGAGCTTGAAAATGTTGAACAGGGGTCAGTAACAGTCGTGTTTCTATACATTTATATAAATATTTATAAAAATATTATTGCTTTGCTTTAAAGCTTTGTTGTTTGCTACCTAATATATATATATATATATATATATATATATATATATATATTTGGAGCTTTGCCCTCTGTGTAATTTTTTGGTGTTCATGACATTTTCCTCTGTGTAATTTCATTGGTGTTCATGACATTTTGGAGTGTTTGGACATTTTTTGCCATTCCAAATTTTTAGAAATTACAAATGTTTACTGGCCACATTGTGAAACTGTGCTCAAAATTCTTAGTAAATGTCCAAAGCTAATCTTGTTTTCTTGTATTCAAATAAATCCTGGACTAATACTTGTAAATATTTCAGTGCATTTTATTTTGTCTAAATCTCGGGGCATTTGTATAGGATTTTGCCTTGAATATGAGTTAGTTGCACCAGCTCCACAATCTACAGAGTGTCTTGCAGAGCATTTAATCGTTTGCAATTAGATGTATTGCAATGTTCACAACTGTTCAACAAACAAATCAGGAAGTGTATTTTTTTACAATGTTATCTTATTTCTGTAAACAATTTTGAAACATTCCTCTTGGCCACCAATCATGTTATTTTAATTGTGCCTGTACAAATAATATTCATTATGAACATTTGATAATAAAATACCTATAAACCATTTTTTTTCTTGTGTGGTGTCATTTTTGTTTTTTAAATTCTAAATGTTAAAAGTACCCATTACCTTATAGTGGAATGTCTTCATATGTTGTTTGTGTCATTTGCAAATACGGTAGCTGGTACTAGTAGTGGATTGTCTGAATGTGCACTTGACTGTACATATAAGTTTAGTTGCACACAAAGCAATATACAGCATCAACCAGGCACCCCTTTCGACTGTTTGCTCAGGTCAAAATAACGTTTGTGGTGAAAATTGCCACCGCCATTAGAACCATGGAAACACATGACCAAATAAACTTTTGCCTGATTTGGACAAAGGTTTGACAATTTTATGTCCATTGCTGCTAAAAAAAGTACCGGAATATCAGTTGGTCGCGTCAGAATACCTCCTCGTGTGTAATTAGCCTAAGTAAAATATCCTTTGTCTTTTGACTGCTTGCATTGTGTAAGTGGAGCATAAAATAAAAAGCTTTGACAGATAAAGTAGTTTCCCAGTGCCCTGTATTGCTACTGAGGGCCCACCATAGTCACAAAGCTATTGTCAGTGGAACTTTATTTACCTCTAGTCTGTGATGGCAAAACTAACAATTCCAGTCTACATAGTTCTGTTGAAATTGTTTGGTAATTGGGCGAGTTTTAACATTTTCAATGAACACTAAATTCTTAAGAAGTCTCTGCATGAATTTTTTGCAGACACTTATTGCTCTATGTATCCTTGTTCATTTGTGTTCCTGTATGAACACTTAGCATAATGGTAAGAACTTTGGGTAGGAGCTTTACTAACGGGTTTAATAATGCGTCATTGGTACCATTCATTGGGCAATATCACACCAGTCCCAAATTATTGAAGGAAATCTTCACCCAAAAAACAATGAGCAATTATCCAGTTATTTGCTTAATCTGGATACCTTAGGATTCCACCCTCCATTATGCACAGTGGGCACATTAGTACTAATTAGCTGTTTTAGGCTATTTATCCCTCCCAATGGGATCCTCTGCACTCGTCCACACGTGGGTGCTCACTCCTCTAAAAAATCCAACCCTTTAATGGATATCTAGTCACAAGGAACAGCAAAAAGCAAGGGTAGCACTCCAAAGCAAAATTTTATTGAAGACCACACAACACATCACAACGTTTCGGGGGGCTACCTTGCCCCCTCCCTCAGGTGATATGTTGTGTGGTCTTCAATAAAATTCAAGTTTGCTTTGGAGTGCTACCCTCGCTTTTTGCTGTTCCTTATTTATCCCTCCCATTTGTAGCCACAAGCTGGGAAGCTATCCAGAAGTCTCTTCTTCCCTATTTGCATAATAAGTAGGGGCAGGGGTGTAACTAGAAATCAGTGGGCCCCCCTGCAACAATTTGGATGTGGCCCCCCACAACTCCCTCCTCCCGCTGACACGATCACCTTGGTTCTAAGTACCTTAAAAACAACAACATACAAAGTAAACAAAACTGCATAAAATGTGCATGAACTGTTTTCCACATAAACCACTTCCACTTAAAAATTAGAAAATGCTTTAATCATGAATACAGGTTATAAAGATACAGAAAGATTAGATCGATAGACAATGACATAATAAAAATGTAAACACACAGACAGATGATAGATTCTGTCGATTTATCTGTCTATATCTATCTGTGTCTGTCTATCTGTATCTATCTATCTGTCTATATCTATCTGTCTAGCTATCTGTATCTATCTATTTCTGTCTATCTGTGTATATCAATCTTATCTATCTGTATATCTATCTGTGTCTATTATCTGTCTGTATCTATATCTATCTTGCTATACACAGAGATAGTGTGCACTCTACCTTCACAGCTTTTTGCAGCTTCGCCTGGGAGCTTCCAAAGTAGATCCTAAAAAGTATAATAATACAATAGAACTTGGAGCACTCACAGGTCTTGTGAAACAAAAAGATAATTTATTATATCATGTGCACGAACAGCAGCGTTTCAGTCAGGTGCGAAGACCTTTAACAAGCCATGCAGCCAAGGCATGGCTTGATAAAGGTCTTAGCACCAGTCCGAAACGTTGCTGTTCGTGTACATGATATAATAAATTATCTTTTTGTTTCACAAGACCTGTGAGTGCTCCAAGTTCTATTGTATTATCTATATATCTATCTGTGTCAGTCTATCTGTCTGTATCTATCTATCTGTATCTATCTATCTATATCTGTGTCTATTAATCTATCATCTATCCCATACTATCTATATCATATGTTATCTATCTATTTATTATTTATAACCCTCTGAGTCTGCACAAATTCAATAACAAAACAAAGTCCCATTAAACACCTGCAGGGTTATTCAATAAAAGTTCTTATCGTTTAAAATGGTGCTAATTTTGCCCCAACCAATCAGATGTTAGCTTTAAAATGTTAAATAAAATCTGATTGGTTGGTGCAAAATTAACACCATTTTAAACGATAAGAACTTTTATTGAATCTCCCTGTTGGTGTTACAATTATTTACCCTGACCAAAATACTGTAAAATTATTCACCTCTCTGATCTGCTAATGGCTGCAGAACTAAGCAGCAGCAGCAGGCAAATGACTGGCCTCTCAGGCAGCCAGGAGTATTGAGGACACGGTGGACACCACAGACAGAGCTTGTACACATACCGGAACGGTCACCCGAACTCTCCAATTCTACTTTCACTTTTAGAGCTCCGCCCTCCCTCCACATGATATTTCCAGCCTTCCAGTGTGCAGCAGAGGCCATAGCCAATCAGATAGCACAGTGACTGGACGGCAGCACATTACCAATACACACACACACACACTCTTGGCCACGAGTTTAAAAAAAAAACGGAAATAAAAACAGACCAAAAATCCCCCAAAGTTCTAAAAAAACAGCTGATTTAGCATAGACGGTCCTGGGCCCCCGAGCCCCACCCGTGGTTACGGGGGCAGTTGTTACGGCAGTTGAGCTGTGGTGAAAAATCTCCCTTAGGCTGAGGCCTTGTGCGTTGCTGCACTTTGTTTCGAGTTTGTGCATGCGTTTTTATAATATAATATTAAGAAAAGCATGCATTTGCATAAAAATGGTGCATGCAAAATGCATGCGCATCGGAAGTCGCGGGAATTTTTGCGTTCATGCAAATTCCATTTGAACCAAAATCGTGTGCGCAAACGCGATAAAACCGCGTTAGTGTAGCCTAGTCCTTAGTAAATCTTATTTTACATGCTTTTCACAGATGCCTGGAAATTGTCTGGTTAAATATAAACATAGGGAAAATTGTGCAATTTTACAAGTCTTTTTGAAATAATTTTTTTTTTTTTTGGTATGGTAATTGAGTAATTGACAACCACCAAAATCCATCCTGATTTTCCTCTACTTTCTGGAGAATACTGGGAGTTGTAGTTAAATAACACATGCAGTGTTACTCAAATCTGTTTTGAGATGTTTGACCAGGGAACAACAAAATCATATTTCAGGTTCAGTAAATAAAATGTTAGTTATCAATAAAGATTTTAAGGCAAGCCCTGTACCACAATAATACAAATAGAACATGCACAGAATGCCTTTTTGACCAGTAGTTAAAATGAGAAAATGCCTTATTTAGAAGTTGGCCCAGCTCAGTTTTTTTCTTTTTTTGCTTGACAGAAATACAGCACAATAAACCGGAACAAACTAAGGGCAATATTTATCAAATATCGTTATGTTTTTTTTTTACGATCGCCGTAAAATAATGATCGCTGTTCTACAATACCGATCGTTATTTTACGATATTGATCGTAATTCTACGATATCACCATCGTAAATCTATCAATATTGTAGAATAACGATTGGTATCATAGAATATCGTAGAATTCTACGACGACCGCACCTTCGTCATTATTCTACAATATGTATCATTATTCTATGATACCGATCGTTATTTTACGATATCGGCACCGTAGCTTTACGATGGTGATATCGTAGAGTTACGATCGATATCATAAAATAATGATCGGCATCGTAGAACACCGATCGTTATTTTACTGTGATTGTAAAAAAAAACGATAACGACATTTGATAAATATGGCCCTAAGGGCCACTGGGGCTAAAAGATTGCTCGTTGAACTTTGCTTTAATCTGATTGGATTTTGGATTAATCAGATTTTGGGGGTTGAGTTTAAAACATACCACAAATAGTGTTCATTCAGTAGTGAGAGCTAGTTTCCATTCAGCATTTCATCTGAAATTTCATGTCGTTATGCTAAGGCATGTACAACAACAGATACAGGGGCTACAAGTGTTAAGGTGGCCATACACATGCGATTTCCATCGCAATGTGCCAAGAGATCACATTGGTATCTGTCGGCACATTACAGCGGGAACCGCCACACATGTAAACGACCAATCCCCATATGCAGTATGGGGATAAGTCGGTCGTATGGCCATACACGTAAACAATCGTATCGGCTCCCTTTGCTAAAAGTAAAAGGAGCCGATATCGACCAACGGAAATTTTCCATCTTTCCCGACTGACCGTAGTGGCGACTACTGTCATTTGTTGGCACTACGGTCAGTCGGGAAAAGCCCATACACTTGAACGATAAAAATGGTAAATCCCGTCTTGGAAGGACTGGATTTACCAATTATCGTTCATATGTATGGCCACCTATATACTGAGTATAATATGGCAGTGAGGTGAGGTGCTCTAAGAATAAAACTACATAAACCATAAACAGAGAAAAGACACCATGGGACTCTTAATTGAATTAGAAAGCAGCTTTATTGATAAGGGTCTTACTTCCATATATAAAGTGGTCACAATTGGCCATATTTATAAACCCACGTTATCGCTTTTTAGCGATACCACGGGTTAGTTAATTTACGATCGCAATTGTTTTTTTTTTTTTTCCTTTTTTTTTACATTTACAACTGAAAGGTTTGTTAATTAACTACCGCAATGGTATTCTAGGGGATGGTAAATCTATAAATATGTTATCTTAGATTTATGATCGGTATCGTAAATTTACGATTAATCCGTTAATCTCCAATCGGTTTAACAATCGTAAATTTACAATATCCGATCGTTTAGGGATACCACGGCTTTATAAATATGCCCCAATGTCCTATATATATTTTCTATATAAAGTGTAAATAAGTATATGCGTACATGTATAGACCCACAGTCTCCTATAAGTAGTACCCTACCTATTCCCTTCACAGTGTAAGTATATATGATAGCAAAGACCCACTAAATACAGCCCCATGAACTTTAGGGTTTCTGCCAACAGTTATGCCCATGTGCGAAAGGGCCCCCATCAAGGGCAAGCTGGACGTGTTTTGCCCCAAATAACGTGGGCTCCTTCTGCATCTTAAATTACCATGTGTGTAATTGCTGATTAAATACCCATTGCTGTGATCCAAAATGTCCGTGATCTCGCGAGACATGAGAATCCCGTGTGCACTTCAGCATTTGCAAACATTGCCCTCAATGTGTTAGCAAAAAGGGAGTATTCTGGACACCTGTAAACCCCCCACCCCCAACATGCCCCTAAATATAACAATAACATTTATTTTTGTGAACAGCCCTGTACCTTGTCTTGCCTTTACTTTCCACAAAGAATAAATGTGTAAATACTTTGAAATCTGGTTTTGAATTACAATATTGAATGTATTATTGGGTTAATGTGGGTTTTACATTCATTTTGTTGAGGCTGCGTAACTTTGCGTAACTTTAAGTTTTGCACTACCATGTAAAAAAAACAAAGAAAACCAAACCCACTTAATATTATTCTACCACAAGTCCTGAATCAAACAGTATGCCATATCTATGGGTATAAACAGAAAGGCCACCAACTAACTCCAAAGTATAACTTTGTGGCTTTGCTATAAAAGGGAGCCAATGCATAAAATTGGGGCTGTGTTCTAAGTGCCTCAAAGGGAAGTTCCTGAGGATTTAGAGAAATTGTTCCCTGAATAAGGATTATGAACAGGCTGCTAAGGATCTAGAAGAAAGATTTCAGGCAAAAGGATACACAAGATGGAAAAAATACCTAGTGATGGTAAGCTTATGTTTAGCGCTCAGTATAACAGTGACTGGTATAAGATTGAAAACATAAAAATCCTGGCTGCCTTTTAGCCACTCTCTCTTCCATGTTGTTTACCTAGCTCACAACCACTCTCACTGTTGGACCTCCGTATACCTTATGTGGACTGGATACATGACTGGACGGTGGACATGTGTATAGTTATACCTTTACTTCTTGACTGAATACTCTTTGACTATATATGTTTTGATACCTGGGAAGGGTAGTTAGGCAATATTTTTAAATGTCAATATCCCAATTTTTTGATATATAATAACGGATTTTTATATGTTTTCCAAACATATAGAGTACCATTGCCCTATTTATCTGATTTGGTATGAGACTGAGGCATCTCTAGCTAAAAATTACCACATGTTAAAAAGTGATGACAGGATTACTTTCCTTTACTGACAGCAAAAAAGGAAAATCATGACCACATCACCAGTTTTTACTAGAAGAGAAAACAAATGAAGACTGGTAGAGGTGCAAAAACAAGGGACTTTGTAAACATAAGTAGTACAGAAACTTTCTGGGATTGTGATCATACAAGCTCCTTTAAAACAGACTACATTAACTGCAAGAAATGGAATGTTATATATGGACTTTTGTGCCCATGTAACAAGATTTATGTAGGCAAGACAACTCAATAGCTTAAATCTAGACTGCCAAACAGTTGTCTAATATTAGACTAGTGAAATGTGATTTTAGAGAAGGAAAGGGAGTAACAAGTGTAGCAACACATTTACTGGAATATTATGGAGGTTCAGAAACTGGCATTAAATGTTTATGGAATGCATTCCCAGACATATAAGAGGGGGAAACATTGACCAACAATGATTAAAAAGAAAAGTGAAATGGATGAACACCTTAAAGGGCAGGTCCACCCTTAAAACTAAAATTTACCTCACTGTGTAGTGTTAATAAATACTTAGCTTTCTTTTCAGCTCCTTATGGTTGTCCTGCAAAGTCTTCAGGAAACTGAAGAGTAGGAGCTGTCTGTTTGTAATCCGTGCCTGCTGCTACTTTCTTGTCCTTGTTGAGCATTCTTACATGCACAAGGGAGCTCTCCCCCCTCCCTCCCTCCATGCTGCTGTAACCAAGTAGACCAAAATAATATTTTCTGTAGTGTAGGGAAACACCCCCCCCCACCCAGCCCTAAACTCTAGGGTTTTAACATTAAAAAGTTCCTTTGTTCCCCCGGCTCTCTCAATAGCCAGCAGCCACATCTGTGACTGGCTGACTCTCAGCCAATCACAGACGCGGCTGCCGGTTCGGCCCCTATTGCTGCTTCCACACAACCTATCATGCAATCCACAGCAGTAAGGAAATTTACAGTAATGGATTATTTTTCCTTGTCTATTTACTGCTGATACTACGGATTGCACTGAGACTCAGTTTTACAAACAATCATTTATAAAGTGAGAGGTAGAATAGAGTATTTCTACCTCGTTTATTTACTTATAAAGCCAGTGGTGAACTGCTGACAGCTTTTCTGCTTGTTCCTCCATTTGTCCCTCTTTCTCTCACAGGGTGTGTGCACACAGGGGCGTAACTACCAGGGAAACAGCCCCTGCAACCGCAGGCCCCATCTTACTTTTCCTGTGACCAGTGGAATAGCACCTGAAACAATATGCCTTTGGTGTAGGGGCGGCACCCATTTCAACGGTTGCCAGTGCCAGTGCATTTTTTTCAATTAGCCTCATGGACGGGGCACCCCTGTCTGTGACAAATACAGCCACCACCACCCGAAAACCACTGATGAATAAGGAAGGTGGGCCCCATCATAGTATTGCTGAGGGGCCCCCAGTGATTCCTACTTACACCACTGCATACTTTGCTGATAAGAGAGTTGGGCAAAGCTGCATGAGCGATATACAGTATTTGACAGCTTCTTGGTAAGCAATATGAGGTAGGAAAACTCTCTCCTCTTTCCAACAGAAATATAAACTTAATGAAGTGGTAAACATAATTTTAGTGCTTCATTGATTGTTCATGGGAATATTTACTTTTTGCAGTCGTACATTTATGACCCTGAGTCCAAACAATACCATGTGGAAATAAAGTACTGCAATGGTATTGTATAATCACACAATTACAACTGTGATTGTAGAAATGCATAACAGCGGTTGCGTGGTAATTGCGATATTTCATCTTTACAAATATGCCCCTCCATTATGAATACCGCCCAGAGTTTCCTGGCCTTCCATTGGCAGCATCCAAAGCACATGGGTAGGAGGAAATCATTAAAATCCAATCCGGTCTTTTTCGGTTGGGGCTTGCTGATGATCCACCAGGCAAATCTGGAAACTTTTCGGCGGGGCTAAGCACCCATACACGGAAGGATCGTCGGCTAAAAATGACATTCATTACACATTGTGCATCATGGGTAAGCTCCCACAATTTTATGTTTATGAACATTTAATTGTTTAGTAGAATGTTAATATTACAATGATCTTAGAAAGATGTTAAACATGGTGAGGCATATAGCTTTGTTTGGGATATATTCTCTGCAGCCTGTTTAAACATGCAGTATTATGATTGTACTGAGTAAAATTGAATAACTATTTTTTCAACAGCTAAGTAGATTTGTCAGCAAAACATTATACAATCAAATGTTTTAAAAACCCGTTCTTCAAGATTCTATAAAATCAGAATCACTAGTTTATCCACAAAAAAGGCTGCCCATTTAGGTGCGACCAGCCAGTGTAAGTCAGCCCACTACCACCAGCCAGTGTTAATCAGGTCTCCAGTTCATTAGCCAATGGGCAGTATTTAAAAACACATGGTATCAAAAAAGTTACAGCACCACGGGTTCTCTTAAAAGTTCAACCCCAATCTTACATTTATGATTGTTTGGTCGTACAATACCTATGTTCGATTTTACTTACCTGACCGAGTGCTCCCGCGACATTCGATCGATCCTGCTGGAACCGCCTCTCCCGTTCTTCTATGCGACCGACATGGGATCGCAAAATGAATGGGATTTGCGATATTGTATATATATATGGCCACCTTTAGCCTGAAACACACCTGCTGATTTGCAACCTAATCAAAAGAAAAATTTAAGCTAATTGAATCTCGTCTTTTGTTATGCAAATGTGGAAAGGTATTAAAAATGTTAAATAATGCTGAAAAAGAAAAAACTGAGAGGTTAACAAAATCTTTAATGTTACTCCAAGGTACAGTTTTTACAGGGAAAAAAAAATCAAACAGATAAATGACCCAAGGTAATAAGGACCTTCCATACTGGGGCTATTCACTATTCACATTTATGCATTTAATTGTAACTAAAATCCCTATGTTTTTTCTGTTTGCACTAGCACAGATATTTTATGGGGTGCATTGATCACCTTTTTTTTCTGTTTCCTAATGTCTTGGTCAGATCAGTGGCACTCCCACTATGTATTATAGTAATTTTGCCTAAAGAGGTGCCCCTTTTTGCATTTGCAATGTAGCAGAGTTAATCTGAATGAAGATAGATCAATCGTCCATGTGGTAGTAGCACCCCAACCTGGCACTTAAATTCTTTGCACCTTTGGATGGGAGACCTCTTCCCTCCTTGTTTAAGGGCATGTTAACCCTTAAAATTAAAATTTGACCCACTGCTGGCACATACTGTGTACTGTTAAAAAAATCCTTATCTTTCTCCTCTGTTCCTTATGGTTGTCCTTTAGTTCCTATTCAAAGTCGTAGGAGCCTTCTGGTGTGTAAAATGTATCTGCCCCTTCCCTGTCCTCCTGAAATGAAAGGACTCTGGTATCCACACAAAAAACCCTCTGCCCCCCCCCCCCCCTCCTCAGCATGCCTCATCTTCCGGAAGTAGCATTAGAGACAGGCTGAGGGAATGAAGGTTGGTAAGTTTTTAAGCACTTTTTCAAAGATTTAAACATGGCAGTTATGTTTGGGAGGGTATCCCTTACACTACAGAAAAAAATACATTTTGGGGTGGATATACTCTTTAAAAGTTTGTTTGCATGGGGAATTAAAAGCCTGTTAACAATAATCCAATGCAACGGCAGTAAGACAACCTTCCTAAGAAAATGCAACCAAGCAGTGGGTGTCAGACCAGATAAATTACCTAAGGTAGGACCGTCCATACCTGGGTTACCTTGTAGTGGTTGGAAGGATTTTCTCTTTTTCAGTTTTCTCTTATTCAGTTTAATTAAAGAACAGAAGATAAAGTAACTGTGTTTTACCTTCCGTTCTTCAATAAAAGGTTCAAGAACCGGTAACGGAGGTAAGGAACTTACCCGATCTCTCGTTCCTCTGCCGCATCCTCTGACAGGTACTGGCGGACTTTGTATTTTAAGCTTGTCGCACTTGTGCATCGATTGAGTAATGAGAAATATTGGGCCATTGTCAATATGTGTATGTCTCACCTCAGTTTCAATTAATTTAAACATTCAGGGACTGATGCAGTAAGAGGTGCAAACATCTCCCTATGTTATAATTCTGCGGCAACCAATCAGATGTTATCTAACTGCACATGCAAACGTTTACACCCAGGGTGCGGGAGGAGGCAGGAACTTGATGTCAGGGAGCAGTGCCGAGATGTCACCGCGACTTCACAGTGGGAGGAGCCAGGCTGGATAGAGGGGGGTAAGAGGCGGGCTGCAGCTGGGGGAGGGATTAGGGGCATAACTGGATGGGGGTGGGCGTTCATGGGGGCATGGCTGTCAGGGACGGGATTTGGACGGAATTTCCCAGTCCATGATCTCTCATCTCATCTTAAATGGTCTCAAAAAAACAATGGAAACAACCCATTAAGTCCCATCATATTTCTATTTACTCATATGCAATTTGACAACAGGGAATTACTTTGAAGAGTCACATTAGGAAAACGTTCCCTGAATTGAGAAAGGCAGTGGATGTTTTTAGAGCTATGATGTGAAATTAAGACAGGATGTTGCCTTCAAAAGTTAATCTGCTTATAATCAGAAACACATCTTTAAGGTTTTGGAAAGGCTTTTCTACCGAAATATTTCCATTACCGGTTGAAAAAGAATTTCAGTTTGTTTTAACAGAAATTCTTTTCATTTAAATAATGTTAATGCTTCTCATTTTAGAACAGTCTATATGCTACATTTCACCTGCAATGTTATGTTCATTTCTGACTTTCTGTTACTGACTATGCAGTGGTTACATCCAATACATACAAACAATAGAATTCTAGTGCACAAACAATTCTAATTGCATATAGGATATATCTCCATTGGTTGCTGCTTCAAGAGCCTGGTATGAACCATGGGTGAGTAAATTAGTTTAAAGGGAAATTTCTGTGCAAATACATATACTTTTAGGAAAAAAGAGCAGTATTTTCCATCCTAATGACCTTAAGCTGCCCATTTAGCATTTTGTCTGTGTATAAATAAATGCTTCCAAAATACCAACTTCCTGTTTGCAGGACCCCTAATAGAGACTGTTAAGGTCTTGCCCTGGGTTGAATTAGTTGCTCAGTAGAGATCTTAGCATGTTTGACCCATCAAACAGACAATCACTAGAAATTACTGTTAGGAACAATTCAAGGTAGTGTGCATTCTAAGAAACAACGGGAAATAGAAAGAGGTATACATTCAAATGATCTTTCAATATGAAAGAGAATGTGTAGATAACTAGGTATGCATTATAAAAACTAAGAATTTTTAAAAATTATATTTTCCACTGAACTTTCCCTTTAATTAGCAAAATTATTTTAAGCCCAGCCACCATGCCAAGGTTTCTTTCTTTAGCTGGGTCCTAACCTGTGTGTGACTTGTCTGCTTGAAGCTGACTCTCCTATAAAGTAATTTGCTCAAATAAGCACATGACCTAACTTTGGGTGGAGTACCAATTCCTAAAAGGCTTGGTCAAACCTTCAATGTAACACACAATATATATATATAAAATGTTCTTTTTGTTCATCTATACTAAAGTGTAACTAGTGACCAAAAATAGAATTCATACAAACAATAGAATTCTACTGCAGCAACCAATGGAGATATAGCCTATATAGCCTGCAATTAGAATTGTTTGTGCACTAGAATCCTATTGTTTGTATGAATTCTATTTTTGGTCACTGGTTGCACTCTAGTATGGATGTACAAAAAAACCATTTTATATATTGTGTGCTACAGCCAATATGTAGAGATGGGTATGGGGCATTTAGAATAAAGGTGATAATACTCGGTATTAGACAAATATTCAACCAAAACTGAAGAATATGTAATATCATTAGAAAATGTAATATAAGTAAAATACAGAGTGCTGTACAGAAACTCATCCATCTTTCTTTTGAAACTGACCAATGAACCTGCCATCACAACTTCCACTGGAAGACAGTTCCATAGTTTTACCATTCTCACAGTGAAAAACACTTTCCGAACTTGAAGACTAAATTTCTTTACTTCAAGTCTTAAGGGATGTCCACGTGTCCTCTGACATGTTCTATTGGTGAACAATGCCCCAGATAGTTTAATGTGTGGCCTGTTAATGTATTTATACACAATAATCATATCCCCACACAAGCACCTTTTTTTCTAATGTACATAATTGTCTTCATATTCAAGCTCCCCCATTCCCTTATTATTTTACTTGCCCTTCTCTGAACCCTTTCCATGAGGCAGCACTGGGAGAGAAAATTTCCCACCATGCATTTCACATACCAACTGTCACCATTCCAACTACAACAAAACTGCACACAGCAGAAGAGTTTATGATAATAAGGTACATATTATTATGATTTACAGCTGAAATCACATTGGGTATCTAAATAAATAGGAAATAGATCCCAAAAAAATGGTACAGTTATAGTTAGGAAGAATTATAGTTTCCAGTAATAGGCAAATTAATAAACACATATTTCTCTTAAGGCCGAAATCTTCCAAGATGTTGTACATTAGATAAGACTGCCAGAAAATATTTCAACTGGTCCAATCACCATCAGTGTGATAAACTGCTCGATATCAAACATTAGGGGTAGAAGGAATTGAATACTGACTTTACAAACTTTTCAAATCTATTTAAAAAAACTGACCTGTGTATGGCAGACTAAAGACGCTTACCAACTTTAAGACATTGGGTGACCAATTAAGAAAAACATTTCTGCCAGGTTCCAGAGGTCATTATTGGGGTTATTTTTGGGTATGTGATGATAAGGTATCAAGATGGAAACAATTTCCCCTTTTAATGCAAATTGAAAAGAACTACACGTTAGAGAAACATTACTACTGGCTCATGTCATTTTTTTAGCATAAGAAACTTTTTTTCTTCTGGCGTAATGGCAGATTTTTCCTTTGAATGGCAGCTTTTTAACATATCTTTGCATCTATCTGTATTGAACTTGGTATTTAAATAGTATTTTACCATTAAATAACAATAACAATTTGCTTGCCAAGTATATTAGCCCATAAGTCAGATATTTAAAATAGTTAAACACGATTTCTGCCAAATTGGCTGTGCAAGGCAGTAGCAAAGCAAAATATAAGCAAGAGGGCTAAGCAGAAATTTCTGCACACAAAACACATAAACACCACACATTGAAAAATGTATTCATACCCTTAACCCCAATAACCCTTCCATGTTTAAAGAAGACCTTATCCCGCAAACGCCAAATTACAGCAAAGTAATACATTTTTATTTCATAATCTTGGGTAGTGCTAATGAGAGTTTAAATCCAGCCATTAGTAGCAGTGAATTCTTGTTTTCCAACAATCACCCCCAACAACTCTCATTCTCCTTGATCTTCTGATCCATTACTGACCTGGCAAACACACAATGTTACCACGTTTACGTGATAAAGACATATTTGGAGGCAGCACTGTCCAAAGCCAGACACTTCTGTTTGTGCCCACGTTGCTACTCCCTCCTGTGTAGAGGATTGAACCCTATTTAAGTCTATGCCTTTTAACTATGTGTGTGCATACAACGTACCTTCAAACACTGGGGGTGGTGGTGTCCAGACACCTACGTAAGCCCTATCAACAATCTGTATGGTAGAGTACTGTTGAAATATATAAGGCTATGTGCAAACAACCTTAATACAGAACCTGTGTCTGGGTAGTGCTGGGAGTAAAGCTGGGTACACACACTAACGATAAAGGGAGGATACAGTTGGATCCAACAATATTGTCCCTTTATCTTAAAGGGCAACTAAAGCCACAGAACAACACTGAACCCGAAAGCAGACCCCCTTGATATATAACCAGTAATCTGTGTCTGAAATTTACCTAAATAACATATGGTTTGTGCTTTACTTTACAGCATTCTAGTATCACACTGTTTGGTCAACGACCATTATGTTTTGCACATGCTCAGTCCTTAGCTATGGCAGAAACTTGTTGCAGTTGGTCACACCCATTAATAATCTCTAGCCAATCCTTTTACAGGATAGATAACGCAAGGAAGCATGTGACTGAGGTCAGGAGGTGTGGTCTGACACTGCGCATACACAGAGATACTTTATCCAGTTATTAACAGGCTTACATTTAATTTAATACAATTTACTGAAGTGGGATTTTATAGATTATTGGTGTTTTTAGGGGGGTGGTTTTCAGATTCTGAAGTATAAAAAATTGGGTTTAGTTCTCCTTTAATTGTGTGTAGTTCACTTTCGGGTCATGATCGATCGTAAATGCCCCAAAATTTTCCTATGCTTTACATTGGGAGACGCTCGGGACTGTGTGTAGAGGGATCTTTAGAAAATGACAAGAGTTATTGTATAATTATATAATTGTATTAATCTTGCACTGCCACAAGTAGTGTCTGTCCTCCTGCTGTATGCTCTTAAAATCCTCTTTCAAGTTAAGGTTGGCATACATTAGAACCCACCATCCAGAGGAACTGCCAGACCCGTTTTTTTCACCCCGACTGGCAGGCAACCCTTAAATGAATGGGCCAGCAGGGTCCATTGCGGGAATATCGGAATGTAAGGATACCACCTGTTCTCAGATTAGATATTTGTCTATGCGTCCATAGACAAAATATCTAATCTATCATTAGAGTGAACATGCAGCACTCTGCTGCAGACAAAGTGGACATTTTTTTGTGTGGGCATGGCTTTTCGTGATGGGTGTGGTTTCAAATAAGTATAGAGCCTATGAATAACATTTTTCTGAATTTTTCCAAAAACCAAGGTCAGAACAACACAGGACTTTGTTAATTAATGTTCTTTGTGGATTTTACAGCAGAGCTTACTATAAAAACATCACAATAATAAAAATCTATTGGGTAGATTCAATAAAAGTTCTTATCGTTAAAAATGGCTAATTTTGCCCCAACCAATCAGATGTTAGCTTTGAAATGGTAAATAACATCTGATTGGTTGGGGCAAATTTAGCACCATTTTAAACAATAAGAACTTTTAATGAATCTCCCTGTATGTATTTACAAATTTGAATGCTCTTTTTCATCACAATATAGTCTAGTCTAATTGATTCTACTCTTCTCGTACACCTTTTGCCTTCTTCTGCTTTGTTTAACCTGCCGTATAGGAAAAAAAATCATATGATTCGTAGCCAATCGCCCATACACGGAGGCAACAATTGTTCGTATGATGACTGCAATCTCAGCGTCTATGGGCACCATTATTTTTACTTATATTTTTGTCCCACACACCAGCAATCAGTTTGTGCCCTCCTGCTCTCGGCTCCTGCTTCTTTTCTCCCCCTTCTTTGCATTCCAGTACCCATGTCCATTTCTTTTGCCCATCACCTTCCAATCATCCCCATCTGTCCTTCCCCTCCATCCAAGCTGCCCATTCGTATCCAATCTGCCTGCTCATTTTACAATCTGATTACTCCCTGCATATAATCTGCCACTTACTATCCAATTTGCCCACTATATTTACAATCCAATACGAATATATTTACTTCCAATCTGCCCTCTCCACCCAAAATGCCCCTCTTCATAAAATCTGCCCACTATTCTTACAATTTGCTCCTCACCTTGCACTATGCCCCAATATGCCCACTCCATCCAATCTGCTAAATCCAATCAGTCCCTTTACTTCAAATATGCCCCATATGCCATGTCCTCCATTCTGCCCCCTTTGCTTGTATTCTGTCTGCTTCCAACAATTGCCATTAGCAGCTGTCCAATTAAGCAGTATAGTCAACAGGGGCATAGCCACCAGGGAAGCAGGGGGAGCAATCGCAGTGGCCCCTGACTCCTTATTTTTCCTGTGACAGATATAGCCTGCTCCTAGAAAACCACTGTGGATGAAGCACCGATAGGGGCCCCAATCATAGTTTTGCTGGGGGCCCAGTGATTCTTAGTTATGCCACCGATAGCCAAGTTAGAATGTAAATGTTTTTCCTGATCTGAAAGAATTTGCTGTCTACAGTTTCTGCTGCTGACCATTTTTGTAGCACAAAGTGAATGCAAAAACAACACGAGAACATCAAAATTCCTGCTCCCTTAATATGACTCTAAGCCAGAAGAGCGTCGAGTGAAAGCAGGAAGCTGGGTGTTGTAGAGATCATCATGGTTACATCACGTGCAGCCTCTGCATTCCTAAAATGCCAGGGGAGAACAGCAATGAAGCGTCCCATCTCTGCAATGCAGTATGAAAATTTTGCAGCAGGTGTGCCAGCTACCCCTCCAGCTGGCTGTCAGACGGACACCTGAAACAATTCATTGATTCATTAGAGCAGCACCCCTGAGCTTAATCAAAGCCAGGTCGAAATTCCAGTGGGGTCCGCCTCTTGCCACTATGTCTGGGCACCTGTGATCATAACATTAAAGGGTATGACCACCCCTAAAATAGTTTTTTTTACTATGTGTAGAGCACCCCATCCCACCTGCCTTTTTTTCAATTTCTAAAAAAAGCCTCAGAAATATACTTATAGACCTTCGTTCCTCCGGCGCTCTGCTCCCTGCTAGCTAGAAGCAGCAGAGAGGGATGGGACCAGCAACCGCGTCTGTGATTGACTACCCGTGAGACGTAGCTGCCGGCTATGCACACAGCCAAGGGAATGAAGGAACACAGAAAATACCTTTTAATGATACTCTTCACTTTTTTCAACTTTGGGCAGGCACTGCAGGAGAATCATTTGGAGCTGTGGAGTAAGGTAAGGATTTTTGAACACTACACAGTGGGGTCAGTAGTGGGTTCAATTTTAGTTTTGGGGTGGACATGCCCTTTGATATTGTGGATCTGACGCCAGGAAATTCCCCAAGTCTTAATCCATTTGAAAAGTGGTGGTCAGTTTTCAAAAAGCATGTGATCAACTCCAAACACAAGAAAGGCAACACTGAAAATATTGACTCTTTGATGTATTTGCAATGAAATATTTAAAGTTGTCCTTCAGTATAATATAGAAACATGTAAATAAATTCTGATAATGCTAAATCAGCAAAGTTACATTAGTGTCCCTGCCAAAACTTTGGCACAAGGACCCTTAATGCTGTTTGGTGTGGGGGTACAGCAATGTGTAGGAGACACAGGGAAGCACTGGAAATGCTATACATTCACAGTGCTTATATTTAGATATATTTTTGTGCAAGCGTTATTTTAATCTGTTTGTGTAGGTTTGAGTGAGAACATTAACAAATTAATCAAACATGAGTACACATACATACCCACCAAAATCAATGCACACACACTAATACATATATCCACATATAGGCAAACATACAAACGAAAGGTTCCAAATATATTAACCCAGTTGATACACTTTATAACTAGAAGGGGTAAGTAGTGGTAAAAAAAAAAAATCCTTGACACTGTTCTGCAATCTGACAGCTGAAATACAAATAAGTAATATGGCAGCTCCCAGTTATATGTACAAATGCATTGAGGAAATGCTTTGTGCAGTTAGAAAATTATATCCTAGGATTTGAAAAGACCTGGGGCACCACATATGCAGGATGGCATGAACTTTCTCCTCCCCTATAAAGCTACACCCATGGCCATATTATTGTTGGTGGAGGACCCTGGGCAAAACATTGTGTGGTGGCTCCAATTGTCCATGACAAATTTCTGTTGGAGTTCCTTGGCCCTGGGAGTAGAGGGCAGGAGGATTTCACCTACTTATTGTCTGGCAAACAGCCAACAGCAGTGTGTTGGAGTGCTTTTGGATTATATTGGTAAATATAATATACCCACAGAGACTGGTAAATATAAAATGCCCACACAGACTGGTAATTATAAGATGCCCACACAGACTGGTAAATATAAGATGCCCACAGTGATTGGTAATTATAGGATGCCCACACAGACTGGTAATTATAAGATGCAAATAAACAGCAAAGTCCATATGCACACTACCCCTGTTGGTGCAGATGTCTAGTTTCCCTTCTTCCAAGTGAACATGGATACCAAACAAAGATACAATGTAGACTCGCATTCCAAAGTGAAATGGTGGGTTTATTACAAACCAATCATCAACAACTACAACATTTCGAGGGTACAAGCCCCCTTTATCAAGTGATGAGTGCGCACAACACAATGTGAATAGCCTAGTGCCAACATGGCAGACACCCCTTCCAGGGTGTGTCCAGAATAAAATTAGCATACAATATACATGAATATTAACTAAAGTGAATTACTATACTTAGTGAATAAAACAGTGTAAAAAATTAGTTTTTTGATAATATCACTCTAAAATGCTAATTAAAAACATAGAAAAGGTGACCTTAAAAATACTGATAAAGACATATATGTGATCATGATACAATCCTTATAGTGAAAATAAACATAAAGTGCCCATCAGTGCAAACATACTCTAATATATTTTGACTAAAATCAATAAGGTCTTATCTGATTTCATTGTTTCAATGTGGGATGTCCAATGATTTCATTTGAAACAATGAAACCAGATAAGACCTTATTGCTTTTAGTCAAAATATATGTTTGCACTGATGGGCACTTTATATTTATTGTCGCTATTAGGATTGTATCCTGATCACATATATGTCTTTATCAGTATTGTTAAGGTCACATATATGTTTTTATCAGTATTTTTAAGGTCACATATATGTCTTTATCAGTATTTTTAAGGTCACTTTCTATGTTTTTAATTAGCCTTTTTCATTAATATTCATTATATTGTATGCTAATTTTATTCTGGACACACCCAGGAAGGGGTGTCTGCCATGATGGCACTGGGCTATTTAAGTTTACACCTGATGAAGGGGGCTTGTACCCTTGAAATGTTGTAGTTGTTGATGATTAGTTTGTAATAAACCCACCATTTCACTTTGGAGTGCAAGTCTACATTGTATCTTTGTTAAGATGCGAACAAAGGCTGATAATTATAAGATGCCCACACAGACTGGTAATTATAAGATGTCCACACTGACTGATACAAAGGGCCACAGCCCATAGAGATCAATAACTATATGTAAGTTCCAAACATTCACAGAGTAACATGTAACAGGTCTGCTGTTGAAGGCACAAAGACAGACTAAACACTATCAGTTGCAGTGATTGTGCAGCTGAACGGGTGACCGAGCATGGTTGCACCCGCCCACACCATGCGATATTGCCGACCGATACACGCTACTATCGGAAGGTTGGCCGAAAATATTGTGTAGTATGTACCCAGCCTAAATAATCTCTACTCTCTAAAAAACAGGTTCCCTGATATGGATTTAAACAGAAATTGTATAAATACCTAGTAACTATGTGTTAACATTCTGACTTTGGCAAACCATTGCATAATCTGATTAAAATAATCTTTTAAAATTAATTTAAAGGTGGCTTTGTTGAAACATGTATATACATGCAAATTACAAGTAATAGGATCTAGATCAGACATTTGATCTGTGATTAGATCAGCATACTCCTTTTTCTATTGAATAGGGGCTCTGTATCTTGTGGAAGCTATTTCTCCTTTATCAGAGACACCCCTACTGCATGTCTGTCTGATCTGGAACACACAGAACAGTTTTGGTACCTATTTGGTCTATGAAAACAGAGTGCTACTCTTTCCAAATATGGTTAAACCAAAAGGAGTTTGGTACCATTTTGCAATAGTGTGGCTACTCAGCTGCGGCATTTAAATCACTGAAAAATGAAATTGTGTAGGTCATGGCTAGTGGGTTATTTCTATTTGGTTGTTTTTTGCGGTTTTCAAACAGCTAATTTGCATTTGAGGGGCAATTAACAGCATCTCTGCACTATGTTGTTTCTAGAAGCATCACTATTAAAGGGTATGCAGATGTGATGCAATCTTTGAGAGACTGTGACAGTTCAAAGCAATTTTTAGGAGATTTGGGCAGATTGGGCAGCACGGTGGCTCAGTGGTTAGCATTGATGTCTTGCAGCGCAAGTCCTGAATTCGAATCCACCCTTGGACCCATCTGCAAGGAGTTTGTATGTTTTACCCGTGCTTGCGTGGGTTTCCTCTGGGCACTCAGGTTTCCCCCACAATCATAAACAACTCATAGGTTGCATGTGTCAAATAAATGTACTTGGATTGTAAGATCTTCTTAACAGCGCCTGATGTAAATGTACACTTTTGAAATATACATATTGTAAGGTTATATAGCAGTTCATTATGAAATGATATATGGCTACATTGAAATCAATGCAGCCTGCATCATACTTCTACTGTAAATACCAACCAGCTATTCTATGTGTAGATTTTACGTGTGTTTGTGTCTTAAAGGAGAAGGTGACAACTGGGTTGCCAGATCATTTGTTTTATTAGGGACACACTTAATGAATGTAATTAGTAGGGCTGCACTGATTACAACGTCATTGCAACTAAACAACATTTATTCAGCCTTGCTGCATGTGGTTTTTTTTGTTTTTTTTATACTTTGATTTTTATTAGTTTTTTTATGTTGTAAATAAACATTTTAACAAAATATATATAATAAAATGAAATAATAATAAATAAAAAAAAACATGTTGCAGAGGGATAGTGGTATATAGAATACAGTGTCAGTTAGTTTAACTAGTAATGGGGGTTGTTGGCTAAATAGCTCTCGATCCCATTATATACAGTTGCCGACATATTATTTGACACTATATTATATTTAATATTTTATATTATTATATATGATCAGATATACCATTCAAAGAAAACAAAGAATATAGTGTCAGTAATAATAAAGTAAAGATTTGATTTGAGGCTAAATGTGGAGTTTCCGTTCCCAGTATATGAATTTTCCCATTCAGTATGTCAACATTCGGTGTCGTCTCCATATGTATTCAAATCAAAGCGGGGACATATATTGGTCCCAGAGGGACCATGTCTAGAAGTATTTGTCTATTTTATCATTGATTAGTGCAGTAAGGTATTCCATGGTCAGTATCTCTGCTATTCTGGACAGAAGATCCTCCTCTGTTGGGGCACTAGTACGTTTCCAATTTAAAGTGATAAGGCATCGAGTCGCCACTGTCAGGTGTGTGCAGAAACAAGCCTCTGATTTAGGTAATCTGGGAAAAGGGAGACCTAATATCCAATGAAGGTGTGAGTTGTTTGCCTATAATGTTCTGGGCTAGCTGAATCCCAAAATGGTTGGATAAGTGGGCATTGCCATATAATATGAAACAGTGTTCCCTCAGACCCACAGCCCCTCCAACAACTATTTGTTAGATTTTCCCATATTTTGTGCAATTTATCAGTGGTGTAATACCATTTGAATAATATTTTATAAAGATTTTCTTTATATATTGTACAAATAGATGATTTTGCTGCTGTGCTCCATATGTCTACCCAATTTTCTCTGCTGATATCTCTTCCTAACCACGTTTCCCAGTCAAACATATATTTATGTATGATTGGGGGTCTTTGGGGTGGAGTTGTCAGAATACCATATAATGTTGATATTAGATGTCTTTGTAGGGGGCCTGTATGTGCTACCTGCTCAAAAGCAGAAGGGAGAGATAGAGAAAGATCAGGGGACAGTGTTTGATAGTAGTGTTTCAATTGTAGGAATGAGAAGAGGAGTTTGGATGGTAGCTTTTTAAGGTTTTGTAAAGTGGAGAAATCGTACATATGGTTGGTAACTGGGTCTGTTAAATCTCGCAGAGTGTATATTTTAGCGTTTGTCCAATCCCGATGCTGCATATGTTTTTAATAGGTAGCATATCATGTATTTAATGAACTGCTTCACAGCCTTGCTCAGGCTCAGTCTATTACAGGCTTTACAAGATTGAGAGATAGCATTAGATCTCACTGATATCTAGTGGGAGAAGACTCCTTACTATAGGATGAAGTTAGACTGGTAAATTAAATGAAAACTATGAAGTTAGTAGAAAGACATATGGTGAGTGAAAAGAGTGTGTACCGGTATGTGGCCTCCAACACTGGGGCTTCAGTAGTTTGTGGGGGAAAGTAAAATTACTATGCTTCTATTTTTTGTATGTATTGAATTAATTTGGTCTCTAGTTGCACTCTGCATGGATGTATACTATCCCATTTCTATATATACATATATTGCTTGTTGCATTGGGGGTTTGACCCACCAACAGTGGGTCAAGTACTGAAAGCTGGGAAGTTAGTCCCAAGAAAGCAAGCAAAAGAGCAGCAGGGGCTTTCATCTCATAAAAGGCAGGTACTGATATAAAGACAAAGTTTGAGAATTACATCTCCTAAGATGGTAAAAAGTTACTTAAAGGGCATGTCCACCCTGAAATATATATTTTTATATATGGTATGTAGAAGCTGCCCACCCCCAACCGCCATAATATATTTTTTAAAATATGCCCCGATAGTTACTTACAGCCCCTTCTCTGCCATCCACTTCTGTGATTGGCTAAGACGTGGCCAATCACAGACGTGGCTGATGTCATCGAAGACGCCGCAGGGTCTGTGATTGGCCACGTCTTAGCCAATCACAGAAGTGGATGGCAGAGAAGGTTCTGTAAGTATCTATCAGGGCATTTTTAAAAATAATAATAGGGTGGTTAGGGTTGGGCAACTCTTACCTCCCATGAAGAGGATTTCACACTAGGTGCCACAGCCTCAGAGGATGGATCCGGATGGTGGGGGGGGGGGGGGGGATGGAGGGCTCCTCTGCGCATGCCTCAGACCTTGATGAGGTTGAGGCAGAGAGAGGCACTGGATGACTCACTGACAGCTTCTACACTGCAGTTTCCAGGACTTTGAAAAGGCACAGCAGGAGAACCATTTGGAGTAGAAATGTCAGGTAAGGATTTTTTTAAACTAGAGAATGTGGCCAGTATGGGGTAAATTAAGTTTTGGGGTGGACATGCGCTTTAAAGTAAAAAAGGTTAAAAGTTAGGACTCAGCAGAATAAAGCAAACCGTGAAGTGGTTGCTGGGGCATTGTGACATCACACCTTCCGCTGCTCCTCATGATTGAGCAGCCAAAATATAAAGTAAAGTAAAGCACTGTACCAAAGCGGGACAGCTGCAGGAATCCGGAAAAGCCTAATAGCTGTATGGAATAATGAGATTGGGGCTAGAAATCAGGGCTGTCCCAATCTGATGTTTGGGAGGTATGCCGGTGATTACTCGATTTGCCACCAGATGGCAGCACACAGGAAAATTAACTTAAAAACGGTCAAAAAAACGTGTAAGAGGTGATTTGTAAAAGTAGCCTATGTTTTTTTCCAGGTCCTGAAACAAGTTTCATCAAAATTGTCCAAGCTATTAGGAGGTTTTTCTGGAACATACATATATACATACATTCACTTTTCTCTATATAGATGCTACATTAATGCCGGACCTATGGCCATCTATTCTGGTTTTTAACATGAGAACTATTTTTCACACATAAGGTAACTTGCAAGGACACATTAATAAGTATATCACAAATATAGTAGCAAACGTAATAATATGTTGGTTTTGAAATATTCTCTTCCCATGTGGATGCTGAAAAAAGTATTAGAAAACATTCTTGCATGTAATACAATTTTTACATTTATGGAACTCATTAGGCTTTTTAGGTAGCCATGTTGTTTCCTTCCTGTCGCATTTAATTTGGTTTGTATTAAATGTTCAGCCTCTAAATAACAGTGTTTTCCATGAAAAAAATAAGTTAAATCCTCTTACCCTGATTTCCAGATACAATCTGCAACTGCCATTCCTGTGCATTTCCATGATTTCAATGACTAGGAGGGAAATGGCGTCACCACAAACACATTCCCCTCCACTTCTGTTTTGAGCCTGTTACAAGGAAAAGGATGCACGCTTGTTTCAGATGAGGAGCTCTACACCCTCCTTTCCAGGAAGAGACGACCCTTGCCTCGAGCCCACGCAAAAACTATGCAGCCAATCGGAACACTGAAAATTTGGACCAATCAGAAGGCTTAAACTGGCAGCCAATCAGAATGCAAGAATTTTGGCAAGTATAGGAGAGTACAGCCATTTCAGCTGCTGCCAACAAATATATACTTTGGATTCATTCCTATTTGGATTAATTTTGGACAAACATGAAAGGTACATTATTATCAGATATTGCTTTTATCAATACTAAGATCGGACAAATTGCTGCAACATTATCCATGCATCTTAATCTGTATCTAAATACAGGATCACATTATTTTATATCTGAATACAGGATTGCGTTTCCTGTATTACACTTACTGGTATACTGCCTGATGTAATGGCGTCACAGCCAAGAAGACTGTGTTCAGGGCCGGATTTCCCACTAGGCCACCTAGGCCGTGGCCTAGGGCGGCACAGCCACCAGGGGCGGCAAAAAGAGAGAAAGAAAGAAAGAAAAGAGTAAAGCAGCATTGCATCCCCATTTTAAATGTACACAATGCACGTTAGTTGGCACACAGCAAAGCTTTACTGGTTTCTATTAAATCAGAAATGGGCAGCGATTGCCGATTTGCTAGGGAGGCAGGTCCCTCCCCCACTTACAAAGCTCTGCTTCAGCCAATAAATGGCCGCGTACAGGCAGTAAAAGGGGGCTGGCCTAGGGGAGAAACAAGTATAAATCCGGCCCTGACTGTGTTGACGTGTGAGGTCAAGAGAAGAGTGACAAGGGGAGGAGGAAGTAACTTATCGTGTAAAGTGAGTTAGAACTCAGGCATTTTTGGGGGGGTTTTTTTGGACCATGAGATTGGGGGAGTAAGGTAAGCAGAACACTATATAAAAAATGACTTTTTTTTGGCTGGACAAGCCCTTTAACCAACTTGCCCTTTAAATTTTCCCCCCTTCTAGACCCTATATTCAGTTTCTGTGGAATTTTTTGTTTAAATTTTTCATCTGACCTCAAAGTGTTCCAATTATTAGTAAGGCTTTGTTGTATTGCAGTCCCCATATTAGAATACCTCAATACTGGTATAGCCGATTCCTGGCACGTTACTGAAGAGAATGCAGTCAGGGTACTGTGGGGGACTACACACACAGAATACATACAGGGTTATTCAATGAAAGTTTTTATCATTAAAAATGGTACTAATTTTGCCACAAAGAATCAAATGGTAGCTTCAAATGTTAAATAATATCTGATTGGTTGGGGCAAAATTAGCATGATGATTCTGGTGATAGAGGAAGTCGCCACAGAATTTACCAAGGTTCATAAATTGATAGCTAAATATAAAGATGAGCATGTACAAACATTGACATTACAACAATCAAGAACTTAAAAAAAGACACAAACCCAGATTGAACAGTAGAGAACGGATTTAATGCGTTACAAGAAACAAAAGTACACAGCTGAAATGGATAGGATCCTGCACACCTAAACACAAAAGTCAATAAACGATTATTCAATGCTGGGTGCTCCAAGCCCTGTTTTGTTTGGTCTGAGGAAGGAACCGTCACTATTAAAAAGGACATTTGTATCACTAAGACTGGTGTGCCTAGCATGTCTTACCTACAAGAAACAAAAGGTACAGAGAGTTAATGGGGATTATATGTATGTATGTATTTTATTTCTTATATAGCACTACATATTCCGCAGTGCTTTACAATTATTTAATCAATTCACATCAGGCCCTGCACTGAAGAGTTTACAATCTTATCACTTTATGTACACATACAACCTATCAGTATGTCTTTATGATTGTGGGGGAAACCGGAGTGCCCGGAGGAAACCCACCCAAGCACGGGGAGAACATACAAACTCCTTGCAGATGTGACCAAAGGTGGAATTGAACTCAGGACCTCAGTGCTGCAAGGCATCAGTGCTAACCACTGAGCCACCGTGCTGCCCATATATAGATAATGTACCACCTAAATTATAAGGATATTATATGTTACCGAGGGGTTCTGTGACCATATATAAGCATGAGGCTGCAGGCCGAGTGCTTTTATAAAGGGCACGGAACTCCAAAGTGGCATCTGGTATCCATATAATTTAAAGTAGTGGGCACATTATCTTTTACAATGCCCCCCTCACACACAGATACTGCCCATGCCTTACAAACCTCAACACCCCCCAAACACAGAAACTGGCCATGACATACACACACACAACCCCACCCCCTACCTTTTTCCGCCACTGCACTGAACTCATCTAAAGTCTCAAATTAACAGGTATATAGTATCTGCACATAGCACTCAAGGCTCACAATAAGTTCCCCATCCTAGAGTGGCGCATACTACTCAATACAAACGATATTAAGTTCAATTGTCAATAAAAAACAGACTTTATTGATACCCCCCAACACACAAACATTTCCTTATATTATATAAATAAATTTATATTTTTATGGAGATTGCATTGAGTTTTTAGGAGCAACTAACTAGGTGGGGGTCTATAGCATTATTACACATAGGAAAGGTCCATATGTATGTGTGTAATTAGCACTATTTAATTAAAATCACCATAAGAAATAACACCATACAAAGTATAGTACTACTACCTATTACTGAATTACAAAACAATTTATATACAATTAATAAACTAAACTTACTTTACTGGACACCCCTAAGTTTGAATGGAAAACTCAAAATGATAGGTTAAGACACACCTCCAGGATTTCTACAGGGTCTCCATGTAGGCACTACAAGGAAGTGGAATTTTACTAACATCCAATGAGAGGTTCTGATCTTACACTGTTAGCAAATCAAAAAATTATCTTAGCACTGTCCATGACAAGACCGGAAGTGTAATGAAGTTTCTGTATTACACCCAGTTATGTGCGGTTTGTAAAACATGTGACAGTCTTAGCCAATTAGAAAATTCTTCCGAAAATTCATGTATGGGCACTTTATCAGCTAAAATGGCCATTCTGTCGATACACAGCACGAATATAATCCAAAACGGGCGTTCGCACACGTCATGCGTCGGCACCGGCGATCGCATGTGTGCACGAACCTTTAGCCTTTATAGATTATAACTGCCAGGTAGGTGGTATTTGGAAGTGAGTGCAAATATGGTAAAGTTTATGACTCTAACAGGGAGATTCACCCAGAGGCACAAGCTCTCTGGGCAAATCTCCCGTACGGGATTTACGAGAGGCTGTGCGATTTTGGGTGAATCTCACCCCCACATAAGAATTTATCGCCAGCTATTAAATGGTGTTTAATAGTTACGTGTAAAGAGGCACGCAACCTCTGGTAAATTACTTTGAAACGGCCGCACGAGTGCCTCTTCTGGTACTCGCGCTGCCGCTGCAAAGCGGGCATTAACGTTGCGCTAACCAATTGACCCATATAATGCTTCCCTAATCCAATAGTCTAATAGCTATGGATGTAAGGGAAGGGCAGATGAATCACTTGCATGTTCAAACCCTTGGGTAGGAAGCGCTAAAGCATGACCGTGGGCTTTTAATGTCTGTTAGTCAGGAAAATGTCTTTATTCCAGGATGTATGAAAACTAAGTTTTCCAGAATTCTGTGCAGTTAGGGAATGCTGGGAGTTGTAGTTTTAAACATGTGAAAAGTTCATTAATAAGACACTAACTGAAAAACAGAGAATGCTGGGATTTGTATTTTTCAAACATGTGAAAGGTCACAAGCTTAGGCTGTATTAGATCTAGACAGATGCCTTAGCTACAGGATATTAAGAAAAAACTTACTGCAAACAGAGAATGCTGGGAATTGTGGTTTTCAAACACGTAAAAGGTCACAATTTAAACACGCTTGCTCTATACCATTAGGCTGTATTATATCTAGACACATGCCTTTGCCACAGGCAATAAATAAGATATTTTGCATGTCCCCACCCATTTCTTTAAGTGAGAAATATGTGTTTATATGTTAGATTATTAAGGCAATGCTATTATAATAACATGATTCTGTGAGGTACCCTCTGTTATAAGAAGGCTCTATTTCATTTTATATTCTGTGTGGAGCTTTTAGCTCCTCTATCCACACCTCTCTTTAACATGTATATTCAATCAGTATCCTGTGCTCCCAAGTCCTAACCCCTTAGGTTAGTTAAACTTGTTGTTGTAAATACTAATATGAACCTTGCATGTTAATCAGGAAACCGTATAGGATTTAAGGTGGCTATACATATATCCGATTTTACTTATCCAACCAAGCGCTCATGCAATATTAGTTTGATCTTGTCAGAACCACCTTTCCCATTCTTCTATGCCACAGACAGGCGGTTCTTGCATGATCGGTCTAATGTCACAGGAGCACTCGGTCAGGAAAGTAAAATCGGATATATGTATGGGCTGCTTTTGATTGCCCAAGGGTGCTGTTTAGATTGCCTGGGTCAGTTCTCAGACCTGCAGGTTTATTCCACATAGACCCTCTTATATTCTAGCTGGCAGGTAGTATAGGTAAGGGAGGATATAAGTGTGTGTTTGTTCATTTAATATGATGCAATTATTTGGTTTTTTTTTAGGACCTTCAGACTAATTTTATTATTGCCCCCTGGATGTTTCCTGATGGTTCCTGTGAGCACTGCAACTACACATAGCAAAACATACACACATAATTTCCACTGTGCACCAACGGGCACACTTTTGCTAGTATATATATACATATATATATAATGTTGTGTCTCATTGGTTTACTGGCAAAATAGTGCAGGACATTAAATAGCAGATGGAAATACAACTCCAGTGGAATACAACTTTATATATGTGTGTCGGTGAAAATCCATCAAAAAGTGATTCATTTGAATAGCCATCTATGGGGAGAGCTACGCTGAGCTACTGAGCTTCATGGCCAGTTAAAATCACTATTCGTTTTGCTCAGTTTGTGTATGATGGACCCCTCCCTGTCACAGTAGGTTTAAACACAAGAGTGTTATAATTAGGGTTATTATTATTGACGGGCTTTGTTTGTGTGTTGAGGGATATCAATAAAGTCTGTTTTTATTGACAATTGGACTCTATCGTTTGTATTGAGTGGTTTGTGTCACTCTAGGATGGGGGAACTTATTGTGAGCCTTGAGTGTTATGTGCAGATACTACATACCTGTTAACTTATGATTTAAATTATCTGCAGGCACCACCTTATATTTATATATATTTATATATATATATAAATTATAGGATTTTCCAAGTGCTATGGGACACAATTGCTAATATTTTCATCTGAAGTCTCGCACAGTCTTCTTCTACCGCAAGAAATCAGCAGGTGGCAGATATCGCGCAATCTGCAATGTAAATGTAAGTATGGACATACTTACATTTACTTTGCAGGTTGTGCGATATCTGCTGACTTCCTGCTGTAGAAGAGGATCACGCAAGACTTCAGCTGAGTTCAGTGCAGTCCCGGGAGAGAAACATTTAGCAGCGGTTCCTAAATGTTCTAATTTATGGTGGATTGGAGTCAAACGGAGATGCCGGAAGTATGCGATGTGAGCAGCGCAAGGAGAGAGACACCCGTGAAATTGGGCTACACCAGGATCTCCAAAAGGAACAAATACAGGCACCACAAAACAATAAGGTTTCTTTTTTTAAAAGTTGTCCAATGCTGAGCAAAAGAAGCCCAACAAGAATAGTTGGCTATAGTAGTTTGACTACGCAACCGGCAATAATACCTACCTTTAATCTGTCCCACAGACAACTGACCGAAGTGGAGACGGCCATGGGAAATTCCTGACTTACAGAACACAGAGAGTTTCCCTAGGACCTGTCATGTCCAACCCTGCAACTCTTAAATTTGGAGTGCCACAAGGATCAATCCTATCCCTTCTTCTGTTTGCAACCTACATGTTGCCACTTGGTACAATTATCCAACCACATGGTATGACGTACCACTGTTATGCTGATGACACGCAGTTATACCTTTCCTTCAAACCTGGTGGAACGGACCCCACCCCAAAAATAAATTCTTACTTAACTGAGCTACAGGCGTGGATGAATGACAACTTGTTGAAACTGAATGCTAACAAAACTGAGGTCCTTGTTGTTCAAAGCCAGCGCTTGGCAACAAAACAGCCCTACCCTAAATCAACACCAATCAGAATTGGGATTTCAGACATAAACAGCTCCGACCTTGTGCGCTGACTCGGTGTGCTAATCGATGGGATATTGAGCTTAAGGAACCAAATTTCGGCTGTAGTCAAATATGCCTACTTTCTTTTGAAGAACATTGCAAAAATCAAACATCTGATCCCCCCAGAGGATCTTCCAACCCTAGTTCACGCCTTCATCACATCACGGCTGGACTATTTCAATGTCCTTTATGTAGGTCTCCCACAAAAAGACCTGCACCGCCTACAATTAGTGCAGAATGCTGCTGCCAGACTGCTAACAAACACATTACACCGATCTTTCGCTTACTGCACTGGCTACCAGTACAATGGAGAATACTCTTCAAGATTGGACTTTTGACTTTCAAATCACTGCACAATCTGGGCCTTGGATACATGAAGGACTTGCTGAAGCTGCACCACACCTCTCACAACCTCAGATCAGCAGGTTCCATAAACCTGAGCCTCAAAACCTTTGGAGATAAAGCTTTCTGTCATGCTGCCCCTACCCTTTGGAACTCCCTACCACACCCAGTAAAGACAGCCTGAAAAGCTACCTGTTTAGCCTGGCATTTCCGGATTTATAGAGTTCTTCCTCTATACCACAATTTACCAATCAACCAATTATTGGTCTGAGCCATGCTTACAGCGCTTTGAGTCCTACGGGAAAAAAGCACTTTACAAATGTTATTTGTTGTAAAGTGGAAGAAAGGGTTCAAATTCTGAAAAAGGACTCTGATACAGATTAAGAAGGATAAACAATTCATATGCTCCACAGTATTTTCTAATACGGGGACAGCAATACTACAAAAGCCTTACAAATAATTGGAACATTTTAAGATCAGACTAAAAATTAAAGCAAAACATTCCACCAAAACCTACTATAGGATTTAGAAGGGGGGTGCATTTAAAGGACCAGTTGGTTAATATGGACCCAATCAAATGCTACAGGAAAGAAACAAAATGGCTACCTAAAAAGCCTAATGGGTGTCACAAATGTAAAAATTGTATTACATGCAAGAAGATGTTGAGATAATAATAAGAAAAAACCCAAGAAGATGAAGGCTAGTCTTAAAAACAACACTTTATTCTATCAATAAAAATAGTATCAAAAAGTAGTATAGCGAGTAAATGTGAAATATCTCTCAAGTCATTTAGCAAATAAGTGTGCAAATATAGCTCAGCTAGACATAGTAGTTTTTCCCACCCTGTGTGTACCACACAGTCAATCACACACTTCGCTGTATGGGACTGTCAAAGATTTGCCTGAGTATCAGAGGGGGTGACATAGAGAATGCCTTGTTACGTGCAGAAAACCCGTCTTATTTTCACCCTTAAGACCTTAAATCCGAATGGACTGAATAAGGGAAAGGATTTCATCCCCTTGATCTGATTTGTGTTTGTTTTGACATTTGGCTGATATATTTTCACAGAGAGATGCTACCGGGATCCAAAGTTCCTCCATATGCTGAATCAGACTATGGCTGTCCTTCAGAAAGTATCCTATATGGTGTTCAGGACTAAAGATATTCTTCTAAATTCTTCTAAATATTCTCTGACGGAATATCCTTCTTTTGTTGTGTCATTTTTTAAAATGTTTTCCGTGACAGATGAGTTTCACAACTGAAAGATGTGAAAGTACCGGAGGACACTGGATTCTTGGATTCCACATGCTGGGTCTATGGAGGACCCAATAAAGTACTTTATCAGGATTTGGACAATATGGATACTTACCTGTAGCAATAACTTAAGCATATATATTACAGATGAGGGACACTGAATAGTGGCAACTGCTAAAAGTACTGTGTGCTGAATACTTGCAGCATAGAGATTGAATAAGTTAACTATCTATATAGCATCCACCAGATGGTTTAATTTTGGTCTGGATTTTCCATAAACTTTGCTGTGTTAAAGTAATGTTCCTCTACATGCTAACATTGTTTCCTTCCACTGTATTGTATCTGCAATATGAAGCTGCGTATAATGTTGCAATTATGTATTTAAAGGGTGATGATAAGTGTAAACTGTAATTGGATACCGGATGGTGTCATTATTTTGTAATACTTAGTTACGCACTGTGAGACTGATAGTACCTTGCTAAGTATCGGGACGTGATTGGACATAATACTCACGTGACTTACTGACGTGCAGAGAGCTGATTGGTCAGCAGTCATTTAATTAGCAGCTATGAGAAAGCCGCTATCAGCGCCATTGACAAAGCTTCTTCGAGCGAAACGCATTTGGGGTGCTCTTTTCTCCCCCCCTCTCCCTGCTGGTCACCCATACACTTAGTATGGCCTGTGACTTACGGCCCTGATACTCAGCTAATCTGACTGTCCCTGTACGGACTGGACTTGACTACAGACAAAGTGATAAGTATTGAAAGGGTTATGTTTGGGGGATGTTGTACTACTGTGTGATTGACTGTGGTACACACAGGGTGGGAAAACTACTATGTCTAGCAGAGCTATATTTGCACACTTATTTACTAAATGACTTGAGAGATATTGCACATTTACTCGTTATACTACTTTTTGATACTATTTGAATTGATAGAATAAAGTGTTGTTTTTAGGACTAGCCTTCATCCTCTTGGCTTTTTTCTTATTATTATCTTGATTGTACTCTAGAGGTTGGCTTCTATATCTTAATAGGAACTATCAGGGTTATTCAATAAAACTTCTTATTGTTTAAAATGCTGCTAATTTTGCCCCAATCAATCAGATGTTATTTAACATTTGAAAGCTAACATCTGATTGGTTGGGACAGAATTAGCACCATTTTAAACGATAAGCACTGTTATTGAATAACCCCGTATATGTTTGTATGCAAGAATATGTTATCTAACACTTTTTCTCAGCATTCAAATGGGGAGAAAATATTTCAACATCAACGTTACTCCATTTGTTATTTTTCATACTTATTTTTTTATTTTAAGTTTATTGCAATATATTATGTACCTGCCCCAAATAGGGGGGGGGGATAGATCCAAGGTCCTCTTACAGTGGGAGGTGTTTTGGATCAAAACCCTAAATACTTTTAAACTTAACCTCAATGAACAGTGCTTATTTAAATGTTTCTTGGATAATAATTAAAAGGATAAAAGGCATCTCATGATGCATCTATTTAATACACTAACTATTTCATTTTGTATCTTACAGCATAGTTTATTCTATATCCAAAACTAAAATTTAACCCACTACTGGCCCCACTGTGTAGTGTTAAAAATTCCTCACATCTCTACTCCTTATGGATCTCCTGCAGTGCTTGTCCAAAGTTGCAAAAAGTAATAAGTAGGAGTATCTGAATAAGAAGTATCTGTGTGTCATCCCTCCCTTCTATGACATGCCCCCTGGATCCCTTCTGGCTGATTCTTTATTCTACCTATAAAAGCCTTTTCTGTAGTGTAGCTCACCCCCCACAACCAATTTACTTTTGAAAAACAAGCCCCAGAAAGATAATTACAGTCTTTTGTTCCCCTGGCTGTCTGCAAAACCAGCAGCCGCATCTTTGATTGGCTGTAGGCTAGCCAATCACAGACGTGGCTGCCAGTCCCGTTCCTCTTTGCTGCTTCCAGCTAGCAGCCAGCCAGGGGAATGAAGGACTGTAAGTATATTTCTGGTGCTTGTTTTACAAATGTAAATCCGCGGTTGGGGGTAGGATGGAATGCCAGGTGTCCCTTTTTGGACAGGATTGCCCCGAATGCAGAGAAAAAATGCAGAGTCCCGCAGTCAGTCCAGAGTCCCAGGCACGCCCACTCACCGCCCAGTTACACCCTTAACTCTGCCTTTAACTGTGGCCCAGGGTTTTGATGACATTAACTTTGGAATATTCATGTTTGAGGATTGGAACTATTATAGTGAATGGTAAAAAAAAAAAAAAATCTAAAATTTGTGGGATTGCTTCCACGGATTCACTAGCTATGTAACAGGAAACTTCTCCTATTTATCCCACATGTCTGTACCAAATTTTGGTTGCTCAATCTTTAGTCAGTCCAAAAATAGGAATAATAGAACAGAATAAAAGAAATACAAAAGAACAACCAAATTAATTGCTTAGAACATTCTATGAAATAAATACATGTTTATAAATTCCTATGGTCTGTACCTGTCCAACACCTCAAAATCATCAGGCAATAACACGTATTCATGCTCCCTCTAGTGGAGAATATGAATACATTTTTAACCTTAAAAAAAGTCTCAATACGAAAAACCTAGTGCAAAACTTAGGGGCATATTTCTAAAAAAACGATTTCGCGGAAAAAAATTACCGCCGCACATCGCGGGCACGAAAATAGCGCTATCGTCGTATTTAAAATGGCCATTGTGGCGATACTGCACTTAGCGCAATGCGTTAAGTACAGTATCGCCGCGAAGGGACTTGAAATCCCTTCCCGACGCCTCTGCTAAGGGGGCGAGGCCCACCCCGCCCTCAACCCCCTGCGGCGGCTTCCCAGCAGCCCCTCCCAACCCCTTCCCCGCTCGTGGCAATCTCGGAACAGAAGGCTAAGAGGGGCTGCTGGGAAGGGGCCGCAGCGGGTGGTCTGGTCCACCCGGCGCGCACCTCCTCCCCTGCAGCCCCTCCAAGCCTCCTGCCCCGCCGCTGGCAGGGAGGGGAAGGGCCCGCTGGGAGGGGTGGAGGCACCCTCCAGCGGGGCACTGAGAAGGGCCTTTTGGGGCTTAAGGGTCCTGCACCGCGAACCAGGACCCCCCTCCCAGGCCCTTGTGGCACTGACAAGTGCCTTTGGCGGGGTCACCCCCAGTGTGCCTTGGGCGGCGTCTTCTTTCTTCCAGTCCCGGCGACACCAGCTCTACTGAGGCTGCCATCCCCCGAGAGGTACCCCTGCGTCCGCCAGGGGTACCCCCGGCGGGTGCCGGCAACCTCAACGAGGCCGATGTTGCCGGCGTCTTGATCCGACGCGACGTCTTTGGGCTGGCGACACCAACCCCACTCAGGTCGCTGATGCCAGGCAGACTCACTGCGGCCGCCAGTGAGCCCACTGGCACCACCAGGCCTCAGCGGAGCCGATGTTGCCAGCCGCTTCTTTCTTCTATCTTCAGCCATTTACTGCAATGGCATCTGAGTTCCGCATCGGAGTGCACCGCCACGGGGGGTCGAGGGCGGGGTGGGCGTGCCTCCCGGGGCAGGTGCGACCACCCGCCGCAGGGAGGCTAGTATCGGCTGCTTTCGCCACCTTCAAGGTGGTGAAGCAAAACAGCCGATACTAGCAGTGCAAAACAGATACCGCCGCTTTATAAATAGAAGCGGCGGTAACAGGTAAGTATCGGCGCGAAGGGTTAACGTCTCGCTAACTTTTCGCAGCCGTATGCGGAAATGTCAGGGAAAACGGCCGCGAAAACTTAACAAAGCTTTATAAATATGCCCCTTAAATTATTTTAAGTAACCAGTAGAAAACCCACACGGAGGGGTACTGAGGGTAAATACTTCTTTAACGTGTCATGACGTTGGTTGTGGCAGTGCGTTAATAGAGGATTGTGCAATTGCAGTAACCAATGTACCTAGACAATAGAGGCTCTTTAAGACAAAATCTTTAACGCCAGCAAATATCTGGCCACTATCAGCATGGTACATTGCCTTACATGAGTGCCAGCAGCTCTTTATACATCACCCACTACATATCTCACTTTTTTCTCACACACAACATATCAGTATGTCTTTATGATTGTGGGGGAAACTGAAGTGCATAGAGAAAAACCCACACTAGCACAGGGAGGGAGAACATACACATACAATATCACTGCAGTTGAAAGTGATAAAAAAAAATTCAATACAAATATTGTGTTACAGGACAGCAATTCATTAGTGTATGTGTAAAAAATAGGTAAATAAAGAGATATTGTGCATTGTAAGCTATTCAATATATTTATATTATATATTAAAAAAAACTCGCTATTCAATCAATCAATCATTAAATACAAACAAGTAATATGCTTGTGAATGTTCTTCCAGGTTATGGTATATCTGTTATATTCAGTTAGATAAACTGGACTTAAAGTTTAGTTCTTGAACACGTTTCGCTAGTCATCCAACTGGCTTTCCCAAGTCAGAATGACTTGTACAAGAATCTGTGGCAATTATATACCCTGGAAACAGGAACAGTTCATTTTCTATCCTTGGCTGAAAAGGATGGGTAGCAGCATCTAATCCACCCCTCTGAGGCAAACTACCACTTGAAACAGGTTGCAAAGATTGTCTGGGGCTATCAATTGATGGTACAAACCAGTTGTTGTCAACAACTTGTCCATCTTCTCCATCAGTAGAAACCTCATTTACATCAGCTGCTGTTATAGGTTCCTTATCTGTAGTGGTAACTCGAGGTACAGGGAGTAAATTATTTCGGTGCCATGTTTTAATCCTCCACCTTGCCTACCGCCTCAAATAAATCTTTCCTCAATCTATTGGCCATCTTTATTTTTGGCAGTTGGACCCAAGTTGTGGAGAAGCACCTTATCACTGGAGATGGCCGAAACTGCCGGGTTTCGTTCTGTTTTTGGATCTCTGGAAAATCCAGAAGATCCAAAAAAGGAACTTGAATTCGGGACTTCGGAGCACGTTTTCGATTTTTCAGAAACAATTTTTTGAGTTTCCGACCATATTTTCGTGGATTATCGAACGTTCAAGGCTATTTTCGAGAATTTTCGAAATCGCTTGAACTTTCGATAAAAATCGAAAATGCACTCCGAAGTCCTGAAATCCGAACTATCCATTCAGTTTCAGACGGAACACTCAGATTTCAGAACCGAAGGGTTCAGTGTCTGGCTCGGATCCCATCTATACTTATCACCGGGCATCAGCTCTCTGTACCGTGCCCTGGCATTGAAGCCTCTTTTGTTCCCAACATTTATCTTTGCAGCATTCTCCTCAGCCAAATGGTAGGCCTTCTTTAGGCTTGCTCGTAGACAGGCCACATACTGGTAGTGATCTTGACATCCTATTCCATCAGTGGATCCACCCAACTGGATGTCAATTGGGAGTCAGGCCTCCCCCCAAACATAAGAAAATAAGGAGAAGACCCGGTGGAATCATGACGGGTGCAATTATATGTATGAACCATTGCACCTGCATAGCTACCCCAGGATTGCTTAGCTGAAGCAGATGAAGCTTATCCGGTTAAAGTGCTCAGGAAGGGCATCCACCTCAGGATGGTAGGGAGTAGTGCGACTCCCTACTTGTCGATGCTCAGCAAATTTAACAGTTCCTTTATCAAGTTGCTCTCAAAGTCTCACCCTTCAGAATGGATTAGGTTGGGAAGCCCATAATGCACAGAGAACTTTTCCCATAACATTTTAGCCACAGTGACAGCTTTTTGGTTTCTCATGGGATATACCTGGGCATAATGGGTATAATGATCAGTCACAATCAAAATATTACCTATCCCACTAGTGTCATTGTCAATGCACAAGAAATCTAAATAAGGAACGGAGACTTCTGGATAATGTCCATGTTTCCTGGGAAGCTTTCAGGAAAACTAATCCTTAAAAAGTATATCTGTTGTATTCAATTAGATCAACTGGACTTGAAATGTAGTTCTTGAAGACGTTTCGCTAGTCATCCGACTGGCTTTCTCAATTCAGAATGTCTGTACATGGCAGACAGTTGGACAATGCTGTTTTAACACCTTACTCTGGGCGTTCCTATAACACCTCTTAGCCACTATCTAATCACACCCTTAACACCTGGCTGTGATATGCTAATTGGGATTTTCCAGGGTACATAATTGCCACAGATTCTTGTACAAGTCATTCTGAATTGAGAAAGCCAGTCGGATGACTAGCGAAACGTCTTCAAGAACTACATTTCAAGTCCAGTTGATCTAATTGAATACAACAGATATACCATGACCTGGATGAATGAGAACCTTCACAAGCATAATCCTTAAAAAGGTTTTTACAGTATTTCACAAGCTGAATGCAAAACCAGAGTGCCAACTACATACCGGTTTTGGCTTTATTGAGCCATCATCAGAAATCTATGCACACTAGATCCAAGGGCCCATTACTTTTTAAATGTTCCATAGAAGCAGAATCTAGTAGGCAAAGTCTTTCTCTGTAAACGCTATACATCTCCTGCAGTAATCTTTAACTGCCTCCCTCATCCGAGGCCAGAAGAAGCTATCTTGAACTAGGGCATAGGTTTTTTCAGCTCCTAGATGCCCATGTTGATCATGCAAACTTCTCAATCAGTCTTTCGGTAAACTTGGGGAAGCACTAATTGTCTTCTCCCTGGATGATCATGAAATAGATGAACCTTTTAAAAGGAGCCCATGGATAATTTTCAGTTTATCCCATTCCCTTTGGAAAAGGGTACTCTCTTAGAGTAGGGTAGAGTATTTTTCATATAATCAATAATGTTTAATGACAGCCTCCCTGACATGACAAACTATCGGATAACTCTTTTGCAAACTAATCATTTCTCGGATTCTTAGTTGGAAATCCTTACATACCAGTGTCGTAGAGTAGTAATACATGGCAGGAACACTGTCCTACCCACTTCCAAGATAGTCCACCACGCGCAACTCAGAGAAAGCAATACAGTCTCATTGTACAGCTGCTATGGCACAATAAGCAGCCACTGCTGGACCTGGGATTTCTTCCCACTCCCTCTCCTCCTGCTGAGGAGGTAAACCAGGGCGTCTTGAAAGGGCATCTGCCCCTATGTTCTTTGGGTCTGGCTTATATTTTAAAGAAAACTGGTAATTAGACAAAGCAGACAACCAACGATACCCTGCAGCGTCTAATTTGGCAGTGATTAAAATATATATTAAAGGGGAAGTTCAGTGCAAACACATATGCTTTTCAGAAAAAAGAGCAGCATTTTTTCATCCCAATGAGCTTAATGTGTATAAATAAATGCAACCGAAATACTGACTTCCTGTTAGCAGGACCCCTAGAAGAGACCGTTATGGTCTTGCCCTTGACCAAGCGCCTGGGTTGATTCAGTTGCTCAGAAGAGATCTGAGCATCTTTGACCCATCCAACAGCCAATCAGTAGAAATAACTGTTAGGAACATTCCTAGGAAGTGGTGCATCCTGGGAAGAAGAAGGGCTGTTAGAACCTGAAATGTCAGCTCACTTTTGTCAACAGCAGGAAACAGCAAAGGGTATGAAATCAACTGATTTTTCAAAATGGAAGAGAATATGTAGAATAGCTAAGTATGCATTACACAAACTAACAATTTAACAAATATTGATAATTTCCACTGAACTGTCCCTTTAAAGGATTATTATCAGTTCTTGCCTCAAATTGGGCCCCATAAAGTCATGTAGCTTTTCCGTGACAGCCCAACTTTAAAGGGCATGTCCAGCCCCAAAATGAAAACTTACATACAGGTAAATCACCCCCCAAAACCCTAAATGGTAATAGTTTGAAATCTGAAATATATGTCTAACCTGAAATCCTGCACAACGTCCTGTTCCCCGACTCTGCTTTTTGGTTCTTCCAGGAACTGTCAGTTATGGCTTTCACAGTTGACATCACAGCCAATGACTGAATGTTAATCCCCTGTCTGCCTCTTCTGAGAATCTACAGGCTCAGTACAGGTTTCTAAATTGCTCAGTTTCCATGAGGCCTCCAGAAGCATAGCAGGCATACAATAATGAATTCATAGGACAAACTATGATACATCAACATATTTTAAAGAGGACAAGCAAAGATTAATGCAAGGGGCACACTTAAAGTATAAGTGAATATTTATTTAAATCACATCTACATACGACGTTTTAGGGATCACCTTGTCCCTTTCATCAGGTATGATACCTGATGAAAGGGACATGGTGATCCCTGAAACGTCGTATAAAATGGTGTGTTCAGCATTTTTAGCACACCCACATCCATATCATCAATGGAAAACACATCACTGAACTGCGCTAGACTACTCTCTAGCATCTGTTGGTGTTCCAGGGGGTCATCAGAAACATCTAGATTAAAATTTAGCTGAGTCTCTGACACTCCCAATTTGACAGGTAAAGAGTCTAAACATTCAACAGGGTAGCAGTGGGCTACTGTCTGCCAGAAATGGAATGAGAGGTGATGTTTTTTAGAGTGACCACATCAGTTATAGGGCATTTGTAATGCTAGTCCTTCCTCTATCTCCCAGCCATTCTTTGAAGCCTCTTCAGGATCAGTTTCTAACAGAAAAAAACTTCCACTTGAAACAGGTACAATCTCCACATAGACCCGGAGGATTTTCACTCCCCCTGGTGGAAGCTCTACTGGATGCCAAGGGTTTTCAACACAACCCCCAGGAGATTCAGGAGCAAATGTCTGGCAAATCTCCTGCAAAAAACTGGCACAGGACCCACAGGCTGCAGTGGAATATGACTGAGGAATTGCTGGTAGAAAGGCCTGTGAATAATAGTCAATTGAGAGCCTGTGTCGAACAGTGCAGTGGGGGGTATGCTGTTTACAAGCAAGTTAAATGTGTATCTGCCCCCACACCAAGAAGACATACAGATTGTGGCCTTCTTCTCCTGGACAGCTGACCTACTTTGCTTTGAATGTTTAACTGATAATTTGGTAGATTACACTGATGGACTCGATGCTCAGTCTGCCCACAACTGAAGCACTCCAGACTTGCAATGGAGCAGGTGTAATAAGGGGGCTGATACTTTGAATACTTGATGGGAGCATCAGCTTTCTTCTTTGTCACACCCTTGACCTCCTTTTGCTGTAGTTTTGCAGAGCTTTGACAAGCGCAGTTCTTAGTTATATTAGAGAATGCAACATATCGGAGCTCTGCTTCTTGCTCCTTTCCCTTTATCGTGAGCTCACCAAGTGTTGGTGGAGGCCCATGACGATACATAATACGAAGTTCAATTGCTATGGGATGGCCCCCCAGTATGAGCCGATTTCACTGTTTTTCATTAACTTCTCCAATCTACTATATAAAGTAAAAATCTTTTAAGTATGTATGTATGTATGTATGCATGTATGTATATATGTATGTATGTATGCGCTCACCTCACAGCCACACCCCTGAATGCATTCACATAATGGCGACGCCCTCAGAAAGGGCCAACGCCTGTGAAGTCCAGTTTCAACAACAAAAGGCCTGCATGTCCCAATTCAGTAACTCAGATGAAGGGCCTGTGCACTGCCCCGACTTCAACAACACAGACACAGACTGTCCCCTTCAGTGACAAAACAACAGCGTAATGTACAGCTACACAACTCAGAGAGCTGCACACACAGAACAACAGCTTCTATAACAGAGGGAACCAGACATGGTTTCAAATATAAACCCTGAAAAGAATATCTGGGTTATTCAATAAAAGTTCTTATCGTTTAAAATGGTGCTAATTTTGCCCCAACCATTCAGATCTTATTTAACATTTGAAAGCTAACATCTGTTGGTTGGGGCAAAACTAGCACCATTTTAAACAATAAGAACTTTTATTGAATCTCCCTATATGTTTCTATTGGTGATATGAATGACACATATATATACAAATATAAACCCTGGAAAGACTATGTTACTATTGGTGATATGAATAACATTTGCGGTTATTGTCATGTCATGCGGTTACTAAAGCAGAGCCTCCTGGAATGTGACCACACCCCCAGATATTAATGTCACAGCCACAGTATATACATACCTCCACCTCTGTGTCACATAGCAGTATGACAGCTCCACACCATCTCTATCCTGCCTATATACATATCTCCATCTCTGTGTCCCATAGCAGTATGGTAGCTCTACGCTGAGATGGAGATATGGATATAAGCAGGATAGAAATTGTGTCACATAGCAGTATGGCAATTTCTCACCATCCCTATCCTGCCTATATCCAAATTTCTATCTCTGTGTCAGATTGCAGCATGGCAGCTCCACATTATCTCTATTATCAGGATATAGACAGTGTGGAGCTGCCATGCTGCATGGCAATAGTGGCAGCCTTTTTCCAGACAGTGCAAATGGGTAAGTGTAAGGATTTGAGCATGGAGAATGGGGTGAATATATCAATAGTCAATACGAATGAAATACGTTTTAAGCAACACTAATGCAGAATATAATATGGAGTATAATATGGGATCCAGTCTGTGTGGGCTTGGCTTAAAGGTATGTTATATTTGCCAGTATGTGCCCTCTGGGCATGAGCACATCTTATGTGTGTGTACTGGACATGGGTACATTTTATATTTACTGGTCTGTGTGTGCGTTGGGGAGGTGGAGCATGTCTAGCACCCGTTAATGTAACAGACTTAATGTCTAGTTGATACATAATATTACAGGCAACAATGTAAAATGGGAATAATTGTCTTTAAAATGGGTGTAACCTTAACAAAGTGGGCGTGGTCTTAACAAAGAATGGGCTTCATTCTATTGTGCGGTCTGGGCTCATAGAGCATGCTTAATAAAAACATATTGAGCCCAGACCGCACAATAGAATGAAGCCCGGCTTTAACAACACAGACAAAGAGCCCACACATCACATGCTTCAGAGATACGGACGCCCGTCAGTCACTCAAGTGCTGCAGTATTCAGTTGCAATCAACATGTTTTCCCCACGGCAAATTCCATGTAGCATGTTCACCACAACATTTGTATATTTATGCTCCAAGTGGAAAAACTGATAATGTTGTATATAAAGTTTTGCTATAAACCACCTTCCTTAAGCAATGTCACCTCCTCAACTCATAACTATTAAATACATGACTTACATTACCAACTGTGCACTTCTTCCTGTCTCTTCACTTAAAAAATCCTTTACCCACAAGTGTACACGGGCAACGCCGGGTACAACTGTTAGTAGATACATTTTTTGAGACACCACACTAGAACAAGCTTTCAGAAAAACAGCAGAAATGGACCATATAAGGATTTGAAAAATAAAGATAAGAAAATGTGTGTTCTACTGGTTTTAACGTTTTATCTCACAAAATTTCTAAAGTAGTCAAGAATAATTGGCACATTTTAACATCTGATGACACACTTTCTAAATACATACCTCAAAACCTATCCTATGGCTTAGACGGGGTAAAAGTCTGAGGGACTTGCTGGTAAAAAACGATCCTGTTATATCTCCACTCAGACGTGGCTTGCAAAGAGAAATGATGGCAGCTTTAGCTGTCATAAATGCATATTATGCAGGTATATGACTACTGGATCCTCCTTTGTACATCCTCAAAATGGCAAAAGATATGAAATTAGACATCCAATCACGTGTACCACCACATGTTATCTATTTAATCATCTGTCCTTGTGGATACCCATATGTTGACGAAACAGATTTGACTCTACAAATTAGAATTGATGGACACTGTTCTGCGATTGGTACTGCATACAGAGATGGAAAAACTCCTAAACCTGCGGCCAAACATTTTTTAAAAGCAGGCCATGCACTCTCCACTTTTTGCTACATGGCCATAGACCATGTTCCCCAACCCAGCAGGGTAGGGGACAGATCAAAAAAGTTATTACAGGGGGCGTGGCCTGATGCCGAGCTGAGCGGACGCACCTTCCAAGAGCTCCCGCTCCAGCCAACTAAAACTACCGAGCGGAGGGGACACACACGGACACGGACTCCATGGGAATGAGGAAAAAGCAGGGTCCGGTCACCAAACAAAAACAGACCCCCGGTCCCCACACAATCGGACTTAGAGTCCTACTTCGGCCCGACGCGACCACGTGCCGTGGGCCCAGAGACCGCCATACTACACGAAACCTGGACTCTTCCCGGAAGCTACTCCTGTGACGCCGGCTGAGGCTTCTAGCGGATCCCCTCAGGCTCTAAGCACACACGGAGCTTCATCTCATCGGGCTCCAACCCACCACACTGAGGAGCTCTCCACAGGATCGGAATCACCACCAGACTGGGGCATAGGACCTATCTCCAGTAAGGCCTCTAACTCTGACTGGGACATTACAAATACCCCATCTCTGTCCCCTCCCTCACCTCTACTTTCCTCTGTGCAGTCCTCTGCCCACCCCTCCATCATGTTAAGCCCTGTAGTAGATCCTGGCTCTCCAACCCTGACTTAGAAAACCGCAACAGGCGGAACAATATCCGTATTAGAGGCCTGCCAGAGACTGTGTTAGATGCCGACCTCAAAGACTCTATTACATCCCTTTTTAACACTATTCTGGAAAATGCCCCACCCCAACCAATTGAATTAGACAGGATTCACCGAGCACTGCGCCCCAAAACTACATCTAAAACACCTAGAGATGTCATATGCCGAATACATCACTACACCCAGAAGGAAGAAATTATGGCTAACTATAGAAACATCTCGGCACTAACCCATGAAGGGGCAACTATACAACTATACCCAGACCTGTCTATCTCCACCCTAGCCAGACGACGACAACTTAAACCCCTCCTCCAAGCTCTGAGGGACAAGGGCCTCACATATCGCTGGGGCTACCCATTTCAGCTAATAGTGCGCTATATTTTCGACAGAACTAATCCCCCACATGACAAATCTATTTAATGATATTATGCAGGGTGGGCAGGTACACTCAACCTTTTCAATATCATATTTAGTTGTAATCCCTAAACCAAACAAAGATCCCTCTTCTTGCACTAGCTACAGACCTATAGCTTTATTAAACTCTGATTATAAAATTTTAACAAAAATCCTAGCTAACAGACTAGCACCTCTCCTACCCAGTATCATCCACAAAGACCAAGTAGGATTTATATTACATAGACAGGCAGGTGACAATACAAGGAGAGTTCTAGATATCATAGAAATCCTAAATAAAAGATCGGAAGGGGCGGTCCTCCTCAGCCTAGACGCGGAAAAGGCTTTTGATAGGTTGAGCTGGCCCTTCCTATTCACCACACTACGCTACCTCGGTATTCAGGGGGAATTTCTCCATACTCTCCTATCCCTATACTCGCACCCTCTAACTGCAATCCGTTTCCCTATAACTACCTCCAAATTCTTCAGTATCACAAACGGTACAAGGCAGGGATGCCCACTCTCACCGTTACTATATGCGCTTTGCATTGAACCCCTTGCTTGTCATATCCGCAATAACCCAGATATCACTGGAGTCCAAGTTGGAAACCACTCCTACGTAGTCTCTCTGTTCGCAGACGATGTACTACTAACTCTCACTAAACCTGCCATCTCCATCCCAAACTTGCAAAATATTCTAACCGAATACAGCTGTATATCGGGCTACAAATTAAACGCTTCTAAATCAGAGGCCCTCCCCATTAATCTGACCACTCAACAAATAGACCTACTAAGACAGAACTTTGCTTACACTTGGAAACAAAACTCTCTAACTTACCTAGGGATTCACATCACACCCAACTTCAAAACCCAATTCGCAACAAACTTCCCACTCACATCACACCCAACTTCAAAACCCAATTCGCAACAAACTTCCCACACCTCCTACAAAACACTAAAGCCCTACTCGGCAAATGGAAAACACACACTTTATCATGGTTTGGAAGAATCTCAGCCCTCAAGACAAGATGTCCATACTTCCTAAATGGCTATGTCTATTTGAGACACTGCCGGTCCAAATCCCACGAAAATTTCTGTCTAAATTGCAAAAAGAATTTGCAACCTTCATCTGGTCCCATAGGGCACATAGAATTTCTCAAAAAATTATTCTCACAAGTAAGAAGCAAGGGCACATAGAATTTCTCAAAAAATTATTCTCACAAGTAAGAAGCAAGGGGGACTGGCAGTGCCGGATATTTTTGGATACCACAGAGCGGCCCATACACAACATTCTATTTATTGGTTTCACACAGCTCCAATTGCAAGATGGGTCCAACTGGAAAGTGATTGGTGCAGACCAATCCACCCAGCTTCTCTTCTTTTAAACACTTCCTCTAGACCCGCCCCACCCGAGGGGGGGACACTCTTAGGCCCCATGATCACCACTAAAAACATCTGGACACAGTGCAACCGAAATTTTTCACTTATATCGGACCCTTCCCCCCTAACGCCTATTACAGGAAACCCGGCACTCCCCCAGAGTCTACAACCCCATTCATACCGGGACTGGACAAATGCCAAAATATACACTCTGCGAGATTTAACAGACCCAATTACCAACCATATGTATGATTTCCCCACTCTACAAAACCTTAAAAAGCTACCATCCAAACTCCTCTTCTCATTCCTACAACTGAAGCAAACATACAAAGAAAATCTTTACAAAATATTATTCAAATGGTACTACACCCCTGATAAATTACACAAAATATGGAAGAATATAACAGATAGGTGTTGGAGGGGCTGTGAGTCTGAGGGGACACTATACCATATTATATGGCAATGCCCATTCATCCGACCGTTTTGGGATTCAGCTATACAGCTGGCCCAGAACATCATAGGTAAACAACTCACACCAGATCCCCTCCACTGGATACTGGGCCTCCCTTTCCCTGGGCTGTCTGGGTCGGAGGCACGTTTCTGCACGTGCATTTGTCAGTAGCGACTCGATGCCTTATCACTTTAAACTGGAAACGCACTAGTGCCCCAACAGAAGAAGACCTTCTGTCCAGAATAGCAGACATACGAACTATGGAATATCTTACTGCACTAATCAATGACAAAATAGACAAATTCTCCCAGACATGGTCCCCTTGGGACCAATATATGACCCCGCTTTAACTTAGATGCGTGTGGAGACGGCACCCGATGTTGATATATTGAACTGGGAAATCTACACACTGGGAATGAAAAATCCATACACAGCTTTATGTTATATTCTCTGTTGCCTGTGAATGGGGTATCTGGTAAGAGATGCACAACCCTCCCCGCCTGGGCCAGACATTTTCCTAAATACAAAGTAATGTCAAGTAATATGTCGCTAACTGTATAAAATGGGATCGAAAGCTATCTAGTTAATAACCACCATTACTACTTAAACTAAATGACACTGTACACCATATATCACTATATGCAATGGATGCTTAATTTTGTTAAATGTTGATATTTTAGTAATGTTACTGTGGGTATGCCAATGAAGCATGCCCTTTCTTTACTACTGTTTTTCATCTCATCGTAAATATTTGTTAAAATGTTTAAGTACAATATAAAAAACTAATAAAAATCAAAGTATAAAAAAAAAAAAAAAAGTTATTACAGAGAGAACTATACGGGATAAAACTTTGGATACAGTCATTTCCAAGGGACTGAATGAACATTGTTCTTTTAGATGTTTTGTGCAGGAACGTTGAGTCCAGTTGTCTACCTGCTAGGTTTGTGTTCTTTATTTTAATGGAGTCATTTTTATGAGTTTACTGCAATTGGACATATTTTTGCATTATTAACATTACTGCTTTAAGTTTATTGATAACTACCGTATAAATGTAATTTAACTGACCCTTATTACGCAACTTTAAAAATAACACCGAGGCACTTAAAGGGAATGTCCATCCTTTATAAAAAATGTAATATATTATGCAGGACCCCCCAAAACCTAGTTTTTATTTTGTTAAAATATAATAATTCTGCTCCCAGTCAGAGAAACCATACTTACAAGATTGCGATCCACTGCCGCTTCCTGCCTCTCCGCTCCCCCTCCACTGCAGCTGCCCTGTCCTTTTTGTGTTCCCGAACAGCCGCAATGGAGATTCATGTGGAAGTGGCAGTCAGTGATTGGCCGTGACGTCACTGTCACGGCCGAGACTGACTGACTTACCCGGAAGTGCCAGAGAGGTTTTCTTACTGGTAGCAAAATTATTATATTTTAACAAAAGGTAAACTAGGTTTCGGGGGGTCCTGCATAATATATATATTATAATAATATATATTATATATATTTTTTTACAAGGGGTGGACATTCCCTTTAAAAGAGTTTAACTTGTATGAAGGTTAATACAGGAAAAACTACAATAAAGAGGTGAGATTGGGATGACCCACTAAACTAGAATCAGACAGTACATAATAATATGTAAAATATATAAAGTAAGAGGGTACTTTATGGGTTTCAGTGAGTCCTGTGACACTGGTGACATAGCTAAGCATTGTTTAAAAAATATATAATTTATGGGATATTCATACATTTTGCACATTTTATAGATATTATTTAAAAAAAAACAAAAAACAACAATACTCTTTTGTCAAGTACCGTATATACTCGAGTATAAGCCGACTCGAGTATAAGCCGAGGCACCCATTTTTGTCTCAAAAATTAGAAAAGATGATTGACCCGAGTATAAGCCGAGGGTATACAGTAACCCTAATACCTTTCCACTGTAGATGTTTGGAAACTACAACTCCCAGCATGCTTGGTTGCTGGGAGTTGTAGTTTCCAACCACCTATAGTAGAAAGGTATTGGGGGTTACGTACGGCATACTGTCCCCCACCCTAATACCTTTCCACTGTAGATGTTTGGAAACTACACATCCCAGCATGCTTGGTTGCTGGGAGTTGTAGTTTCCAACCCACTATAGTAAAAAGGTAATGTGGGTGTCTGCATGGCATACTGTCCCCCCAGCCCTCCCCCCAGTACCCCCAGCCCTCCCCCCAGTCCCCCCCCAGCTCACTTACCCGTACCTGGTCTTCAGTCTTCCTCTCTCTGCAATCCAGAAGCAGAGCGTGCGTGATGACGTCATCGCGCAACCGCGAAGAACTACTGGGAACTACTGGGACTCGCGGCTGCCTCTGGATTGCAGGTAAGTTCCTTGTGACTCGAGTATAAGCCGAGTCAAGGTTTTTAGGTTAATTTTTAAACCTAAAAACCTCGGCTTATACTCAAGTATATACGGTAATACGTACATGTATTTTATGCAGGGACGGTTTTATACTTTCCCCCCTAAAGTCAGATAGCTTGTTGCCACCCCCTTTACAATGAATAAAATAAAATACAAACTATATAAACAATTGTATAGAATATATTGGAATAGAACAAAAAAAATTAGACACCTTTAGTTTTAAAGCCACAGCTATCCAGTCATATAAAGTTTTTTTTTACAGTGTACATATCCATTAAGTATCGACTGAAGGGGAGAAAGATGGGAAGCAGGAAGATCAGAAAGCAGAAGGCAGGTGTGATAGGATGAGAGCATGGATGAGCATAGCAGTAGTCAGAAGAGAGCGGAATCTATGGATTTTCGTAACATTAGGGAGAAAAAAAGCAACAGGTTTTAGCAACATGGTTCAGTGTTCTCCCCAGAATTTTTTCCAGTCGGGTGGCATGAAAAAGTAGCCGGGTGGTGTGGGACAGGGAAATTTGGTGGTGGGGAAAAATGTGCACTGCATCATGCTCATTATATAATACAGGGATGTCTAACTTTCGTCCCACTAGATATTTGAAAACTATGACTCCCAGCATTCTGTGGTTGTAGTGCAGGGAGTTGTAGTTTGTCAACATCTGCAGGGAGTTGTAGTTCCCTTTTGAAGGTAACCCATGTAACATGGCAGCACAAGCACATGTGCCACCCTTTTGTGGCCTTGGGGATCTTGGAAAAGCTAGTAAACGTGCTAAAATATTCTTACAAGTGTAAAAAACGGGTCTGGACTGGGCAGTATTGGCGGGAGTTTTTACTGACCTATTGGCACACCAATTAAACCAATATCTAAATTCTTTTATATTACAAGTGTTCTCTCAAGGAATTTTTTCCAGCCGGGTGGAATGAAAAAGTAGCCGGGTGGGCAACCCGGCTAAAAGACCCTAGGGAGAACACTATTGTTAATGTGATTATAAAAGGAGAGAGGAATCAGTAAGAAAGCAATGTGTCGACTGAATAGGGTATATGTGGGTGTTGTCAAGAAAAATAAATGGCATGGGACCAGGCTTAGGTGGGAAAATTATCAGTTCTGTTTTAGTCAGGTTTAGTTTACTGAAAACATAAGTGGAACATAATGAAAGAAGAACAAATAACTGCAGCTCTGCATTGGATGTAAAGCTGACTATACACTAGGCAGGCATTAGATAGATTTGAGTTATCTATCTAATGTTTAAAGACCACATTTTACAATCAGCGTTTTTTTTTCTTGAGAATCTGATCCATTCATTTTGTGATCTCAAATTGATTGCATGATAGATCAGGCTAGGCAGCTCTAGAAAGAGTGGACATTTGTCTTATGAGTGAAAGGGCACCTTAAGAAGAAATATCTATATTAAGGTACTAGTCTAGCAGCACTCATGGGTAGCCAGATCATCTGATCTGATAGGAACACACTTAAAGGGACACTATACTGAAAAGATTACTTTGCCTTATCATAATCTATAATTGAATACATGTAAGTAGCACTTACTTTGATTTGCGTGTGTTGTTGCATGACTTCAATCTAGCACACAGCATACAGCATTCCAACTGTCAAAACTCTGTCACCATTCCAGCTACAGTAAAACTACTCACAGAATAATAGTTTTTGAGAGCAATGAACTTGATTGACAGCTGAAATATAAGAAGTTTTACATTGGATATCTAAAGAAATAGGGGGCAGATCAACAAAAAAAAATGATACAGTGGTGATTGGGAAGAATTATAGTTTCCACTTATGGTCAATTTAAAATAACCTATTTTTTGGTATAGATGCCCTTTAATAAATGTTAGCAGGGCTTTACTGATTGTAAAGTGATTCCAATTAAACAACATTAATAACTTAGCCATGCCGCACGTGTTTTATTTAATAGGTGTCCCTATAACTTTATCTAATCTGGAAACCCTGCATGACAGTAGGGTGATGGACTATGTGACCTAGTGAGGACCCTGGCCCTGCAAGGAAGGATAAACTTTCCTATTGAAAATTAATGTCATTTTACTGACCCCTTTGTACGCAGCCTTAAAAAAATAACACAGAGGTACTTAAAAGAGGTTAACTCGGTCTCATAAGGAGGTGAATGCAGGAAACTACAATAAAGAGGAGAGACTGGAATTACCCACGAAACAGGAATCAGACAGTGGAGCCGACTAGAGGTTGGAACGAGATGTGGGGTTTGTGGGAGGAGTTAGGTTTGGGGAAAGGTGTGATGAGCCAATCGCAAAGTAGAGGGGTGTGGTTTAATCTGAATGCGCGTTCTCGGGTTACAGGCTGTGTGGAGGTCGCGTGATTGTTGCTGACTGGGCTCGTGCTTGCCGCCAATACACAAAGCATCGGCCGCCGGTGTGTGGAGCGAGTCTCTACTACTACTGCTATATCTCCGACTGAATATTTCACCCCATTTTGAGACCGCGCCTACTTGAATCGTACACCGCAATGCTCACTGCTAAAAAGTCCGAGTCTGGCGGCGGTGGCGACAACGGGAATGAACCGCAGCCCCCTGCTTCGTCTTCATCGTCTTCCTCCTCTTCGTCGTCGTCTTCTTCTTCTGGCATCATGGCTTCACCGGACACCGGGGCTGGCCTTGAGAGGACCCCGAGAAAGAAGGAAAGGGCCTCTCCTGGTGCAGAGCATGGAGGCTCCTCCGCCCCGGGAATTATGGCTGGGGGGGAGGGGGGGCTGCCGGAGACTCCCGAGGGACGAAGGACCAGTCGGAGAAAGAGGGCTAAGGTCTGTGGTAGTCTGGTGTGTGTGTATGTGTGACAGCGCTGCGCTATGTGGGGTGTGTGTCGGGCTGCTGATAAACTTCCAACTGACGCTAGTCTGTGCTCAGTCTATCCTATAGGTGTTAGTACAGCCGTGCGCTTTGAAGATTAGACAGACTGGCGTTCATTTAGACGTTTCCGGACTACAACTACCAGCATCCCCTTTGTAGTATAATTATCTTATTGTGTTACAGTATACCAGGCGTTATTATTTAAAGTAACAGTTTCTGTGGACTGTATGCTTCTTAATGTTGTATAAGAATACTCACTGTCCAGAATGCTTCATCTTTGTTCAGGCTGTGCATGAAATATGAAGCTGATGGCAATCTTGGTATTTGTTATTACTCAGTGATACTTTAGCCATGGTATAGAGTGCAGTTTATGATGCTATTGTGAACTGTGGACTTGTGAATGTCACAGTATTCCTGGTTACCAGGCCTTGGATAGTTTCTCCTTTATATTTTTTTTTATATTCATAGGATATAAACTACATTTTTTAATACTATGCAGAAAGTGTTAGACTATTTTATACTTTTCTATAAATTAGTCCTGGTTGATGGTATAAATAATGTACATATATTCGTGTGTTAAAATGGATGGAAATGCCAAACTGATTTATTTTATACTTGCTCAATAACCTTAGAGACACAGTAGAATCCATTACTAAGTGGTGCCAAAATACGTTATGATGTTGAATAGTTCCGCATGTGCACTATCAACTATTTTTTGGAAGCATTGGGCTGCATTTTAAATGTTATTGCACTTTCTGTAATCAGCAGACTGTGGCATCTAGTAAGTAGAATAGAGTGGCTGTTGGTGTAGCCAGTATAAATGCAAAGGCTCTATTTAAACATGAGCTTTAAGTGCAGGACTCATTGGTCATTTCATTGCAAGTTCCTTTTGATTAGTTTTAAAGAAAGTAGGTAACAAAACTAAAACACAAAATCACCATTTGTAAAGGGTGGTCAGTATTTTCAATAGAAGCATGATGCAGGCTTCGTTGGTTTTAATTTAGCCATGCATGTAATGAATTTGTTCTTCGTCTTGCAAGTATTTCATATGTGTTCAGTTTAAATGAAATTGGTGGTAGCCCAATTTCTTTTTGGCACAGTTCTGATACAGCTCAAATTGTGCATACCTAATAGAACATTTTTGGCCATTCTGTCTTTCTGGTAAATATATCAGATAGTTTTATCCACTTGTCTCTTTTGCATATGAAGTATCTTACAGTTTTGCATTATTAGTTTTTCCTGTTATTAGGGTACAATAAGCAAGTTTTTTATGCTTGTATCTCCATTTGTACGTACCAGTATTGAAGGAGTTATTGTGAGCCATCTGCTGCTTTTGCAAACAAAGAGTCTTTTGGAACAGGCCAAATGAAATACAAAGCTTCCAGCTCTTTCTTTTTTTCGAGACACATGAAACAGTCTCTTAAAGGCCATGTCCACCCATAAAACCAAAAAAGGTCACTTATTTATTAATTTCTTTGCTCCTAACCACAACTGCTATTTTTAGTACTTTATTACAGTATTTTCTAACCAGATAGTAAAAAGTATTGCTCTTTTTCTTTCTGGCAGATGTTACTTCCTCTTCCCCCTGTTAAAAGGGCATCTAGGCTATGGCAATAACACAACAGTATGCCCACTGCACATCCAGCCCCAGGTGCTAAACTCTCAGGTAACCCTTACCTCTGGGTTAAATAATAAAAAAAAACATAAACAGAATAAAGAGTAGCACATCTGTAATAGTGCAAAAATACAAATTTAATCCACCAGGTGGATCAGAAACAACATTTCGGGGGCCATTCCCCCTTCTTCGGGTGATACAAACCCAACCTTTAAAATGGCCACTCCCAACAGGAGGAGTAAATCATTAACCATTAAAAACATCAAGTGAACAACAAATTCTGGTGAGTTAAAGGACAAGGTAAGGTAACAAAGAACAAAGTTCTTATAGGGCATGTCCACCCCAAACTAAAATTTAAGCCACTACTGGCCCCACTGTGTTGTTTAAAAAAAATCTTTACCATACATCTCTGCTCCTTATGGTTGTCCTGCAGTGCTTGTCCAAAGTCCAGGAAACTGAAGAGTGGGAGCTGTCTTCCAGTCAAAAGGTTTTTACTGTCTTTCCTCTGGGAGGTAGTGTGACATGCACAGAGGAGCCCATTCCACCCTCTGGATCCCTCCTTGGCTGCCCTTCCACCTACCAGTAAAATAATTTTCTGTAGTGTAGGGCATCCCTGCACACCCCCAACCGCCATGTCAGATTACTAAAAAAAGAATTCAAACTCTACTTACAGCCCTTTGCTTCCCCGGCGCTCTGCATTGCCGGCAGTTGTGTCTGTGATTGGCTGCCTCTCAGTCAGTTTTTTTTTTTTACGAAACTAATATAGTGGTTGGGGGTGGGCAGTGGTAACCTACATTATAGCAAAAGTTGACTGGACATGCCCTTTAATCATGTGAATAATGAAGTTAAGATACCTAAAATAGAGAGGAATAAATACTTAAAATAGTTAACTAGGTAACCTTTCAACCAATCCCGTATTTTTAAGAGGGCAAATATTATACTATAATACATAAGGCAAAACATTTTTAATGGGGAGGTGCAGTAGCGAGAATCTATATTAGTCATGTCAGTGATGTCACTGAGGGACTTTCTGTATTCCACTGCCCCTCCCCCTGTCTAACCCCCTCCCTGTATTAACTATTTATACACTAAACAAGGATTGCTATATAAATGACTATGGGCTAGGCCACACTAACGTGCAGTAGATAGAATCGATTATAGATTACCTATTAACCTCTACATTACCCCACAGGAGTTTAAGATCTCAAACAGAGCAGAATGTTATAGCATGTGACCTCTCTCTGCTACAGACATCCACTACACTTTCTTTCTGGATTTCTGGTAACAAACTGGTGAACTCTACTGTGCATGAGTGCCCAAAGAGAGGTCTCCAAGTGCCACAGGTTCGCCACCACTGCCCTAGCCTCTGGATAGTTCCCACCCCTGTGGGAGTGTCCAGGTTGTGCAATTGGCTAAAAATAGGGGAACATCATTGAACAGTGATATATTTAATACAATACATAAAAGCAATAAATTATACCATTTGCAATAAATAAGGAAAAAATTTAAAATCTTATCTGCTTGAGATCAAATGGGGTGCCTTCAATATTTCAGTGCAGGTAAAGTGCATCAGGATTGAAAAGTGATGTAGTGTAGTTAAAAAGCATAAAAGTCCATATTCAATGTTTGTCCTCTAGAGGGAGTACATTCCTCTCATAAGCTGTACGGTAAATCTACCATATAAAGCAGAAATCATGTATGTATGTGCTCACCACACAGCCACACCCCTGAATGACTCAACATAACGGCGACACCCTCTGAAATGGCCGACACCCATGAAGTCCAGTTTGACCAATAAAAATCCTGTACGTCACTTGCAGAGTGTGATTCCCCAATTCAGTAACTCGGATGAAGGGCCTGCAGTGTTCTCCCCAGAATGTTTTTCCAGCTGGGTGGCATGAAAAAGTAGCCGGGTGGGGTGGGATGGGAAATTTGGTGGTAGGGAAAAATGTGCACTGCATTATGCTCATTATATAGGTCAGGGATGTCTAACTTTCGTCCCACTAGATGTTTAAAAACTATAACTCCCAGCATTCCATGGTTGTAGAATGCAGGGGGTTGCCGTATGGCAACATCCGCAGGGGGTTGTCGTTAAGCAAAATCTGAAGGTAACCCAGATGTGATATAGCAGCACAAGCACATGTGCCACCCTTTTGTGGCCTTAGGGATCTTGGAAAAGCTAACATGTTAAGCTAAAACGTTAACATGTGCTAAAATAATCTTGCAGGTGTATTGGTACACCTATTAAACCTACATCTAAATTCTTTCAAATCACAAGTGTTCCCTCTAGAATTTTTTTCCAGCCGGGTGGCATGAAAAAGTAGCCGGGTGGGCCGCCCGGCTAAAAGACCCTAGGGAGAACACTGGGCCTGGGCTCTGTGTGCTGCCGACTTCAACAACACAGACACAGTCCACTTCAGTGACACAACAACAGTGTAATGTATGGCTACACAACTCTGAGAGCTGCACACACAGAACAACAGCTTCTATAATAGAGGGAACCAGACATTTCCCTTAGGGCTAGGCCACACTAGCGCAATTTTTTTGTATTTGTGCATGCAATTTTTGCTAAATTGCAATCGCTGCAATGCATGCAATTGCCTTTCCGTTTGCGATACGCAATCGATTTTGTATCTCAAAAGGAGAAATCGCACGGAAAACATCACATTTGGCTCCTGGAAGGTTTTAAATATTAACCCTGGAAAGACTATGTTGCTATCGGTGATATGAATTACTTTTGCGGTTATTGTTATGCTAAGAAATTTAAAGCAGAGCCTCCTGGAATGTCACCATGCCCCCAGATATTGCTATCACGGCCACACACCCAAACATCACGGTCATGCTCATACCTGAGCCATCAAGGCCACGCCCCCAAAGATAACTGCCATACATTGCAACCATGACCCCAAATGTTGTGACCATGCTACCAAATATTGTGGTCACCCCCCAAAAAACCCCACAAAACATTATGGTCCGCCCCCAATACATCATGGCCACACCTCCAAACATCCCATGTTCCCGAATCACACCCACATACACAAACATCCTGTCCATGCCCCCAAACACCACAGCCATGCCCACGCTTTGAAACAGCGTGGCCATGCCCCCAAATATCGCGACCACCAAATGTCACGTCCAAGCCTTCTGGAGTCCTGGACACCACAACATCACAGACACAACCCTAGAATGCCGTGCCCCCACCCACCGCAACATCGCAGACATGCCCCATCCACCTATTCAAACCGGGATGGTTGGGGGGTATGGACATGAATTACCTGCATTACCTGGACTTAAGCACCAGACACACACTGCCCACATGTCACACACTTCACAGACAATTACAATTAAAAAAACAAAGACATCATGGCACTTTAAATTCGGACCAGAAAGTAACTTTATTAATTGAGATCTAATAGTCAATATAAAGTGGTCCTTGTGCAAGTATAAAGTGTTAAAGTGCAAACAAGGTGACAAACTGCTAACAAATGTGTAAAAAATTGAGCACGCTTAATAAAAACACACAGAGTTCAGACAGCGCAACAGAATGAAGCCCGGCTTTAACAACACAGATAAAGAGACGCATGTCACATGATCAGAGACACTGACGCCCATCTGTCGCTAGTGCTGTGGTATTCAGTTGAACTCAACATGTTTTCCCAACAGCAAATTCCATGTAGCATGATCACCACAACATTTGTATATTTACGCTCCAAGTAAAAAAACTGATAACGTTGTATATAAGGTTTATGCATTAAACATATGTGCTATACGTCCCTCAAGCAATGCCACCTCCTGAACTCATTACTATAAAATACATGACGTACATGTCCTCCCTCTAGAGGACAAACATTTAATGTGGACTTTAATTGTTTTTAAAGGACAAGTGCACTGTAAAATCAATTTATGTTCATTTGGAAGCTGCAGCTTTAAAAATACCGTTGCCATATTTTTTTCCCTTAGGCCCCTCCAGGGCCTACCTTTGTGCCTTGGAAGTTGCTGACATCTTGTTACTGGTTTGCTGAATGTTACGCTCCGCCCTTCTGAGATTTCCTCTGCTTTCTCCTGCTTGAGCCTCAAACAGTAATGCCTGTGGGTTCCGTGCACTCTCCTGCTTGAGCCTCAAACAGTAATGCCTGTGAGTTCCGTGCACATGCAGCTTCCAAATGAACATAACTTGATTTTACAGTGCACTTATCCTTTAACTACACTGTATCACTTTTCAATCCTGATGCACTTTACCTGCACTAATATATTGAAGGCACTCTGTTTGGTCTCAACCAGATAAGATTTTAAATGTTTTACTTATTTATTGCAAATGGTGTAATTTATTGCTTTTATGTATTGTAGTTAATATATCACTGTTCAATGATGTTCACCTATATTTAGCCAATTGCACACCCTGGACACTTTCACAGGGGTGGGAACTATCCAGAGGCTAGGGTATTTTAACTCCACTGTTTGTTGCACAGGCAGCACCTAAAGAAACGTGTTTTTGCTGAGTGTTTTTTTTAATAAATTATTGAATTTCACTAAGGAGTGCATCTTCAGACGTGTTTTACTTTCCATGTCACATTATGATTGAGACCCGTGCCCCAAAGAGCTTACAATCTAAGTGGGTGGGACAACATACAGATACAAGTGGGTGCTTGAGATGGCTAACAATCATGCTGTGCTGGTGCTCAGAAAGCTAGGATAACTGTCTCGATTAGAAAGTATTAATGGATGTCACCTGACGAAGCGAGAGAGGGGAGGATTTCCTTGTGGGGAACGGAGGCCAGGAACATAAGGGACCAAGAGAGAAGATAAGTAGGGAGTTAGAGTAGAATGAAGGGATTTAAAGGTTAAAAGAAGGATACCCTATGGACTGAAGTATAGGGGTTCTCTTTTGGAGGAGAGTGAGGTGATCCAAGCTGCTGAGTTTAAGATAGACTGGAGAGGAGAGAGATGACAGGCCGGAAGTCCAAGTAGTAGAATGTTACAGTAGTCAAGACGAGCATGCATGAGCATTTTAGTAGTGGAGCTAGAGAGAAAGGGCTTCAATCTTGGCAATATTGCGAAGGAGAAAATGACCTGTCCTAGTCACATTGTTAATGTGATGATGGAAGGAAAGAGAGGAGTCAAAGGTTACTCCAAGGTAACGTGCAGACTCAACTGGTCTAATGGCAATATTGTTAATAAGGGTGGACTAGGTCCCAGTTTAGGGGGTGAAATTAGTTATTCCATTTTAGATTGAGTTTAAGGCGGCAGTGCACCATCCATGAAGAAATGGAGAGCACATATTTTAGAGATTTGAGATTGAACTTCAGGGGGTAGTGCGGGGGCAGACAAGTAAATTTGGGTATCATCATCATATAAGTGAAACTTAAAGCCAAAAGAACAGAGTGCAGAGGGAGAACAGCAAGGGTCCTTAAACCGAGCCCTGAGGGACCCCCACACTAAGTGGAACTTGCGAGGAAGTCTTAAAGGGGAAGTTCACTGCAAATCCATATGCTTTTCAGAAAAAAAGCAGTATTTTTTTCATCCCAGTGACTTTAATCTGCCAATTCAGCATTTGTCTGTATAAATAAATGCAAACAAAATATTGACCCCTAGTAGAGGCCATTATGGTCTTGCCCATAACCCAGCGCCTGGGTTGATTCAGTTGCTCAGTAGAGATCTGAGCATCTTTGACCTGTCCAATCAGTAGAAATTACTGTTAGGAACATTCCATGGAAGTGGTGCATCCTGGGAAGAAGGGCCGTTAGAACCTGAAATGTCCACTCACTAATGTCAACAGCAGGGAACAGCAAAGGGTATGAAATCAACTGATTTTTCAAAATGGAAGAGAATATGTAGAATAACTAAGAAGGCATTACACAAACTAACAATTTAACAAATGTTGATAATTTCCACTGAACTGTCCCCTTAAGGTTCGTACACACAGGCAATTTTGCACCGAGCCATGACCACCCACGCCGATACATTCGCACGATGAACGGGCATTTCGGCTGAGAATCGCTCGTGTCTATCAGGTTGGTCAGGGGTCGGCGGATCACCGAACAACCCCAACCGAACAAATAAACGCGCGTGATTCTCTAGAAACGGCCGATCGACTCGCGATTGTATCAGGGTCGTGGCTTAGTCCACACAATAGACGTGTGTACAAACCTTTATTAGCAAATGAGACAAAGAAATATCTGTTAGAGAGATAAGACAACCATGCTGTCATATAATTTCTATTATTTGTCTGTTTTGGGCTGTTGCTGGTAACATTACAGAGTGCAATAAATTTATAAGTTACTCTAGACCAGTGTTTCTCAACCAGGGGTCCCTGAGAGGTTGCATGGGGGTCCTCAAGAGATTGCCATAAATTTATGGATCCAGCATTTTGATGAAAACAGATATATTTTTCTATATATTTATCATTCTGTGTTTTATGTTCTGTATGAATTATGTGTTTGGTGTTGGATCTCTGAGATATAAATAAAAATAACTAATGTTTTAATGTTAGGGTTCCCACCCTGATGTGAATTAGAGTGCATTTTTTTCAATAGAGATGTATTTATAGATCTATCAATTATATTTGTATAAATTAAGTTTTTGATAATTTGATGACAAAGAAAAATAATATATAATCATAATTCTATGTAGGGGGTCCCCAAGACACAAAATTTTTTTAAGGGGTTCCCACGGATAAAAAGGTTAAGAAACACTGCTCTAGACTGCTGTTCATTGTGGGGCTTTTTATGTCTTGATCTTACAAGGCACTAGAGAAATGAATGTACTCTTACATGCACACAAGACAAATAATGGGTGCCTGTTCACAAATTAGCATAAAACACTTTCTACTGCCAACTAATCAAGGTTTGCTGTTGCCGTCAATTCTGATTTACTTATTATCCAAAATAATGTGAAATACCTATCGACTCTCGCTCTTCTAATAGGAAACTCCTCCTTGCTATCCCCTGCCTGGGCAAAAACACAGTAACTCAGTTCAGAAATTGAAATGGAGACGGTAAAAACTTAAGGTTGTGAAAAACTGCTTTTATTCATCCATCTGGAGTATAACAAACATGGCAATGTTTTGGACGCATACTGTGCCCTTTTTCAAGTTACTTACATAACTCACATATAAGTTGATCCGAGTATAAGTCGAGGTACATATCTTTACGGTACCTAAAAAATGAGTAAAAAGTGATTGACTTGAGTATAAGTCGAGGGTAAAAAATATGACCACTACTGCCTTCTGAGTCTGTATAGTTCTGAGGCTTTAGTTGCCCTTTAAATGGACAGCAGAATTTTCATACAATAATAGCCAAATACAGTATGGCTATTACTGTATGGGACAACTGTATATGAATTCTACTATCCATTTAAAGGGCAACAAAAGCCTCAAAACAATACAGATTCAGAAGGCAACAATAGATACTATTCTCCTTCAGATTCTATATTATTTTGAGGCATTAGTTGCCCTTTAAATGGACAGTGGTAATCTCATACAGTGACCCACAATTTCTAGGCACTTCAGATGTTTGGAAACTACAACTCCCAGCATGCTTTATTTGCTGGGAGTTGTAGTTTCCAAACATCTGAAGTGGCTCAGTGAGTCTTGTTAGTTATATAATAATGCAAGCATTATCAGATAAAGCTCTCTCACTAGACACCTAATGAGACTTATGGTACTGTTAATATAGTATTCAGCTGCCTCTCACTCTGCCTCTCAATTATACCTAATGAAGAAACGCATGCGCAAACGCAACAAAATCGCGTGCGATGGCACTGCAGTGTGGCCGTGCCCTTAAGCCTGAAAATTTCGGCTTATACTTAAGTATATACGGTAGATTAGCATCTTTCTACAATTAAGTTAAAAACATTTAGGATAAAGATTAACTTTTTTGTTTTTGTAAGTGGCATTATATCTTTTCTCCTTGGCATTATGTTAATGCACACATATTTACCAGAACCTTTGTGGAGGTGTTAACAGTTGATGATGATCCATTCAATTTTTCTAGCAGTACCTTGGCTGCTACTTATGCCCTGAAAGGCCATGTCCATCCCCACATAAAATTTATACTTAGAATCCATACATAAAATATAATCCATAATTTAAGGACAACTAAAGTGAAAACACAACGTGGGCTTGTAACAAAGTATAAATTGCATTGTGTATAATGCACCTACTCAGAGTGACATCAGCCCCATGACAGTGAAGATATGTAGTTTTAAAGTTGTCCCATGGGGGCTGCCATCTTGGCTCCTAGCTCTGTACCCACTGGGTATCGCACATGCCCAATATCCATGCCTTAGGGATGGAGGATGAATAGCAAACTCCTCTCTATTTTGCACAATTATCAGAACCGTGCATATGGATTTTAGAAAGACAAGCTCGCTAAATCCTGTTTGAATTGAATATTTATAAAATATAGTTATGTTTGCTTGTTTTTTCTTCTAGGTAAGCTAAACAAAACAAGGTCTGAAGCACTTGTTTTCTGTGTCCCAGGTTAATACATACCCTCCAACAATTACCTTTAAAATGTGCTGAAATGTCTGTAGCCCTGTAGTTAATTTATTTCTTTAAATGGTCTGCTAAAGATTTTAGCAGACCCTGCACAGCACATTGTTTAGTTTTTAGGGGGGGGGAGGGGTTTGATGTGTATGTTAAGGGTAAATTATGTGAAATTAATATCACATATGCTGTAACATTAAATTTTCTGCAGAAACATACCCTCCAACATTCCCTGCTAAAAAGGTACATTTATAAAAACATTGTGTAGAGCTGCAGGGGGAGGGTAATGAAGTAAACCTGATCTTAGCACAGCTCTGTGCAATGCATTTCTCACCTTATTAAAGGGAATCTTGGGTATTCAGAAATCTGCTTCTTTATGTGACTCCTTTTTGTTACCTGTTTACTATGTGCCTCAAAAAAATTAATATGTCCCGATAACACTTTTTTTTCATCCCGGCTGATGGTTAAACTACACCTCCCCTCTTTACTGGACAGTTACTTAAGGGCTAGGCCACACTAATACTATTAAGTGCAATCTGATCATGATTTAGATCCAATCACACTTTTAAAAGTGGACACTAGTGTGGCCAATTAATGTGGCAATTGATGTCGCGCAATTGCATGTGCTCAGATTTCGCAACATTGCACGATGTTGCACAACAATGTCCGCGCTTGCATACCCGTTTCTGGCACGCACATCTTACAGGGAAGCAATAATTAAGTTATGAGAACACTATAAGGGAGATATAATAAAAGTTCTAATTTTGCCCCAACCAATCAGACTTTAGCTGAATAACGCCTTTTATATATCACTTTGTTTGATAATGAATGATGGGATGTTTAGTTATAGTATAGTATTTGAGGTTGAATAAAAAGACATATGTCCATTCAGTCCAACCCATCTAGCAATATCCTCATTTCCTGCCTAACTGTTGATCCAGAGGAAGGCAAAAAAACACACCAAATTTATGAAGGGGGAGAAAATTCCTACCTGACTCCAAGTGGCAATCGGAAATTACCCTGGATCAACTCTACTATATGAATCAACCACCAACCAGGACAATTTTAAAATAGTTACTTAAGTCATATAAAAAAGGCATATCTTAGGGCAGCAATGATGATTTAACAACAGCACATTAGTAAAATTATCTTAGTTGATACTGAACTACTTATCCCAGCATCCTTTACAAGAAAAAAATATTTAAGGAATAAATAAAAATGTAATTTTCAGTAATGAAAAGCTCTTTTTTTTGTTGCCAAATGGCTGAACTACAGGTCCCGCCATCCTTTATCACTTGGTTTAAGGCAACATAGTTTATTTTGTTATCAATGTTGTCAAATGTAATGTTAATTAAAACATTAAGTTTGAATGCATAACCTCCAACATTCCACTTTAAATTGGTAAACTATTGAGAAATGCATTGCACAGAGCTGTGCTAAGGTCAAGTTCACATTATGACCCTTCCCCCACAGCTCTGTACTATGTTTTTCATATACCGTATATACTCGAGTATAAACCGAGTTTTTCAGGCTGAAAAATCAGCCTGAAAACTCGGACTCGGTTTATACTCGAGTCACTCACCATTGAATATCAGCGTCCTCTCCATTCCGGCAGCAGCGTCCTCTCCATTCCGGCAGCCGCACGATCAGTCCATGCACTTGTACCAAGTGAGGGTGGCATTCAAGATGTTTGGAAACTACAACTCCCAGCTAATAAAGCATGCTGGGAGTTGTAGTTTCCAAAACATCTTGAATGCCAAGTGAGGGTGGCATTCAAGATGTTGGAAATTACAACTCCCCGCATGCTTTATTAGCTGGGAGTTGTAGTTTCCAAACATCTTGAATGCCAAGTTTCTACCCTCGGTTTATACTCGAGTCAACAACTTTTATTAGATTTTTTAGGTGAAATTGGGTACCTCGGTTTATACTCGGTCGGTTTATACTCGAGTATATACGGTATATTGTATTAAAGGGGAATGTTGGAGGGTATGTATTTAAGGTTGATATTTTAATTAACATTACATTTGAAAGATTTTTTTTCCAAATCTACACCTTTGAAACTGTACTGAACTTAATTTTACACATCCTGCTTCTGCATTTGCCATTTTTGGTTGATGACCCAGTGGAATTATGTGTTTTATTCCTGACGAATAAGTTTAGATTTAGGCTACGTTCACACTAGAAACAGAGCAAAACGGGCCACAATGGACAGTCCATGTTTTTTGTCTGTTTTTAGTGCTCCATTTTCACTATAATTTAAATTAAAACGTGTCCATTTCCAGACAGAAATGCATGTAGCAGTGCTTTTTAAAAAATTTTTTTTTTAACAGGGCGGGAAAATGGACAGAAACTATCATTAAGTGTGAACGAACACTTAAATAATGTTTGAATCTGGCAAGGATGAGAAGTTTGTGTGTATATTCCTATATGTAAAACCTATATATACTTACTGCATATCCACACTCATTACCCCCATTCCTTCCATGATCCCTGGCTTATTCTCATCTTTTTAACTACATTTTATTCTCTTTGCAGTGTTATATATCCTTCCTGTTATATAATGTCATTCACAAGTTATAGGATCATAGCAGGATAATACACAGGGCAACCTGGGCTGCTGTCTGGGGCCTTTGGAACATCAGGGGGCCCAGCTTCAGAAGCAGCAACTATATTACAATTAACAGAATGCACACATATTAAAGAAGGGGTCCGCACAGCCCAGCCTAGGCCCCTCGTGTTTTTTTTTGGTTTGTTTGTTTTTAGGAGACCCTGGAGTGCCCTGTTTAATAGTTAAAAACTGTTTAAAATAATTTCCAAATATGGAATGAGGCTGAGGCCACACTGCAACACACAGGAATCACGCACACATTCGCGCACGTTATCGCACGTGATTGTGTGCGTGATTCTTGTGGGTTTGCGTGTGTGTTTTGCGCATGCGATTTTGCCCTTTTGCGTTATGGAAACGCATGCGTTAACGCATCAGAAATGGTGAACGCGCACGTTACCAAAATGCGAACGGACGCGCAATCGCATTTGCACCAGAAATCGCAGGAATTTCCACATACCCGCAATTTCCATTTTAGCGAAAATCATGAGTGCAAAACATGTAAAAAAAATGTGCTAGTGTGTGTTAAGCGGCATCCTGGCTACGATCCTACCTCTCGAACAGAACCTACTCTGTGTCATATGATTATAAAACATCCTCTCCTGCTCTCCTTAGTGTTTGGCTTCCACAGGGCTCTGTTTTTGAAACCCCTGCTGTTCTCCCTCTATACCATTTCCCTGGGAGAAGTCATCAGCTCATTTGGTTTTACCTACTATCTGTATGCAGATGATATGCAAATATATTTTTCCACCCCCCCCACGCTTTGTCCTGAGACCCAATCATGCATCTCCGACTGTCTCCGTGCTGTCTCCTCATGGGTGGTGCACCGATGCTTCAAACTAAACCTGATTAAAACCAAACTAATAATTTTCCCACCTAAACTTGGTCCTATTCCACCTTTTTCCATTTCTGTGGACATTACCTCCCATTTCCCCCCCTCGCTCTCTAACAATCGGGATATTAAATCTCTCTGCCCCATTAAACAACACATTATCTACAAAATCCTTCTCTTAGCATTTTAAATCCCTTCACTCTGCTGCTCCTTATATTTCTCCGCTTGTGTCCCCATATGTCCCTGTCCGTACCCTTCGCTCATCACAGAACCATCTTATACTGACCCCCCCACACAACTGCCTCCTCTCGCCTTAAGCCTTTTTCTCTTTTGGCTCCCGTTCTCTGGAATTCTATTCCCCTCTCTCTATGTCCAGAGACCTCAATAAACAAGTTTAAATCTAACCTTTCAAGCTATCTCTCTGTGCACTGCACAACATAGGACTGTTGATACAGCACCAGTTATTACTTTAGCACTTTCACCCTTTCCTATGTATCTTTATGTTACTCACCTAATTAGATTTTAAGCTCTAAGGGGCAGGGACATCTTTCCTCATGTTACATGTTTTAAGCACTTGTATATTTAGTGATGCTCATACTTATTTATATATTTGTGTATTTATTTACTGTCCCGCTTGTATGACGTTTTGTATTCTATATTGTACACCACTGCGTTCCATATAATATATACATACACACATACATGCATACATAAAACTAATCGCACAGTAATACGCATTAATTAATAATCTACAATCTGCTTCCCCCCCCCTTCTCTGACCTTTCTGTCCCTTTCTACTCCCTCTGGGTGTTTTACTTTTTAAAGGGGGCAGGGCACAGCTAGTTGGTAAAGAACTGTGAATCATAGTTGACCGCTTTAATATTTAAATGTTTTGTATGATTGATGGGCCATATTTATAAAGGCTGGGTATCGCTCTTTTGCAATACGGCGCCTTTACCTTGCATTGCCACGATAGGAAATATATAGTCGCGGTCATAAATCAACAATTGCGATCATAAATTTACGATCGTAAACTGTAGATCTACAAATGCAATCGTAGATTTACGAACGCCCATAAAATACCATTGCGGGATTTTACTACCACCTGGTATTCTACGAACGAACATTGACGGCGGCGATCGTACATTAATGATGACCCCTGGTATTGCAAGTTTTCAAATATGGCCCATATTTAGAGAACATTTTTATAAGGAGGGGGGAATATTTTGAAAGTTTGCGAAATCGCGGGTTATAGTAAAAGTACAAATATGGTGTACATTTACGGCATTCCTAAATTTATTAATTTAATACCATGCGGTAATAAAATATTGCACAAAATATACGGAAATTGTTATATATAGACAATCATATGGCCCACACCTATTTAAGTTTCGTACACACGTGCGATCGCGGGTCCCAACCTGCGATGCACAATGTGTAAGAACAAATGTTTGCGCCAGGTCGGTCAGGCAACGATGATCGAACGTCCGCTTCGGCCGATCAAGTGCCTACACACGTGCTGATTATCGCCCGAAACGTTTGTTCGTACACATAGTGCATCGTGGGTCGAGACCCGCAATCGCACGTGTGTACGAACCTTAAAGGGCAAGTCCAGCCCTAAAATGAAAACTTATATACAGGTAAATCAACCCCCCAAAAACCAAAATGGTAATAGTTTGAAATCTGAAATGCATAAGTCTAACCTGAAATCCTGCACAATGTCCTGTTGCCCCAGTTTCTGCTTCCTGGTTCTTCCAGTTAGTAACTGTCAGTTATGGATTTGACAGTTGACATCACAGCCAATGACTGAATGTTAATCCCCTGTCTGCCTCTTCTGAGCATGCCCAGGCTCAGTAAATGCTCAGTACAGGTTTCTAAATTGCTCAGTTTGCATGAGGCATCCAGAAGCATAGCAGGCATACAGTAATGAATTCATAGGACAAAGTATGATATATCAGCATATTTTAAAGAGGCCATTCTTTCTAAAAAATGTTCTTATGAGGGTGGAGTTGTCCTTTAAGTGTGAACCATATTTATAAAGGCAAACACTGACACTTCCAGAAGGTGGCACTGTTGTGTGTATAGAAATGTTCGTTTTAAATAGCCCTCAATACATATAGTGAAAGTATTGCAAGTGACGTTGCACATAATTACATATATCGGCATTATGTGTGTCTTGGCATTCAGGGTCTATATAGAAACAAGACTGGAAGCTCTAGAGAGGAACTGAGCAAAATGGATCCTAGCAATCCTTGCTATCTCTTAATACTCCTGCCTCCATAACAAACGCTTATGTAATAATAATAACTTATAAAATGTACAATATTGGCTGTTTGTTACCTTGTCATTAGAACATAATAAGACATTTTCTGTGCTATACTTTAGGGGGATGAGGCAAATAAATAGTCTGAATATATTTTTTAATTGATATACCTATAAAGAGGTCAATAAAGCATTCTATAGAGAGTTGCAGTCCTGTCCTTTTTTCCCATTATTTAAAGGGTATTTCCACTGGGAAAAAAATAATTGGCATTTAGTTTTATTAAGGAACGGGAGGTAAAGGAGCTGTCTTACCTCCTGTTCTGCACCTACAGGAGCCGGGAGAGATGGTAAGGTACTTACCCGATAGCTTGCTCCTCCACAGTGTAGTTTGACAGGTCCCGACAGTCTTCTATGCGCATACCTCCTGTTGTTCAATATAATTAAATGCCATTTCCCCCCCCCCCCCCAGTGGAGATACCCTTTAAAATTTATTTTACTGAAATACCACCACCTTTACTAAGAGCATTACCATATATCTAGTGCCCTCCCCTACTAGCCTCACTGCAGTGTTTTAGCAAAAATAAAACATAAAATATACTTACTTTACTTGACACCCCTAAGTTTAAATGGAAAACGCAAAACGGTAGGTTTAGCCACACCTCTAAGACTGCTTAACGGTCTCCCATATGGACTACACAACCACTCTCCTCCCTTCTCCATAGAGAGAAATAAGACTTCCTTTAGGAGACAATCCAGTTTCTGTTTATGATAAAATTACTTTGCATGTCTCTGAAACTACCCAGCATCCTTAGAGAAATGGCCATTTTTTCCTTTTTTCCCATTAATGATATATTAAAGGATAACTATTGCCTCAATGCATTTAAAAAAAAAAAAACTGCGTTAAAAAGAGTAAAGGTATGTAGCCCTCCCTATACATTTTTCCCCCCAGATTTCGAGCCTCTCTCTGTCTTCAATTAGCCCTGCTGTGAAGGGGCGGGGGCATAACGATTCTGTCTGCCTCTAACTGTCACTCAGAGCTAGCATGCGAGAAAACACTCCTGCACCCACCCTTGATTAGCTTGATTATGTAGGCTGTATTCTAGCAACAGGACAGTTCAAGTTTGTTTGACTGGCAGAGAAGGAGGAGAGAGGTTGTAACAGACATTCCTACCGGCCAATGACAAGTGATATGTTAATGATGGCCCTGGGCTGTCTAGGAGGCGGGCTGTTAGCATTCATCTTTGCTGTGTGATATCTAAGGGAGTGCAGCACAGTTGTAAATGAGAGTAAACGATTTCAGCTGCTGGAAGTGTGGACATGTAATGGGGGAGATGTTTTTTTGGGTATTGTCCTTTAATAACAAGAGGCTGTGAGAAACTTTCTGTTCTAAGAAGGCTCTATTTCATTTTGTACTCTGTGGGAGTATCTTCTTATATATCTTATTTTTCCTATGACACATATAGCCTCCTGCCAGAAAACATAGGTTATGGTTTTGCTGGGGGGCCCAGGGATTCCTAGTTACGTCACTGTTAGCTGGTGCAGGATTAGGACTCTTTCACGCTTGTGCCTAGTGCTGGGTCACAGCAGGGAAAGGGTGTGAAACACTGTTTTGAAGTGGGTCCTCTACATATAGCACAATTATGCAAATATGGAATGCCCACCTAATTCTTCTGGCATGGTAATGGAAAGCCCTTTGTCACACGTTCCTCCCCAGTGCTGTGCTTGATCTGCGATTAGCATTACTATGCTGCTATCCATTTGTGCAGTCCCAAGCAGCAGCATAAATATCGATCTGCCTGTTAAATATCACAACCATCTGTTTTTAAACTGATCAAGCGTTTCTTAGTAAAGGTACGTGCAATCAGCCAATCATGGTGTGTAGCAGGCAGATCTATAGTTACAATGCATGGGACTGCACAAATAAATAGCAGTGTGGTGTCTTGGATGTACAGTCCCCAGGGGCCACAAAAAATGCCCATGAGGGCCAGATACGGCCCCCCATACACCAAACACAACATACAAATATAGAACATTGGTTGATATATAGAAAAATATATCGATATTTAATTAACTAGTGGATCCATAGGGTACCAAACTCTTGCGGACCACCACACAACTCTCAGGGACCCCTACTTTAGAGAAAAGGCTTTTAACCTTCGCAGTAAGGTATCATTGTACACTCTATATTTGCCTAGAGCACTGCACTTGGCTTTGGTTTGCATTTTGTTAGCGTCAGCATAATGTACACTGAAACTTAGTTTGCGATGGTGTGTTTTTCTTTATTTACACTCGTGTTCTCTATGTGAAGGTTGAATAGCTTTGACAGAGGGTACATGGCACTAAGTGTTAAGATGCAAAAGCTGCCAAGACCTGTTGAAACAGGTCCATTTGGCTTTTTACTTTTGTGTTATATTGTCCCACACACTCCTAGTTACTTGTATATGATGGTGCTGTTTTCCTCAAACTGCTAACCACCTTGCAGTAGATACTTATTTTTATGAAATTTTGGTAGAGAAAGGCAACACAACGTTTTGGTGCACTCCAGCATGTCGCAATAAAAATTTGAGAGTGCGTTTCTCTACCAAAATTCCATTTAGCTTTTTGCAGGATTGGTCAAAAAGAAAAAAGGAGTGATGTGGTGGGGACACTGACTCCCAGAGAACTGCTTTATAAACTTGCATGTTAACTATTCTAGTATTGCTGCCACTATAAAGAGAAATTATTAAAAATATCAAGTCTTGTATTGTTTTAGGTGGAGTATAGAGAGATGGATGAAAGCCTTGCAAATTTATCTGAAGATGAATATTATTCTGAGGAAGAAAGGAATGCAAAAGCAGAGCGAGAGAAAAAAGTGCCACCTCCTCCTCCACAGGTTCCACAGGAGGAGGAAAATGACAGTGAACCCGAGGAGCCCACAGGTGAGTGCTATAAATGAGATTTTTTATTTGGCCTATTCTGTCTATTGGGGCGGCCTTCTTGTTGCAGAACACACACTGTGCTCCTTCACAATTATTTTAATTTAAGCTTTTTAGCTCAGATTTCTTTGATGGGCAGGTGGTCTTTGTATGCTTTTGACTCCCCCAAGGCTGTTTCTCCACTGGATTTTAATTTTGTCCATTGTACCAGGTAATTTTAAAAAGTGTGCCAAGTCTAGGTATTTGACCCATAATTATGAGCTGCAAGAAAGCAACTAAACTGTATGGTACTAACTGGTATGGTATTAACTGTGAAGTAGAAAATTGCATATACATTTACCTGTTTATGTTTTTGATTTGGGTACTGTTTTTATTTGTTTTTTTGTTGTTCTGTTAGGTGTTGAGGGTGCAGCATTTCAGAGCAGACTTCCACATGACAGAATGACTTCTCAAGAGGCAGCATGTTTTCCAGATATTATCAGTGGCCCACAACCAACCCAGAAGGTCTTCCTTTATATTAGAAACCGCACAGTAAGTTCTGCTTTAAAATTAAATCTGCACTACTAAAGATATACAGCTTCATTTACCAACAGATGCAATCTGCTATATGTTGACTCAATAATCACAATATAGGTTTGGGCTCAGGGACTCTCTGTGGCTATTTAGCCAATCTATAATAAAAGGTGCTACCCCAGTCAGTCCTCTACCATGGACTTAGTTATAGCACAAGAAAAATATGACCTAGGTACACACTTATTTTCAGGCAAAATCCTTTATTCTAAATCACTAAAACAACATTTCAGGGATCACCATGTCCCTTTCATCAGGTGTAACCTAAACACAATCCAAACCCCTTTAAGTAGACCCAGTGATAGCAAGCCACTTCCTCACATAAGAGGAGGGGTGATAAAGAAATCATGCATAATGGTAGTTTCAAAGTGAAAGGAAATTGTCCGTAACCATAACTTTATAATATTCCATACTGAAAATGATCTGCTCATCTACTTCAGGAAAAGTCTCTTTAAGGTGAATACATACATCTCAAGTGTTTACAAAATACAATGTATAAACAGTGCAAAAACCTAAAATAATAAAATCTTTAAAAACAACAGTTTTTCTTCACATTTCATGATTACACACATGGTGGCAATATAGTTCACCTTTTAAAGATCATGTATAAATTGTATCTGTTTAATTGCTACATAGGTATTGGCTAAACAGTTTTAATTTGGCTTGAAGAGCCAAATTACTGTTCTTTCTATTTCTTCTTCTTCCGCTATTTTGGACTGTATCTCCTCCCACAGTTTTTGAGCTAGAGACATGAAATTCGGTACAGACGTGCAGGGCATATAGGAACTAAGGAATCGAAGGAAGCGTTCGTGTTATCGACGATTTTCAGGACATTTTCCCCCATAGACTAAAATGGTAACAATCCTCAAATGTGGATATTTCAAGGTTAAAGTGTCATGAGATAAAACAGTTTGTTTCATGTTTATAAACACAAACACTGATACCCCAAACCCCTCCCACACACAGACACAGGTACACCCACCTACTGACCTACCTTTCTATTCCCATGGAAGCCATACATAAAGGGTAACTATAGTCAAAAAACTGACATACCCTTTTATTCCTGTGGCAGCCCTACTTTAAGAGCAAATTAAGTCCAAAAAATGAAATTTGATATATCCTCAACAATAGTTTTATTGTTGTAAACACAAAAAAGACCAGGTACACATACCAACTGACCTACCCTTCTATTTCCGTGGCAGCCATACTTAAAGGGTAACTAAAGTCAAAAAAAAATTTTGACTAATCATTAAAAAAGGTTTTTTTAACCCCCAACCTGACACAGGTACACACAACTTCTGACCTAACCTTCCATTTCTGTTGCAGCCATACTGAAAGGGTAACTATAATTTTAAAAAAAATTGATCAATTATCAAAAAAGTTTGCTTTTTAAACTTCCAACCTAACACAGGCACACACACCAACTGACCTACCCATTTGTTCATGTGGCAGCCATATTTAAAGGGTAAGTAAAAACAACAATGTCCTCATCATTGCAATTATAGAGTTATAAAGTCTGCAGCAAAAACACCCACATTCCCTTCCAAAATGCAGCCTTTATAGGCAAATTCAAAGATTATACTTTACTTTTCTTGTTGTTATAAGTATTTCTGATATCTATTTTATTCACATTTCTATAAATCTAGAATTAGTTAAAGCAACTAACGTTGCCTAATGCAGAAAGTGTTTCTCCTTGCCTATAAGTAGCTATTGAGGCCTGATTCTTCATTAAGGCCCCATGGGGTGAGTGCATTAAGTTTGTCAATCCACATTGCTTCCTTTTTTAATAGGATTTTATTAAAAATTATTTTATCTCTGTTGTGTTCTTTCACAACTTCCAATATCTGCCATTTTACCTGGCTTACTTGATGTTTCTGTTGAAAGAAATGTCTGCTAATGGGTGTTTCTGTCTGTCTACATTTCAAAGGAGGTGACAAGTCTGCCTTGACTAGATGGTTTCCTAAATTTGCCGCTCTTTTGTAGGAAAGAAGTGGGTGATCTGTAAATAGCTTCACATATTCTGGATCTGTTTGTAATTTTTTCCAGTGTCGTTTGACAATACTCCTTATCTGATTGGAGGGTGTGTTGTAAGTGGTGACAAATGGCATCCTTTCTCACTGTGTGAGACACATTTGTGTATGTTCTTTTTTCTTTCAATAGTGAATGCCTCTCTATTTTTTATATAGATATCTTATATAGATAATCACTGTCAGTCCCTGTGAATAATAGGACGCTCAGGGGACCTGGAACTTACCTTACCCGCCGCTCCACTCGCACCCTCTCCTTCACTAAACAGCTGTTCTCTCCCGATCGCACGCCCTATCTTTTGTATTGGCGCGCATGCGCCTAAGATAGGGCGCGCGGTCGGGACAGAGCGGCTGTCAGTGAAGGAGCGGCTGCGAGTGGAGCGGCGGTAAGGTAAGTTCCAGGTCCCCAAGTGTCCTATTATTCACAGGGAGGTGAGAATAATCGTTCTCACCTCCCTGTGAATAATAGAAATGAATGGCACATAGTTCTTTTTTGGGGTTTAGTGTTCCTTTAACTCCTTCAATGCTGTGAGCTCTTATTTAGACAAATTACTTTTGTCTTTTTTTTTTTATTAGAACAAAGCATATTTTTTGATATCATTCAATACCATATTTTCACACTCCTCTAGCTAATTATTGGATAATAATCGGGGCGCAAACATGGATTTTTTTCTTAAAGGGGTGAGAGGGTAATTCCTGCTATTTGGTTAAAGGGCATGTCCACCCCCAAAACCATAATTTAACCCCATGATGGCCCCACTTTCTAGTTTAAAATAAACCTTACCTTACATCTCTGCTCCTTATGGTTCCAAAGATATGCCTCTTCAAATTTCAGGAAACAGAGGAGTCCAAGCTGTCTGTGAGCCATTTAATGCTGAATCCTCCTCAAGGTCTGGAGCATGCGCAGTCCCCCCCCCCCCCCTCCCCACCACCACCATCAGGATCCATCCTCCGCCATTGTTGCACCTAGCGTGTAATCCTTTGGATGTAATGTAAGTAAGCCTTACCCGTTCCCAACCACTGCAATATTATTTTTTTTTTTAAAAAAAACCCGCTCCGTACTTACAGAGCCTTCTTTCCCGTGGCGTTTCTAGTGACGTGAGCCGTGTGTGTGATTGGCTGCCTCTCAGCCAATCACAGACGCGGCTGATGTCGACTGGATCGGATCGTCGCGTGAGAGAAGGCTGTGTAAGTAGAAACCTTGGGATTTTTTTTAAGGAATATTGGGGCGGTTGGGGGTGGGTAGGGGTTACCTACTTTACCCTCAAAGGTTTTTTTGTGGGTGGACATGCCCTTTAAATTACATTTTTTAATTTTATTGTTCTTATAAATCTATACCACTCTGTTTTAAACCTAATACCCCTATGCGCGGGTACAAAACCAAGAGCCCTTTCTAATAAGTCAGTATGTGTGGTGGATAATGTAAATACAGATATATTTCCACCAGTGTATCAGTCCCCCCTGGATAGTGATGACCACTTTGGACATTTATGGACACTTTGAAACTACTATTATGTACAATTTCTTTACCACTTCCCCTTCTTGTGTGAGGGAGTGGTTTTCTATCACTGGTTCAACTTAAAGGGGTTTGGATTGTTTTTGGGTTACATCTGTTGAAAGGGATGAGGTGATGCATCAAACTTTGTTTTTTCTGATTTTGAATAAAGGCTTTTGCCTGAATATGTGTGCACCTCTGTCATATTTTGCTGTTGCTAATTCAATATTGTTGGTAGCTTCTTGGTAAATAGCCTTAAAGTTTGCAAAAATATAACACCAGCTGTGGCTCAATTCTGATATTAGATTGTTTTGTGGACTCAGAATCATATTTACTGCAAATACCTTTATTTAATTGGGTAACTGGACCTGTGCACTGTGGTTCTTGGTTAATGAGGCTAATAATTTCCTGAACATTATTAACAGGCTAATAATTAACAAATTGCTTTAAAAAATGTCATTAAAGACTCAGCTTTTGTTTGGCATTTCCCAGAAAATAATCTAGTTGGAAATCACATGACAGTTTGAAAGCTAGTTGCTACCTAATATTAAAAAATATATATATTCTTTAACATGTAACATTTGCTTAGTTTCCTCATTTAGCATTCTTTCAAAAAAAAAAAGTATATATATATTTATTTACATTCTCAACATGCACCACTTTTCTTTCAGTGATTACATTTTTGTTTTCATTTTCATGTCCTTTTTATTCCAACTATAGCTGCAATTGTGGCTAGATAACCCGAAGGTACAGCTGACATTTGAAAATACGCTGCAGCAATTAGAAGCTCCTTATAACAGTAAGTTTTTGGTTTTCTTTGTTTTTAGTGCAGATGCTAATTTATATCTATACCCGTGTTACACTAAAGGTGCCCATACACTGTAAACTTACATTCCTATGTTCCTGCAATGTCATAGGAACCACCTAGCCAAATCCTTATTGTGAACACAAAACTGGCAAAGTAGAATATTTAATATTGATTGCAGATATTTAGGCACACTGTCCTCATCTTCCTCCTATCTTTCTTAAAGGCGCATACGCGCAGAAGATGGGAGGCTGGTCAGCACAGTGTGCCATTTTCTGGTCAGAAGCTACAAGTGGTTGCAGGTAAGTTTTTTTTTGTTTTTTTTTTTATTTAATTATAAATAAAAAATTTATTATTTACAGGGAGGGGGCAATAAGCTTGCTTACCTCCCTGTGAATAATATATCCATCTGCATCCTACTTAAAATCCTCAGTGTCTCTTTAAAACTGTTAATGTTTTAACCCTTTCACTGCCAGGAGATTTTCATTTTTTTTTGCGTTAACTGCCAGAAGAATTTTCAGGATTTTGTCCTTAATCGCTTTAGACTAATTTTACAGTAGGAAACCTTGCAGTAAATCAGGAATATTATACATTGTTTTTTTCAGCACAAAGTGTACTTTAATATGGTAACAAAATTTTGTAACTTTTCTGGAAATTTTACTGGAATTATGGGTAAAATATGTAAAAAAAATGAAAAATTTGCAAATTTTCATGGATTTTTCCCATTTTTACTTATAGTTATCTTAAGGTTACACACAAAAATCTTACTGTTTCTAAAAGCTCAGATACTCCCGAGTACAACGATACCAGATATATGTAGGTACCCGACGTTTCCTGTACAGGAGACCCCCCCAAACTAAAACTGCACCTCCTAGAATATTACACCAAATTAAAATGTGTAACCACTACTGACAGTTAACATAGAATATCTACCAAATTATCTAAACTATCCCCCCAAGTGAGATATTTTTAGAAACTACACACTCGCAGGATTTTACGAGTGAGGTTAGTTTCGATCAAAATGCAGATACCCGGACACAGCTCTTCGTCAAATTGTAAGTTACTTTCTCACATTTTCCTTTTTTTCCTCAACTGTAAAATCAGAGACAAAATCAAATGCGAATTTCAGCTAAAAACTGTGGAGGAAAGTTCAAACGCATCTCAAATATGAAAGCCTAACCCCTCCCGAATAAAACGGTATGCCACATTCATGGGTGTACCCAGAGACATGGCTACCAACTAACCCAGAGCGTGACCAGTGCCAAATGTCAGTAGCAGCAAAAAAAAATTAGCCAGTTTTGTATTTGAACAGTCTGCAGTTTTTCCACAAAACACCCCCCCAACTCAAAAATACCCCCCACAAACTATATATTCCTGAAATCTACACACCTTCAGCTATGTAACGCTGTAGTTCGTTCATTCATACCATCAATGGTGTGGGCGCAGTTCTTCGTAGAAGTTTGCACTTTTACCAGATTTTAAAAAAAAATGAACATCAAACAACGTTCAAAAAGGTCGAAATCATGTCAAAACCCCATGGAATGTAAAAAAAAGGTACCAAATATCAATCTCCCAAATGTCCTGAATCAAACGGTATGCCATATGTGTGGTTACACACACGGACGTGGAAGCGAAAAGCCACAAAGTGAGACAATGCACGATGGCTCAGAAACAGCGAAAATATTTGCCAACTCCGAATTTGGACAGTTGCAGTTTTTTCCACAAAAACACCCGTAACTTAGAAATAACCCCCACAAACTATATATTCTGAAATCTACACACCTTCAGCTATGTAACGCTGTAGTTTGTTATTCATACCATCAATGTGTTGGGCGCAGTTCTTCGTAGAAGTTCGCACTTTTCTGAAAAAATGAATAAAAACAACTTCAAAAAGGTAGAAATCATGCCAAAACCTGATGGAATCTAAAAAAAAGTACTAAATATCAATCTCCCAAATGTCCTGAATCAAACGGTATGCCATATGTGTGGTTACACACGCGGACGTGGAAGCGAAAAGCCACAAAGTGAGACAATGCACGATGGCTCAGAAACAGCGAAAATATTTAGCCAACTCCGAATTTGGACAGTCTGCAGTTTTTTCCACAAAAACCCCGTAATTAGAAATAACCCCACCAAAACTATATATTCCTGAAATCTACACACCTTCAGCTATGTAAAGCTGTAGTTTGTTCATTCATACCATCAATGGTGTGGGCGCAGTTCTTTGTAGAAGTTCGCACTTTTCTGAAAAAATGAACAAAAAACAACTTCAAAAGGTAGAAATCATGCCAAAACCTGATGGAATCTAAAAAAAGTTACTAATATCAATCTCCAAATGTCCTGAATCAAACGGTATGCCATATGTGTGGTTACACATGCGGACGTGGAAGCGAAAAGCCACAAAGTGAGACATGCACGATGGCTAGAAACAGCGAAAATATTTAGCCAACTCCGAATTTGGACAGTCTGCAGTTTTTTCCACAAAACACCCTGATAACTCAGAAATACCCCCCACAAACTATATATTCCTGAAATCTACACACCTTCAGCTATGTAGCACTGTAGTTTGTTCATTCATACCATCAATGGTGTGGGCGCAGTTCTTCGTAGAAGTTCGCACTTTTCTGAAAAAATGAATAAAAAACAACTTCAAAAGGTAAAAATCATGCCAAAACCTCATGGAATGTATAAAAAAGTTACTAAATATCAATCTCCCAAATGTCCTGAATCAAACGGTATGCCATATGTGTGGTTACACACGCGGACGTGGAAGCGAAAAGCCACAAAGTTGAGACAATGCACGATGGCTCAGAAACAGCGAAAATATTTAGCCAACTCCGAATTGGACAGTCTGCAGTTTTTTCCACAAACACCCCCCGTAACTTAGAAATAACCCCCCACAAACTATATATTCCTGAAATCTACACACCTTCGCTATGTAAAGCTGTAGTTTGTTCATTCATACCATCAATGGTGTGGGCGCAGTTCTTTGTAGAAGTTCGCACTTTTCTGAAAAAATGAACAAAAACAACTTCAAAAGGTAGAAATCATGCCAAAACCTGATGGAATCTAAAAAAAAGTTACTATAATCAATCTCCCAATGTCCTGAATCAAACGGTATGCCATATGTGTGGTTACACAGCGGACGTGGAAGCGAAAAGCCACAAAGTGAGACAATGCACGATGGCTCAGAAACAGCGAAAATATTTAGCCAACTCCGAATTTGGACAGTCTGCAGTTTTTTCCACAAAACACCCTGATAACTCAGAAATAACCCCCCACAAACTATATATTCCTGAAATCTAAACACCTTCAGCTATGTAGCACTGTAGTTGTTCATTTCAACCATCAATGTGGTGGGCGCAGTTCTTCGTAGAATTTCGCATTTCACACAATTTTCTGGAAAAATAGAGAAAAATACATTTCAAAGTTACAAAATCACACACAAACCCCATGTAGTAAAAAACTTACCAAATATCAATCTCCTAAATGTCCTGAATCAAACAGAGTGCCATATGTGTGGTTACACACACTGACGTGGAAGCGACTAGTTCAAAATGTAAAACAATGCGCAGTGAGCCAATAACAGCATTTTCCCAGATTTTCCAAACTGAACACCCCTCTAACTTGGAAATACCCCCGCAAAACTATATATTCTCAGAATCTACATACCTTCAGCTACGTAACGCTGTAGTTTGTTTATTCATACAATCAATGGTGTGGGCGCAGTTCTTCGTAGAAATTCGCATTTGTCTGAAAAAATGAACAAAAACAACTTCAAAAGGTAGAAATCATGCCAAAACCCCAAGGAATGTAAAAAAAAGTTACCAAATATCAATCTCCCAAATGTTCTGAATCAAACGGTATGCCCTATGTATGGTTACACACGCAGACGTGGAATCAACTAGCCACAAAGTGAGCCAATGAACAGTGGCCCAATTACAGCAACTTTTCAGATTTGTCAGACTAAACACCCCTCTATATTAGAAATACCCCCCAAAACTATATATTCTTGGACTCTACACACCTTCAGCTACACAATGGTGTGATTCTTTTATGCATACCACCAATGGTGTGGGTGCAGTTTTGTGTACAATTTCGCTTTCTTACCAGATTTTCAGGAAAAATTTATAAAAATACAATTCAAAGTTAAAAATCATGGCAAATTTCCATGTCATGTAAAAAAAACTTACCAAATATCAAATCTCCTAAATGTCCTGAATCAAACAGAGTGCATATGTGTGGTTACACACACTGACGTGGAAGCGACTAGTCAAAATGTAAAACAATGCGCAGTGACCAATAACAGCATTTTCCCAGATTTTCCAAACTGAACACCCCTCTAACTTGGAAATACCCCCGCAAAACTATATATTCTCAGAATCTACATACCTTCAGCTACGTAACGCTGTAGTTTGTTTATTCATACAATCAATGGTGTGGGCGCAGTTCTTCGTAGAAATTCGCATTTGTCTGAAAAAATGAACAAAACAACTTCAAAAGGTAGAAATCATGCCAAACCCCCAAGAATGTAAAAAAAAGTTACCAAATATCAATCTCCCAAATGTTCTGAATCAAACGGTATGCCCTATGTATGGTTACACACGCAGACGTGGAATCAACTAGCCACAAAGTGAGCCAATGAACAGTGGCCCAATTACAGCACACTTTCAGATTTGTCAGACTAAACACCCCTCTATATTAGAAATACCCCCCAAAACTATATATTCTTGGACACTCACACACCTTCAGCTACACAATGGTGTGATTCTTTTATGCATACCACCAATGGTGTGGGTGCAGTTTTGTGTACAATTTCGCTTTCTTACCAGATTTCAGGAAAAATTTATAAAAATACAATTCAAAGTTAAAAATCATGGCAAATTTCCATGTCATGTAAAAAAAACTTGTCAATTATCAATCTTCCAAATGCCCTGAATCAAACGGTATGCCATATGCGTGGATTCACACAGGGACGTGGCCACCAACTAGCTCAAATGGGACGCATGCACCAGTGTAATTACAAGAAAAATATCAAAGTGCTCTGTAATTTCAAACAGCCCCAAAACTTTGAAATGCCCCCCCAAATAAACCCCCCCACTAAATATCAAATCCCACATTTTCTGAATCAAACTGTATCCATATGCGTGGATGCACACAGAGACGTGGCCACCAACTAGCTCAAATGGGACGCATGCACAAATGCAATTACAAGAAAAAATCAAAGTGCTCTGTAATTTGAACAGCCTACACTTTTTCTAAGGAAACAGTCCCGAAACATGGAAATTCCCTCCACAAACTATATATTTTTGGAATCTACACGCCTTCAGCTACGTTACGGTGCCATGCTTTCATACATGCATGAAGAATTCCAGACCCAGCGATCCAAAGAACTCGGTGTTTTTACGAGATTTTGTGAAAAATAAAATGAGATGATTCAAGGGTTGAAATCCTACCTAAACCCACTTGACCAGCAAAAAAACCCACTAAATAGCAATCTCCCACATGTCCTGAATCAAACGGTGTGCCATTTGCGTGGGTGCAAACAGAGACGAGGCCACCAACTAGCTCAAATGGGACGCATTTAGAAGTGCAGTTACAAGAAAAATTTTTAAAAACGCCACAACCCACCCCCCACACACACACTCTCCCCCTTTTAGTGGTATTTTAGTGAAGTCGGTTAGTATGGAGAGTCACACACGTTTTTGCACACTTTACTGATCCTAAAAATTCAATACGGTCTTTATTTGGTACCTCTGCAAAATTTCCTTATAAAATATAGGCTTAGTTTCCCTTGAAATCGAACAAATAAGTATCCGCGTTTACTTTACCGATATCACTGGGGACATTGGGGAGCTTGGAGAAGACAACTTTTTTTTCTAATTTATAGTTTTAGGGTAAAAAAAAAAAAAGGGTGTGTGTATCACTTTAAGAATTTTTTTGTGTGTATTTCCCCTTTTTTTCCCCGATCATTCCCAAAGATAATCATCAGATCATCTTAGGGAATGATACCGAACTTGGAATACGGGCATAAATGCCCGTTTTCCAATTCGAAATCCGATCGGAAAAATCACTTCCCGGAAATCATTTTCCAGGAAGTGATTTTTCATTCATTGGCAAAGATCAATAATTTGGTGATCAGAAGTGATCACCAAATATTGATCTCTGTCCCCATTTTTTTTCTAAGTCTTCGCTAAGTAGCAAAGACTTAGAAAAAATCCTATTTGTGAATGGAACTTTGAGTTCCATTCACAAAATGTATAGAAAAGCTGGCAGCTTGACAGCTTTTCTATACTAGGTACTGCAGCATGATCAAATTGAGATCAAGCTGCAGTACCTCAACTAGACCACCAGGGGCAGTCTCCTACCACTTCAAGGGAGACCCCGGTGAAGGAGGAAGCTCCGTGACGTCACCGGGGTCTCCCTTTCCGCTTCCTCCTTGGACTCCACGTGGGACCGGCTGCTGCTATACGGTCACGGCAGAAAAGGTAAGATAACTCCCGATCCCCCCCTCGGATTTGGACACAACCGAGGGGGGGTCGAGGGGGATAGGGGGGCAGCTGAATGCTGCCCCCGGGTCGGCCCTAGCGCGCGGTGTTTTTTCATTTTTAAAGGGGAAGCCACAGATCGTATATTCACGATCTGTGGCAGTTAAAGCATTCTCTGCACAGATCGTGAATATACGATCTGTGGCAGGGAACGGGTTAATATGTCTCGAGACATTTAATAGAATCAACAATGGAACATTGAACCTATTAAATGTATCGGTAGATTCTGGCCAGCATTACTTTTATGGACAATGCACACCTTGATTGGCTTATGCTATGATTTTTTTTTCTACCTAAATTTGGTCATGCCATCACATTTTTTAGTAAAAAAAGGAAAAATTTACTTTCTAGCTATTTTAGAGCTCCTTACAGAAACAATATTGGGAGGTAGGAATTTGCCAATCCTACCTCCTTGCCCCAAATACATTATAATTAAAAAAAAAAAAACTTTGTATACAGTGTAAATTTTTTTTTTTTAACTGATTTACTATTTTTTAGATAAATTGTTTGACTTTTAATTGTTCATGGGTTTGAAATACTAGATTCCGTTTCTTGTTAATTTTCTAGGTGATTCTGTGTTGGTTCACCGCATACACTGCTATCTTGAGAGACATGGTTTAATTAACTTTGGTGTTTACAAAAGATTAAAGCCATTGCCAAGTAAGTAAACAAAATGTACTGTCTTTTATTAAATAAACTCGGACCCTATTCCATGCACAAACATACTAGATATGGAAACTGACCTTTTGTTCCAGTGTCAAACGGACATCTTTTGGTCCTAAACAGAATTTTTTTTCTAGTTAAAACCAACTAGTCTTTATGTGTATTACCTTAGGAAGGGGTTGAACACTCAAAATGCTATGTGCAAGAGCTTGGTTCACAATAAATTGATGGCTAAGTAAATGTAAAGTATGTTAAAGGGAATTTATTTTTTAAAAATGTGTGCCAGCTAGCCACCATGTTTTGAACCTCACATAGAAATCCTGCTCCTTCCAAAGCGAGAGTTTAAGCTTTGAGCAAGTGGGCATTCAAGTGGGGCCCCGCAATGGGCATCATGTGCTGCATGTATGTGATCTTGGAACAGCCTTTCCAAGGGACCATTGTTTGTGTTAGATGTGAGTGGGTTTCCAATTTTACAAATAAGTAAAGAATTTAAAGGGGAAAATTAAGGTGGCCATACATATATCCTATTTTACTTACCCAACCGACTGCTCCCGCGTCATTAGACCAATCCTGCCGGAACCGCCTTTCCCGTTCTTCTAGGCAACCGTCATGTGATTGCGAAATTAATGGGATTTGCGATCGCATGTTGGTCGCACGGAAAAGGCGGTTCTGTCAGGATTGGTCTAATTTCGCGGTCGAGTAAGTAAAATCCAATATATAAATGGCCACCATTATTGAAGAATGGGTGATATGACGCAGCTCCTTTTACCTCCTGTTCTTTAATAAAAAATAATTGAAAGAAGTGATTTTAGCAGTGGAGATACCCTTTAAAAGCTTTGGAAAATATTTCATAATAACAAAGGAAAAGTTAAGTATAAACTTTAAATTTGGCTTGAAAGGCTTCATTTTGGAAGGGAATAACGGCAATGATAAGGACAATGTTGAGGGCTAAAAGACTAACTTTTTTTGATGATTGGTCAAAATGTAGTTTTTTTTTTTACTATAGTTACCCTTTAAGTATGGCTGCCACGGGAATGGATAGGTAAGTCAGTAGGTGTATATACCTGTGTCTGGTTGGGGGGTATATACTTTTGTGTCTATGACAATAAAACTTAATTTATTTTGCAAACAATAACAAAATAACAGCCTGAGAAGTGCTGAGTTATTAATTGATACACATAATCCCTATCTCGGGAAGGCATGCAATAGGTGGCTCCTATATTCAAGCTTACTTTTAAATCCAGATGTCCCAGGTGTGTAAACCCCGGCCCCGACACTGGTTCATCATATGACTCTGCAAAATTTCTTTGTACTCAAGCTTACACGCGGTGGTCCAGGTGAAGCCTGCCCCAAACCCTTTGCACGGTCCGTAACCCCAGTAGACAGATAAATGAGGTACTTTATTGCACACTGTAAGAAGCAGTCATCCATTGTATAGATTAAAATCAAATGCTTTATTGGTACATAGTTGCAAAACTAGTGCCACACACAACACCTGATGTGTTTCAGGCTACTCCTAGCCCTTACTCAAATTTATTTTATGATTGATCAAAATTCGTTTTTTGATTATAGTTACCCTTTAAGTATGGCTGCCACAGGAATAGAAGGATAGGTTAGTAGGTAGTACCTTTTTCTATGTGGGGGTGGGGGGTATCAGTGTTTGCATTTATGAGCATAAAACAGTTTTGATTATATGACCGTGAAACCTCAAATTGTCCTTAAGTTCCTGTCAATGGGCAAAAAATTCTCAAAATTCAACGATAATGTGATAATGCTGTTGCAGATTCCTTAAATAAGTGTCCCACATGTCTGTACTGAATTTCATGTCTGGAAAATTGTGGGAGCAGCTACAGTCCAAAAATTTGGAAGAATAAACGGGGAAAAAGTAAGATCAGTTATTTAAATTAAAGGACAACTATACTGTAAAAATTAGCTTAGGAAGGTCCCACCTCTCAGCATTGTTTTGTTGAGGAGCTACGCCACATACTGTAGTTTTCATTTGCCATGTTATTACCCCGGGCCTTCCTGTATTAAAGATAGGGCTGCAGCATTCATGAAGCCTGGCAGAAGCAGTTTTTTCTGCTGCCACTTTTCATATAAATAATATTGGGAGGTAGAAAGTGCCAATGTACTTTTCATTTTAACTTATTTTGAAAAAAGTGTATACTCACTGTAGTTCTCCTTAAACTAGTAAAAATATTGCACATTTAACCCCCCCTCCCCTCATCTGTTTATAAATGACTTAAGATGGGTACACACCATCCAATATTTCGAGCTGAATGACAGACATTTCAGTGTATCTTCAATTGGCCCCGAAATATTAAAATTTTTTTCGGGCGGACGTGAACTAGTAGTAAACTGTCAGTCAGAATGAACACATCCCATAGTGTGTACCCAGCCTTAGAAGTGGATATTTGATGTTGATAAATGTAAGGTGATGCATTTGAGGTTTTACAATCCTTGTGCTATTGGCTTTGTGTTAAGTTAATCTTTGTTGGAAAGGTTTGATGGTTCTAGTAGAAGCCTCTAACTCAGGTTTGATAGGGCGAAGGAAAGCCCCCTGAGTCCGTTTCGGCTGATAATTGCATGTGTGTATGCGTTCGCTCGGGGGTCATTCATCAATCCACCATAGCTGATCAATGAACAACACTCGACCCAACGCATACACATGCATGACTTTTGTCCGAAACAGCGTTCTTCACACGTGTCTTGGGATTGGGTATTGTTCATCCTATTTGACATGTATACAAACCTTTAGCTGTAGCAAGTGGCAGACATCAATGGCTAGAACTAGCATGATATTGTCTGTATAAAGAGGGGAATAGAGAAAAATAGGCCTCATATGAAATATACACTGCAGTTTTAGAATCCCTTATATAAAAAGGGGCATCTTGGAAATGGAAGGAATTCAGAGAAGGGCAATTAAAATAAGGGGAATGGAGGGGCTTGACTATGCAGGCAGATTAAACAAGTTAGTGCTGTTTACCTTGGAGAAACTGCAATTGAGCAGGGAGATAATTACTTAATAAAAATGGCCCATTGATACATTTGTATAAACTCTTTGGTGCATTGTTCACTGATAGGTCATTTCAGAGGATTCATAGACATCCTTAAAGATTAGAAGAAAATAAGTTATCTTCAGGTTAGGAAACGTTTCTTTACTGTGAAAACGCTGGAACTGTATTTCAGCAGATGCAATGGCAAGTTCATTGAATAGCTTTAAAGGGTAACTGCTGTTTAAAGCATAGGATACTGCTTCTAGCTTCCCTGGATCTTAAGTTCCACTTTCCATACTGCCCTGTCATTTTGACAGACGTGTTATAAGCGGTCATAAGCCCCACCCCCAAAAATCAAGGAAGCTAGGAACAGGCTTAACCATTCTCTGTTCATTCCTCTTTCTATGGACACATTTAAAGGGGTTGTCCACCCTTTAAACAAACTTTCTGCCATATTAGTTATTGGTCCCCCAGCCCCAAGCGCATTACTATTATAGCAAGAAAGTCCCCCGATCTTTACTTACCTTAACTAAGGCTAGGGGGAGGGAGACCAAATCGGGAGGAAGAGGGAGGGGGAGGGAGGGCTCTTCTGTGCATGGCAAAATTCGAGACAGGAGGCAGAGTCCTATATAAACTGCAGTGCTTCTGGTGGCCAGTTTTTGGGACTTTGGGGAGGGATTTCAGGGCAACCATTTGGATCTGGGATGTAAGGTAAGGATTTTTATACACTACAGATTGGGGCCAGTAGTGTGGGGGACATGCCCTTTAAAAATGTATTTTGAGGCTTGTGGCTAGCTTTAAAAATGATTTAGAAGTTTTGGACTGGGGCTTATGATGCTCTGTCCCAGCAGTGGGCATGCTTCAACCTTAAACTTGGAGGCAGACCCCAAGTGCTGGTGATGTCACAGCTCACAGTGCTAGCAGGAGAAAACACCCTTTATACTGTTGTAACATTGGATAGACGGCAGCTAGAAGCATGATCCTGGAGTAAGGATAGTAATGTTCCCTTTTTAATAAAGACTTGTATGGAGACCATAGAGATCCCTTTTAAAAGTGGGCTTGATAAGTAGTAAGTACATAGTATAGTTCTGGTTGATCCAGGTATCATTTCCAATTTCCATTTGGAGTTAATGAGTAGGCTATAGAGGTTGGACTAGATGGACATATGTCTTTATTCAAAATACATTAATATGTTACTATGTCATTTTGGGAATGAAAGCTTGCCTTTTCCTCCATTTTTCCATTTTACCAGGGTGATTCTGAATCATAGGTCAATAATGAAAGTAAACTCGCCATTTAATTAATGTTGCCTAGGTCCCCAGTAGAGGTTGGAATAGAAATGATTGGTGGCTAACTGTCTTAAGCTGGGTACACACATTACATAAAAGGAACAGAATGGTCCCTTTATTTTTAAAGTGTGTACCCTGAAAATGAACGTTCCTGAGGCCATCGAACATCCATCACCGGCCTTGGGAACAATTTAAAATTTCCCTCTGTTACAGTCGCCCATTTACTATATACAGTTTCTGACAAAAGTCTTGTCGCTTGTGTACAAATAGACCTGAAGTGCCGCTTAACAATAATTCTAATGCAGATTTTGTTTCAAGAAATGGTTCAATTTACCCCAAACAACTTTTGAAATAATGTTTCAATGCAAAACTAAACTAACAAAAAGTATTCTAATATTCACAGCTTGGTAAAGCCCATTGAGTCAATTTTGCAAAGACATAAGTGTTGTCACCTTTTCATATGGGCTTCACCTATTACTAATAATGGATCAATTAGGTGGGTATAAAAAGAAACCTAGTACACTAGACCTTCACATCAACTGCAAATAGACCTCTGCAAACATGCCTAAGATTCACCCTGAGACTGAAGTGTTGATTATCAAGAGGCTGAAGACCAAATCCACTGCTGATGTAGCGCACACCATCAATGTCTCTCAGCGTCAAGTTCAGAGGATAAAGAAAATTTTGAAGAAACTGGGGAAGTTTTTGACAAGCCCAGGTCAGACAGACCCTGCAAGACAACTGCATCAGAGCTCCAGGAGACCTGGTCACCTGAAATCCCTGTGTCAACCAGAACAGTTTGTCGGATTCTGTCTTGAAATGGCCTCCATGATCGAATCAGTGCCCATAAGCCAGCACTAAACAAAAGACAATTGAAAAACTTTGTGGCATTTGCCAAGTCCCACCGCCTGCTAAAAGGATGGATGCTGGAAAAGTGGCAAATGGTGGATTTTTCTGATGTATCTTCTGTTGAATTACACCACAGTTGCCGCAAATATTGCAGGAGACCTACTGGAACCCACATGGAGTTTTACCCAGAAAATAGTGAAATCATGGTCTGGGGTTACATCCAGTATGAGGGTGTGCGGGGGATCTGCAGGGTGGAAGGCAACATCAATAGTGTAAAATACCAAGAAATCTTAGCTACCTCATATATTCCCAACCATAAAAAAGGCCAAATTCTGCAGCAGGATAGTGCCATCTCCACATCAAAGTTCCTAAAGTCGAAGAAGATCAAGATGCTCCAGGATTGGCCAGCCCAGTCACCTGACATGAACATTATTGAGCATATGTGGGGTAGGATGAAAGAGGAAACATGGAAGATGAAACCAAAGAATACTGATGAACTCTGGGAGGCATGCACATTTTCTTGGCTACTCCTATTGATTTCATCAATAAATTGTATGAATCCTTGCCAAACCGCATGGATGCTGTCCTTCAAGCTCATGGAAGTCATACCAGATATTAAATTTGGATCTCACAGCACCACTACTTAATTTGCTGATATATTTTTGGATTGGCTGTAAAGTAGATCATTTTCTGTATAGGCGGCTACATTTTGTCTTGCAACATTTTGACCTTTCTGTCTTGATTTAAATGATAAATCTTTTTTTCAATGAAACTATTTTTTACCAGTACATTTAATATTATTTGGGAGGGCTTTAGCTTTTCATGTGAGCTATTTCTAACACCAATTGATCAATCAGGTTAATAGCAGGAGTTACTGCAAATTACACAGGCGACAAGACTTTTGTCAGAAACTGTATAGGTTTGGCAGTCGTAAGGAATATGGCAGTCCCGAATGATCTGCCTATATACTTTTATGTAGGGAGAATGCTTGGGACTTTGTGTAGCAACACCTTACAGATTCTGTAATCTTTCAAAAATTGCTAGAGTGTACCCTGGTAAAATGCTCTGAAATCACATGGTCTCAATAGGGACTGTAATCTTTTCATGTCTGGATTAAAGATGATTTTTCCCTTCTTTGAAGTAGCTACTTTAATGTTTGATAAACATGAGGTGTGACTAACAAACATGTAAAGTTATGGTTTGTCATCCAAATCCTTTTTGCGGCAATGTACAGGTATTGCAAACTTAAAGGACAACTCCACCTTCATAAGAACATCTTTTAGAAAGAATGGCCTCTTTAAAATATGTTGATATATCATAGTTTGTCCTATGAATTCATTACTGTATGCCTGCTATGCTTCTGGACGCCTCATGGAAACTGAGCAATTTACAAACCTTTACTGAGCCTGGGCATGTTCAGAAGAGGCAGACAGGGATTAACATTTAGTAATTGGCTGTGATGTCAACTGTCAAATCCATAACTGACAGAATCAGGAAGCAGAAACAGGAGCAACAGGACATTGTGCAGGATTTCAGGTTAAACTTCTATATTTCACATTTCAAACTATTACTGTTTAGGGTTTTGGGGGGTGATTTACCTGTATGTAAGTTTTTATTTTGGGGCTGGACTTGCCCTTTAATACTCGCATTTATTTTAAAGAGAATTTAACACAACAATGTTTTTTCTCTGTAAATATTTTTCTTATGGGACGATTGGCATGAAATTTACACCAGATCAGGGTGGATTTGATTTAAATCACTAGTTAGTAACACTTGATTTAAATCATAGTTTTCTACATAAATATCAATTCTTGCTGGTATAACTCTAATATGCAAGTAGATGAAGATTTTTAGAATAATAACAATTTAAATAGATTTACTCAACTGAAACAAAACCATTACAGCATGTTATTTGCTTAAACAAACACCCAGATCTATTCCACTCCAAACAATCAGAAAAATATTGTTTCTATTCTATTCACTAAACTTCTTGAAACTTAGCACTGAAGGGATTGATTCTGTATTCATATGTTTGTAGAATAATAGGTTTAAGGTCTTTTTCTTAACTCTGTTCATGTTATAACATTTTTGCTGAGAAGATGATCTCTGCTGAGTCAAATTCAGTTTTGAGAACTGCAAAAGTAAACCAAGCATCCGTGATTATATCTTGTAGGCAGAGAAACTGACCAATAATCTTTGAAAATACTCTGGAAGAGCATGACATTGTGGAATTTATTTCCCAAATAATTAAACATATACAGCCCTATTCTATATAATTAAAAAACTAATCTTTATTTCATGATGAATAACCTTTTAGATGGCAATATATTTTTCTGAAAAAGCATTTTATTTTTTAAAAAAAATAGATTTAAATAAAAAAATGTGAGTTAAATCAAAAAAATCCAGTTTTATTGGATTTTTTTTTAATTAAAAATCATTGATTTTTATCCACCCTGCACCAGATGTTGGTAGCATTGCATACATACAAAAAAATCAAAATAAGTCCAAACATTATATGAAGTAAAGTGAAATGACACTGAGGACACATAAAGAAAAGAAAAAAAAAACAGCTGAAGTCTTTCAATATTTAGAAAGCTCCCTATTAGTGCATATTTAGTCCAAATTGATGATAGGTAAAAGCAAAGAGCTCTCTCAAGATCTTCAGTAAGTTTGTCACAAAACATACTGATGGCATTGATTTTAGACACATTTCTTAACTGAATGTTTCAGTGAGCACCATTAGGGGCAATAATTTGGAAGTGAAGAACATAATTTCACTATAGACTGGCCACAACTAGGAGCTTGTCACACGATTTCTGATAGGAGACAAAAGAATAATCAGAAGAGTTGTCAAATAGCCAAGGTATTTAGAAAGACTTAAGGCATTATCTGGTATGGTTGCGTCAAGGAAAACAATAAGAAATGCTCTTAACTGACAAGACCTTTTTGACCGTGCAAGATTCTACTTTAAAGAAAAATTGTGTTAATTTTTGCTTAAAGTTTTTTGCACAACATTTGGACAAGCCAATGAAACACTGGGAGCATATAGTCTAGCATATAGTCTAGTCGAATGAGACCAAAATTGAAACTGGATGTCATTGCACTCACCATGCTTGGAGGAGAAATGGCACTGCACATTCGCAAAAAACACCATACCGACAGGGAAGTTTATTTTTTAGCATATGGTACTGGAAGGCTTCATATAATTGAAGGAAGCATGACTGGAGAACCAACTGAAAATCTATGAGAAGAATTAAAGATCATAGTTAAAGGAGAACTAAAGTCTCCAGACAAAAATAGACAGCACATTCACAAACATACAACAAGCTGTGTCTCTGTGGCCATTGGGTGTTTTATGAGCATAACCTGTGAGTACTAGGGGTCAGCTCCCACAATCCACCTTGGCTGGGTAAACCCCCAGCTAAGTGTCTGCGTACAGGTACATGCTCTGTAGTGCTCAACAGATCAAAACAAGGAAGTTGCAGCCTTGCTTCCTAGAAGCTGACAGCCAATCACAGTATAGCACAGAGATCCTCCCTCTCCAGTGACTCATAGGCTGCTTTTATGGGTCTACCGCTCTGGCTCTCATCTATGGGACCCCCCCCTCTGATTTTCCATGACTGACTCTACTCTGGACAGATAAGTGTATGCTATGTAACTATTAGCATTGTAGCCTTTGCATGGTAGGGTCCTGTATTTGAGGGCTTATACTTGTAATATGTAATATTATGTAGGAGTGGGGCACATTGTATTTTTAATTGTTTGTCCTGCTCTATACCCCAACAGGTAGGTGTGTGTGTGTGTGTGTGTGTGTGTGTGTGTGTGTGTGTATTTATATATGACTGGTGCTTCAAGGAACACAGATGCCTCAAATCTGTCCATACAATAAATCAAAAAATAAAAAATCGTTTCGGTGCTTCACAGAGCACCTTCATCAGATCATATACATATATATATATATATATATATATATATATATATAATAACGGTAGAGATTTAAGGTGCACTCCAAGGTCTTGTCACAAACGTATGTTTTATTCACACATATCACGGCAACGTTTCGGCCCTTTGTCTTAGGCCTTTATCAAGCCAACATCAAAATGTGCAAACAGTGCAGTATTTAAGCATTAAGCCACACCCCTCAACCTGTCACATGTGATCTCTTAAACCAATCCTTCCATATCAATAAAGTGCTCTAGTGCTATGAATACATAGTGGTAATATAATTACCATACAATATCACAATAATTTGAATAAAAAAATTCTGTTAATTGCTGTGTGTACATTATTTCATAAAAAACTTTACATATTCTTCAATAAGTGTATCTAGTGCATCATTGTTAAAATTGTGAACATAAAATTACCCTACATAAAATATATACAAATGTCCTCGTGTATAAAAGTGCAGATGTGCCTAATCCCCACTTTAACATTTTACATATATTAAATATATTAGACTGTATATTGCATTTTAGGCAATATATAAATCTAGACCCCAATCAGGCATTCTTTCATTTGTCATATACTTCTACTCACATATCCTCTCTCCCCCGACAGATATCCCCTGATGGTTTATCTTTCATTTAGGAAGCATCGTAGAGATAAGTTTTCATTTAATCCCTTTGGTTGGACTGTATTTAGGTACCTGATCCAACGTGACTCACACTGTAATAACCGCTGTGATCTGTTACCACCCCTCTTAGACATGGGGACATGATCTATGCCCATAAATATAAAATCTTTTAGACTGTGGCCCTGTTCTAAAAAATGTTTGGCCACCGGTTTTGACGTGTGGCCATCCCTATAAGCTGTAGTTATAGCTGAGCGATGGCCATCTATTCTTAATCTAAGGGTCAGATCTGTTTTGCCCACATACATTAATTTGCAAGGGCAAATTACTATGTACACTACATGTGTGGTGGTACAGGTGATCCTGTGTTTTATGTGAATAGGTTTATTGGTATGTGGATGCATGAATGATCTACCAGGTACCATATGTTTGCATGAATAGCATTTGGCACATTTAAAGCACCCCTTATTTGCATTAGACGTGGATAACCAGTTCTTATCTTTCATCCCTTCTTTAAAATCTGTTTTCATTAAAAGGTCCTTAAGGTTTTGTCCTCTTCTATAGCCCATGATTGGACGTTCTGGTAGCACCCTGTTCAGAGTCTGGTCCATTTTTAAAATATTCCAGTTTTTATAGATACTAGTCTTAATATTGGATCCCAAAGAAGAATGTCTGAAACTCGCTACCAGTGGTATGGCCTGTATGGAGGTAGTTGTACTGTCTTGTTTAGATAAAACTTTCTTTCTGGCTGTAGATAATGCTTTATTTAATAATCCACTTGAGTATCCACGGTTTTTAAATTTTTGCCACATTTCCTTGATTTGTAATTCCATGGTGACTAATGATGAGTTGTTTCTAATCACCCTCAAAAATTGGGAGATGGGTAGAGCATTCTTTAACTGTCGTGGGTGGTCACTATTAAAGTGCAACAAAGTATTACGGTCAGTTTCCTTTTTAAACAATGAGTAAACCAATTTAGTGTCTTGTTTATAGATGTGTAAATCCAAAAATTCAATGCATTCATTACTTACAGTTATTGTAAATCTGATAGTGGAGTCCAACTCATTAAGCTCTTGGTACATTTTCTCAAGTGATTCCCGGGTTCCATGCCATATAAAAAACAGATCATCAATGAACCTAAAATAAAGTAACAGATATTTTCCAAATTTAGATAAAATGTTGGCCATTTCATATTGGTACATAACCAGATTAGCATATGCAGGGGCCATGGCTGTACCTGCTCTCTGTAAATAATAGGTGCTTTCAAATCTGAAAAAATTATACTTAAGTATTATTTCTAACATTTCCAGGAGGAAGTCTTGGAATGCAGGTGTACCACAATTGTGAATTGTTAACATACTTTTTACAGCTTGAAGACCCATATCATGAGGGATATTTGTGTATAGACTGGTGACATCCATAGTTACCAGCCACACAACAGGACCATTAGGTAATATTACTAATAATAAAAATCTTAATAATAGAGATCAAATGTCCTGTGTCCCTTAAGTACGTAGGCAGGCTTTGAACGATAGGTTGTAGCTTACTGTCCACAAACTTGCCCACTGGCTCTAATAATCCACCCCTCATCGAAATGATGGGGCGTCCAGGGGGTCGTGTAGCATTTTTGTGTACTTTCGGTAATGTGTATATATAATGGGACATACGGGGTATTTTTGATACAAATATTCCCCCACATTTTGATCAATAATTTGAGCTTGAACCGCCCTTGTTATTCGGACTTGGATCTGTTTTTGATAATATACCGTAGGGTCCCCTTCCAATTTTTCATATACCGATCTATCACTCAATTGGGTTAATAGCTCCTGTTGGTAATCTGCAAAATCCAATATAACCACTCCTCCGCCTTTATCCGCTGGTCTAATTACAATAGTCTTATCATCTTTCAATGTTTGTAGTGCCCCCCGTTCATCATATGATAAATTGTATATAGTCCTGGGTCCTTCACTTGTATTGGTAATCTCATTAGCCACTATTTGGTTGAAACATTTAAGTTGTATATTGTTACTCTTGGGTTCAAATCTACTTTTCAAATGTAATTCTCTCTTGTTATCCTTAATAGGTTGATTGTTAAAGTGTCCCCTAAGCATCATTTGCCTACTAAATTTGTACAGATCTACCTGCATTTCAAATAAATCAGGTTTAACTGTTGGCACAAAGGACAAACCTTTTTGAAGTAACGTTTGTTCCGCAGGACTCAGTGTTCTGTTGGATAAATTGAAAATAGGGATTAGATTCGCCTTGTTGTGCGATCCCTGGCCTCCCCTCCGTATTGGGTGTTGTCTCCTTCGTCTACGGACGGTTTCCTTCTCTTTCCCCTTGGAGGGTCGCGGCCTAAAAAATCCCTCCAGTCTTCCGAAGTGTCTGGTCTCCTCTCCGCTATGCGTGCGCGTGCTCTTGTGCGTGGTACGTCATTCTGATCCCTCCAATTGGATCTCACTTCCGTGTCTTCGTACTGTGCTCCAAAATTAACCCTACGGGGTTGTCGTCCCCGCGATTGACTTCTAGGGAGGGTCGGTATTTTCCCATAGTGCCCTGTAAGCCACCCGTATACTCTGGATTCCTCGTAATCCGTTTGTACTCTGTACATCTTTTGCCTTTTAAATCCAATCAAATCCAATTTATATGTTTCACTTTGACTCTTATACTTCAACGCTTCCCTGTGGTCATCCAATTTAAGTAAATCTTTGTGTTTAGATTCAAATATTGATAATTTCTTTCCTGCTTCCTCCAATTCCCTGGCCACTTCTTCTATCACTAAAATCATCAATTCCATGGAGCATCGATTGAGTACCCCTGTCCACTTACGGCAAAATTCCATGTTGTTGCGACCAATTGTGGGAACATTGTTGATACGGAAACCACGAGGTATCTGTTTGTTCCTGTAGTAGTCGGAAAGAAACAAACCATGTAGGTCCAGATCAATGATTTTCTTGTTTAATCTCAACATCTCCGACATCACATCTTTAATATTTGTAGTATCGGTAAAGTCAGTATTGGTTTTGTGCCATAGCACCCTTTGGGCATCCTCCTCGGTTACTTGCCATAGGTCCGCATAACCCATTGATTGGTTTTGTTCCTCCATGTTGGACAAATTAAAGGTTGTGGACATGTGTCACATGAGAGCACATGTGACAGGTTGAGGGGTGTGGCTTAATGCCTTAATACTGCACTGTTTGCACATTTTGATGTTGGCTTGATAAAGGCCTAAGACAAAGGGTCGAATCGTTGCCGTGATATGTGTGAATAAAACATACGTTTGTGACAAGACCTTGGAGTGCACCTTAAATCTCTACCGTTATTATACTTTATTAGCAGGTGGCACCCGGGCATCCTCTTGTATACATAAAGTGCATTAACACTTAATAATCCTAACCCAACATATACTTGGGTTCATTCATGAACAATATATGCCTACATGGCCACAGCTACGTCTCCATATATTAGCCCATACATTGAAATAAATAAATAAATAGAAATGCAAAGTGCATGTATAAGTAAGTTTAGATATACTAACTTATTCTATAGCAATGGTCTAGGTGTTAGAAACCCCAGACCCTTTGCTTGTTGTGGGTGTATTACCCAAAGGCCGAAAAAATGGAGGTGCTGTGCCACGCCGTATGTCCAAAATGGACTAACATACAACTTTAAATCAGTGGTGACCCGGGTGCAGCTGCCCTGAGTTCTTCGCCCTGACTCGATATAGCCTACAATAGGATAGGAAGCTTACACCGGAACAGGCTCGATCCCCATACAAGACACTGGATACCGCTACTGCATAAAAGCTTCTTTATTGCATTATTGGAAGCCAACCTGACGCGTTTCGGGCCAGACTAGCCCTTAATCATAGGTGTACCTGTTCCGGTGTGCGCTTCCTATCCTATTGAGCATATTCCTTTTCCTCTTGTGCTTCACATCCTCCATATCCCTGACACAGAATAGGTGATTTCAGTTTTTTGTTTTTAAACACATTCAGTGCTCCTGTCCTAACAATTATATAGTCCTTTACTTTTCATACAAACAGAAAAGTAATCTTTGTAGTGTATTTCATAGATAGCATGGATGGATGGAATACTAACATTTCAGCAAAAATAAAAATAATAAAAGTAACTCTGGGGAATAGAACCTGCAACTTGTACATGTACTCTGTCTTGCTAAAAGAAGAGCTCTTACCTCTAGGATAACAGAGATACTACATAGAAAACTGGTACATGTAGAATCTTTTACTATGAACATAATGTAAACAAATAAATGTAAGTCTGGGGATTCGAACTTGTGACCATCTGAGTGTTTCTAACACTAGCATCTTACCAGGTGCGCCACTACTCAATAAGCCAAAGATGTGGGTACATTTAGAAGCTTTATCTTTTGCTTGGAACATAATAGAAACAAAAAAAAGGAAAGTCTGGGGTATTGAACTCGTGACCTTCTGAACTGTGTATTTTTAAACCTGGTGCCAGTGCACCAACACTGATTAAGCAGAGAATACATGTACCGTATATACTCGAGTATAAACGGAGTTTTTTTCAGCTTAAAAATGAATGTTAGAATCTCCCCTCAGTTTATACTCTGGTACCGATAGTACTTACCGGCTTAGACGTGTGTTGAGGAAGAACGTGTGTTGAGGAGCAGTGGCAGAGGCAGAAGAGTATGGGTCGGGTCCCGACTGGGTTTTCCAGAAAATGAGAGGCTGCAGAGGAGAGGAGTGTAGGTGCGGGCGCATATTGCATGTATGTCACAGTACGCACATTTCCTGAGCATGTCCTCTTGGCCGTCACTTGACCTATACTTGTGGAGCTCGGAAGTTACGGTACACACATCTCCTGTGCATGGCCTCTCAGCCCTCACTTGGCAGAGCTAATAAGGAGCACGTCTGCTGTTTGTTCTCTCAGCCCTCACCTTTACCATCCTGGCAGAGCTGGTAGGGAGTATATTGAACCATGTTATTTTATTATATGGTGTCTATGGGGGTTTATAGGTGGGCTGGAGTGTCGTTTTGTGGTTGTTGATGGAATATGAATCCTGTGTAGTGTGGAGGAGGGAGGGGGCTGGATAATGACTTTTAATAATTTATTGGATAATAATTTTATATTATAATTCCAGGTTTGCATTAGAGTGTAATATTTTCTACCCTCAGTTTATACTAGAGTCAATAACTGTTTTACTTGTTTTTACTGGTAAATATACAATATATTTGGAAGCTTTATCTTTTGCTAGGAAAATGGACATTCGATAGATATCTCAAATCTATTTAAAGTCTGCCTAGTGTATTTGCTACTGTTCCCACACAGTGAACAAATACCAGGTCTTCTAATGTTGTAAGACCTCTCATATTTTGTTATATATTTTGTGTTAATACATCCTCTGGTTTAATGTTCAAACGTTTATATTTAGAATGTTTTTATTTTCTAGCTAAGAAAACTGGTAAGGTAATTGTGATTGGATCAGGAGTTTCAGGCTTAGCTGCAGCCAGGCAGCTGCAAAGCTTTGGTATGGATGTCACAGTTTTGGAGGCCAGGGTAAGCAAATGTTATTTAATATTTCTTTGTTTTAATTTTTATATATTTGTAATTACATCATTGCAGAATGTAGATAGTTGCAACATTGTGGCTAAGAATATAAAAGGCAAATGTTTGCTAAGAAAGGAATCACAGACCGGGAATGTGAAACCAGCAGCTCTCTGGATGTTTGAGAACTAACAGCATTACCCTACAAGAACTAAATGTTTATAAATGATCTTTCCCAACATTCCTTAGAGTTCTAGTGGTTAAACATCCCTGCTTTAAAGGGACCCTATAGTGTCCCCTTAAAATTTCGATATTTAATGTATATTATCGTGGAAAGTATAAACAATTGTGCTTTTAATCTGCCTCACTCTCCTAGATAGGAAAATGAAAAAAGGGTGTACTTGTCCTTTAATCCTTTAACACCCCAAAATTACAATAAGCTTCTAAAACAATTAAATCTCTCTTACTGTTGCAATGTACATGTATACTACAAATTTTAATCTTGTGAGTTTTTTTGTTGTTGTTGTAAATAAACAAAATAGGATCGTGTTGGTGGAAGAGTTGCTACATTTCGCAAAGGAAACTATGTTGCTGACCTTGGTGCAATGGTAGTCACAGGACTAGGTAAGTTTATGAAGTAAAACCTTTATTCTTTAACGTCACATTGTGCAAGGGATAGCACAGAATCATGTTAGAAGTTTAAGGTTAGTAACATCCCAGCTGATGGCCCTAAATAATTCCCAGCATTATTCAGTATTCTTTTTGCTCTAACACTTTGCGCAGCACTGCTCATTGCTGGCAATGCATGCAAGAGGCACATAATCTCCTTAAAGGAGGTATATACAGTAATCTTGATAATAACTCAAAGCCTACCTTAAATCACATAAGATTTAAAAACTAGGAGGTATATTTAGTTTACTATCTCTTTGGCTCTACACCTGTTATTTTAAAACTTAAAAATCTACCTTCACCATGGCAATATCTACCATACGTATTCAAAAAAAGCTGCAGTTAAATAGTAAACCAGCACACTAAATGAACACTAATATACTTGTATGTCCCCTGAGGCTCAACTAGTTGATCAACAGAAAAGCAGGAGGGGGAAAGCATCTAGCATGTTACAGGAGACATCAGGGAGTACAGATAAATTCTATACAGGGTAATCAAAACTTTAAAGGTTTAAAAATAAATGTTTGTATGTCGAAAAAATGTCATATAAAATAACCGGAATAAGGGATAATAACCAGGACATAAGGGAATATGTTGGAATAAATTGGAATGTGGGAAAAAGCTTATACTTCTTTATATGGGAGAAATGTGTGAAACAATAAAAAAAATTGCTTAAAAACATGGTGATAAGATTGTAGCAGGAATGTTTTCCAGACTAATGCTGGCCATACATTGAACTTGCGTTGCACTGATTCAATGTTTGATCTGACATGACTGTTGAATCGGTCATAAAGTGCTGCAGTTATTGCCTTCTGACATTTATCCGTTGCACTGGTCACAAAGTGATTGGGACGTATGGTTTTATAAATTGATTTGGAATGACGGGAGGTAAGTTTGCAGTGTATGGCCAGCTTCATCCCCACCAATGGTAGATATGGCAGTACCATGAACAATAAATAATGGAAAACATGTAAGATCATTGCTGGTTATGCATTATACTCAGGAGAGGGACAGTATTTGCACTTAAAGGTTATCTTTACTGGGAAAAGCACTTTTTGCAATTCAGTTTCATTGAAGAAGTTAAGGAGCCGTGTTCTAGCCCCCGTTTTTCAATAAAAAGTTCAGGAACGAAGTTACAGAACTTATCCGGTCTCTAACTCCTCCAGCACGTCCTCTGACATGCACATAGAATACAGAGTCTGTCGGAACCTTTCAGAGGACGCGACAGAGGGGCGAGACGAGAGAACGAGTAAGTTGCCTACCTTCGTTCCTGGCTCCTGAAGAACGGGAGGTAAGACACAGCTCCTTTATTTCATGTTCTTCAAGAAACTGAATAACAAAGTGCTTAAAATGAATACCCTTTAAGCTTTAAAATATATTTCCCTGACTGAATTGAGTGTTTTTCTGCAGGTGGCAACCCAATGGCTGTAATAAGTAAACAAGTTAATATGGAACTTGCAAAAATTAAACAAAAATGCCCACTTTATGAGGCCAATGGACAAGCGGTAAGTATTTAAGATTAAAACAAACAAACTTTTTTTTAATAATGTATTTTTTATAATTATGTTTAGTATCTGTTTACAATTAAAAATCCATATGTTCATGTAAAAGCAGTGTACAACTGGACTATGAATATAGAAATAACTACAATTTCAATTGCATTCAGATGATTCGTGAAGTAATGGGGACCTAAACCTCCTTCTTTAACCTCAAAACCACAGAGCTGGGTATACACACTCCAGACCTTTAAAAGGATTCTGTCTGCCATTTTTAAAGACCGTGCTAATCACAGTCTTAAGCAAAGCATAAGGAGAATGCTCGGGACTGCACATTTCCCCAGCCACAGCAGACTCCCTATGCTTTAAGTTAAGGGAGGAGGCCAAGATAAATTTGAGGGCATTTACCGAGCGGTATTGTCCCTTTATCGTTAGTGTGTGTACCCACATTGTAAATTATCTGATAATTGATGGTTCCTCCTGTTTTCAAGTCCAAAATTACATTTTGGCAGATCATAATGTGACACCAACTACAAAGGAGCTAAGAAAGATAAATACAAAAATATAATTCTGGGTGCTTCTTTATATTATTAAAATAAAAATACTGTACTTCAGGTCCTAATTACATGGGGGAATCACCTGAAAATTTCAGGCTAGCTGTAAAAGATTCCCTGTAGAGATTGTCTTATGCCATTTATGTATTTTCTGTTTCTTTGTATATCCACCTAACTCTGTCATCTTTCTATCATCTATAAGTGTAGGTTTCTCTATCAAATCTCATTTTTCTCATCGCTAATTTAGATTTCTTACTTTAAAATTCTTACCTGCATAATGATCCATTGTTGACTATTTGGCAGAAATGGTTTAGATTATTGGTGTCAATGACAGGCCTGCTTTGCCCTTCCTATGAGGTTTAGTCATGAACCATAGTTTTTTTTCACATTATTAAGAATCTATGGTGCATGTCTTAACCACAGACCTAAAAGTGCCAGAATGCTCAGTGATGGATTGTTAATATGGTAACACAAATTTTCTTTTTAGAGAAAATATGTTAAGATCACAATTTCTGTTACACTGTTTTGCAGCAAAATGCCTGTAGTTGTCATAAGGAGCAAGATTCAGATCCAAATATTGCCCATAGCTTAAGCATATATAGTACAAACTACACCAAATAGATTTTGAGGAGGTACATTACAACATGCATAATTTTGGCTCTGGGGACAATTTCAGGCATCTTGTTATAGGAAAACTTGTAGTACCACATCTTTAGCAACTTGCCTCAACACATCCATTTTATGCATATTGGATTTGTGTTGATGGCTGCGGTTGCTTTAGATGTAATGGATAGTTACATGAGTTTTATGTTTCTGTTCAATTTGAGGTTCAGGTGCCCAAAGAGAAAGATGAAATGGTAGAACAAGAGTTCAATCGATTGTTAGAAGCTACATCCTACCTCAGCCATCAGTTGGACTTCAATATTCTTAACAATAAGCCTGTTTCCCTTGGACAAGCATTGGAGGTGGTAATACAGTAAGTTTATTGTAATGTTTAAATGGGGGGGGTTTAATAAAAAAATATATATATATTTTAATTGCTCTTCGATGTACCGAAGTACACCCAATATATATGTTTAGATATGCTTCTACAGTGGATACAGTTTTAGAAGTCAACAACAAATAAGAAACCGTTTAGCAAAAGTTTGTTTGAAAATCTGTTTTTTGTGTTAACATTATCAGCAGATAACAATATATGTAGACTACCAATTTTCTAAACACAAACATTTTTATATTTATTTTAGGTTGCAAGAGAAGCATGTAAAAGATGAACAGATAGAACACTGGAAAAAAATAGTAAAAACTCAAGAGGAATTAAAAGAGCTCCTTAATAAGGTACAGATAGTTATGAGGAAAAAAAAATGTAATATTTGGTTTATAAAATGTTAACGTAGCTGCAGAAAAGGTGTGGTAGTTTGCAGCAGTAACTCATTGGCCATCACATCAAGTCATGGTCGAAATTGCCAGAAGAAGATGCTTGCTTTACCATGGTGGTTAGAAGTGGTAGCATTTTTTTAGCAGCTGCAGTCATTAGCTGTTCTAACACTTGTTTAAAAGGCATAAAATTGATATTCTATGCACTAAATTTCATCCAAAAGTTTCAAAATGTCCAAGGTGCCTTATAAAATGACTGTAGAAAAAAAAAATTGTTATACTTCATTTGCAACACTGCATACTATGATTATAATGATAACCATGCAGTAGGGAGCTATCATAAATAGAAACAATTAAAAGGATTTGTGATTTTGTACTTTTTTTTTGGAAAGGGGTGTGTATGTGTGTTAACACTCTTTGCAGTTTAGTAATGTTAGGTTATGATTTTACTTGCTAGCATTTGTATGTATTTAACTAAAGTGTTGCTAAATTGCACAGATGGTAAACTTAAAAGAGAAGATCAAAGAACTCCATCAACAGTACAAGGAAGCATCTGAAGTGAAGCCTCCAAGAGACATCACTGCTGAGTTCCTGGTCAAAAGTAAACACAGAGACCTAACAGCCCTTTGCAAGGTAACTGGATGGGCAATACAACTTGATAAATCTGTATTTCTAATACGCACATTGTGACATTTTGTTTTTATCGTTCTTTTAAAGGAGTATGACCAGCTAGCAGAGACCCAAGCCAAACTTGAAGAGAAGCTACAAGAACTTGAAGCCAATCCTCCTAGGTAAAAATAAATTTCATAATCTACTATTATATTAAAAGTTTGGTTCAAGTTGTTTCCTGCCCTTCACAAAAAGGTGATTGAATAGAACCTTCATTGTGAGCACATGGTATCAATGATGCAGGGACATTTATTTGTATCAAATGTGTTTTCTCTCATAGCATGTTGTGTGAAAGAACAATATAGTATATTATGAAATTATGCATAAAAAACAAATTAATTAGTATTTTCCTTGTTCTGCTGCAGTTAAAGACTTGGTAAACACGTGGTATCAGTATTGACTCCTACCCTTCACCTATAACATTTATGACAACTAGAAAGGAGAGAACTATGTAAGCCTAATAAGTGTAGTAACTTCCTCTTCTCCACTTTCGGGGGAGATGAAGCAGGGCTCACGGTTTTTAAAATATTTCTGTCAGAAAGGGAATTATTCAGTTATTTTTTTTACCAACCTTTTTAAGAAAGGTTGGTAAAGGAGATATGTCTAACCTCCCGTACTTCAATTAATTTTACAGAAGCCAGGAACGAAGTCTTGAAACTTATCTGCGAGTGCGATCCACCGCTTGCTCCACTGACTGGTCCTGACTGTTTATAGTTTTAACAAAATTATATTGCACTATAGTTTAATTTTAAGCCAGAAACAACCTGGCCATGTTAGAAGAGCCAGAGGTGGCTCCTGTTAAATTAATTGAAGTATGGGAGGTAAGAAATAGCTCCTTTAATCAACCTATCCTTTACAAATCCATTTGTTGGTAATTCCAGCAAATGAATAATTAATTTATGGCTGAGCAAAAAATAAGATTTTTTTTGTCTATAAATGTTATTAATAATTATTGTTGTTGCTGTTCTTTTATTATCATTGATGGAGACCCTTAATTTATCTATTATTAATCTTAATTTTATGTGTTATCACATAATAACAGCCTGTCAAAAAATTCTAAGGAATTTCAGAGGAAGGAATTCAGAGGAAATGTATTTTTTACTTTTATTTATTGTCATGATAATTAACGGAAAGCAGTGTACAAAGATCTTGTATGTTTTGACTAAAGAACGTGTCCTTTTTAGGGTGAGTGCAAGGTAGCCTTATGGTAACTATACACTAGGTACAAATGTTAAAATCCTTCCTCTGGACCAACCATTTGGCCAGGATTAAGGACTGTCGGTCATGGCAAAAGCAGACACGCCCGACAGGTAGCCACAACCAAGTGTTCGCTTCTTAGAGGGCCGCACAATCGGCCATGCTTTTCAGACATGTTCGAAGAAACCATACAATCAGTGTCAGTGCCAAATTATTGTATGGTGTGTACCCAGCTTTAGACAAATGTCCAATCTCTCGTAAGACAATATTCCAATCCATGTTAAAACCACCTAGCCTGTTCTTTCATGCAATCAATTTGATAGATAGATATAAGAGGATTGTCATTTGCAACAATCGTGGTACAATTGTTCAAATGCTAATACCCCAATCAGTTTAACTAGAAGATACTCTGCACAGAGGAGACCCTGCAGTAGGAGATAATCAAGCATAATTTGGTAAATAGATTCTCTCTTTTTTTTTTTTTTTTTTCTCCTTTAGTGATGTTTATCTATCTTCTCGAGACAGACAGATATTGGATTGGCATTTTGCAAATTTAGAGTTTGCAAATGCTACCCCACTTTCTACACTCTCTCTGAAGCATTGGGACCAGGTAACCACTTGTGTACTTTGTTGTCACAAAAAATGTTATGGATTTAAAATAGTCTATCCTGTTCCTCAAATTTTCTTTCCTTAATGGCTTTTTATCTTTGTCTGTTAGGACGACGACTTTGAATTTACGGGTAGCCATTTAACAGTTAGGAATGGCTATTCTTGTGTTCCTGTGGCATTAGCAGAAGGACTTGACATTAAATTAAATACAGCTGTCAGACAAGTACGGTACACATCATCTGGTATGTTACAAATTCTTTATTAATTTACTATTGTATTCATGTCTAATCTTACTGTATTTAAAAGTGAATTACATTTATCTAACATAAATGAGAAAGTAGTAGCATAGTTACTTTACCGTGACTAAAAAGTATATATATTTTGTGAATGACAAAATTGGTTATTTTTTACATTTGTTTACCTACAATTCATTTTAAAGCCATCCATCATTTAGCCGGATGACTTGTTAGAATCAAATGAAAAAATCTTGCTCTCTTCTACATTTACTAATATCTGTGCTATTGCAAACAGTAAAAACATCAGGGGTTTAGTTACAATATTATGCATAAAAATGAAAAGCCTTCCAACCACATCAAGGTAACCCCAGTATGGAAGGTCCTAACAATTTACTTGGGTAAATTTACTGGGTTATTTATCTGGGCTGACACTGCTTGATTGAATTTTCTTGGGAAGGTTGTCTCCCTGACCTTTGCAATGATCATCTCTTTTCTTGTTTAATTTTTGTTTTCTCATTTTATCAAATTCTTTCTGTTTTGCCTTTAGGGTGTGAAGTCATTGCAGTGAACACTCGGTCTACTAGTCAAACTTTTATTTATAAGTGTGATGCTGTACTCTGTACACTTCCATTGGGTGTATTAAAGCAGCAGCCACCAGCTGTGCAGTTTGTGCCTCCACTTCCAGAATGGAAGACCTCTGCTGTTCAAAGAATGGGATTTGGGAACCTTAATAAGGTGGGACAAATCTTGCTTGCTGATTTTTTTAAGTTTATAAAATCATTGTGCAGCCTTAACTATAGTACTTTTTGTTAATCTACCAACAACTGCATACATTTATTTATCTGCCTTGAAAGGTAGTCATCTTTACCTCATTAGTACCTCAAAATATGTAAAACAATACCTACATAAACACCCAAATATTGTATGTTTATGGGGATTTGATATATTCATAAGTTTTAACATTCTCTTGAATGCATCCGATCTTGTATTTCCCGATAATATCCATAAAATCATAATTTTTGCACAAAATCTGAACCATCTGATGAGTCACTTCCAATACCATTTCAAATTTTAGTGCAGTGACGCAACTTCTAAGATGATTTTTAAAGTTGGCATATTAAGCACTGTATATTATAAATAAAAGGGAATTTCTCTAGCAGCCTTAGGGGGCACCATGGGGGTTTAGGCAAAACTACAGATGAGGACATTTGAAAAAGAGGAGTGCATGCTCCATTACTCCTCCCATGTTAGTACAGCCGTAATCACTGGAAGCCTCCAGTCAGTTTTGTGCTCTCCAGGAGCCGTAGCTTTACTCAGGCCTCCCAACATTGGAGGCATACCAGGCAAATTTCCCCTCCTTTATGCGGACCCCCCTTTGCTGCATCTGAAGTCAGTTACCCAGGTTGTGGATCCTCTGGTGGCCTGACTTTCTCAGTACACTACTATACCCTTAGTATATGCCGCTACCTTTTAGGTATGCAAATAACACATTGAATGATTCTCCAGGACAGCCTTCTCATTTTTGCCAAAGCCTGGGTCTGTCACTGGAATTTACAGGGAGTTCCAGGGTAACCCTGATAAGGCCAAGCCATTGGGGATCATCCATCACCTTTTTAATGTGAAAATTTATTTTGTCGATGATGCCCTGGAAACTAGCTGACTGATAGCTAGATCTTTGGCAGCAGCTATAGCTGTGCACCACTCTTTCTGTCTCAAGGCCTGGTCATCTGATGAGTCCTTATTGCTCTGTCCCTGACGACTCATCTTTTCTTGATGTAGCTGTATAAAATCATAGGATTGGGTGGGCAAGTGGACCTTTCTTATGCAGGAACACTGCAGATGGGCTCCCAAGCTCTGTCCAAGTTACAATTGAACTATGTGGGGACCATCCTGGCCAACTTAACAAAGAGCTTTAAGCCTTTTGGGGATAAACCTAAGTCCACCTGACTATCCCTACCTCTCTGTGGTGGGGGGATGCTATACAGACTTTAGGCTCAGGTAATCGCCCAGTTCCTACCAGACAAAGATTCGTAGGTTACTTTTCCAACATTTTCCTGATCATCAAAATTAACGCCTTTTTTGCCCTCAACTTTTCCTCCTGCAACTTGGCTTTTTGGATGTTCAGGACAGTTTCCTGCACGTACCAATTTGGCCTCCTCCCAATCAATTCTACTTTTGCTGCAGACCTCCCTTTTATTGCTAATTTATAGTCTCCCAAGTTTTTAGGAAATTCATGGCATGCCTGCTGGGAGTTTTCCTCAATCCCCCTCTTATGACTTGGCCCTCTGCTATCTCCCAGCTGCAAAATAACATTTCTGTGAATACTAGTGTTTAAAACCACCATTTCCCTAATTTTGCTTCCATCCGCTAGTGTGTATATTCTAAAAGCACTCCCTTCTCAAACCACAAGCCTCTAGGCATCTGTTCCCTAATTTTCCTGCCCTGCATTTTTGTTGACTGCTGCCTCAGGGCGGTGTCTTGAAGGAACTTTGAACTCTGGCTGCGCACAAGCAGCTTTTCTGGAAGTCAGCTTTCAGATACTCCTATTTCAGATAGGAGAAAGGCAGTACAGAGTACATAAATTAAGTTTGCAATGGGGCAATGTGTTTTGGTTTTTTCACTATAGATGCCCTTTCAATGTGTGGTGATTGGTTTATTTATTTATTTGTTTATTTATTTATTTGTGCAAAAATATCCATAGTAGCAAGAAAACCTTCTAGTTGCAAAGACTTAAGAATTGCCTCTGAACACCCACATAGAGTGTAATACTAACTAGTCCTAACATTTTCTTATTGAGACTTCTCAGTACTGCCAGGTCACACATGGCTTGGTATTTCAAACTGAACTGATCAAATCGATTTGAAATATTGACCTGTGTATGCAAGGAATTAAGGGGACTATCCTGATATCTGCCAGTGTGTGTCTCCATAATGGCTCTTATCCATGCCTTTCTGCTTTCCTGTTTGTTTTTTTAACATTATTATGTTTTGGAGGTTCTAAATATTTATGAGTGAGTCTAATAAATGGCTTTTAACAATTTATTTTTGCTTACTTTGTTAGGTGGTGCTCTGTTTTGATAGAGTATTTTGGGATCCCTCCGTAAACCTGTTTGGTCATGTTGGAAGCACTACTGCCAGCAGAGGGGAGCTCTTTTTGTTCTGGAATCTCTACAAAGGTGTTTATCAAATATTTGAATTCCTATTATTAATTATACTCTGTTGCTCTTATACAATTTTTTTATTTTAGCATGGGGTGATTAAAGGCTTTGGAGTTTAGCATGATGAAAACTTAAAGAGCAGCTGATAAATCATATTTAACTGGGATATTGAAACATGTAACAGGCATTTTAACTAGTTGTACGGTTAAATTGTCAGTGTGATCACTAAGGCCTGATACACACGTTACAATAGTTTGATCAGATCTAGAGCAGGGAACCGCTGTGAGCTGAATGGTCATGTATGTTGGCAAATCATGGAAAATTGTGCAGTGACCAATAAGCCACGTATGTTATGCCGAAACATTACATTGTACACTTAAATTCTGACGATTCTTGAAGCTGAACCTACCATCTGAATGTACTGGCCTCATGTACTGTAGGTTACCCAGTCCTTACTTATCCCTACAATAGATACATAGGGGGAGATGTAGATGTAACAACTGCCAAAAAGAGTTAAACTTTCCCCCCCCCCCCCCCACACACACACACACACTTCTTAATGTAATATGGAAAGCGTGGAGGTGTCCAGTGCACCCCACCTTCTGGGTTCTCACAATGCAGCAAATTTCACTATGATTACTGCATCGTGGGAACATGGAAGTTAAGAGGAGTGCTGCGGAAAGTATTGAATCTTCCAGAATATGTACTATAATTCTGAACAACAGACTACTGATTAGTAGAGGGATTTTAAACTATGGTCCTCCAAAATGGAGGGCCAAAGTTTGAGGATCCCTGGATTAGTAGATCTGTCAGGGCAGAATATTGGGCAAAAGTTGTCCCAATGATTGTGATTTGATAAGAGCAATTGTGATGCAATTGATGATCACACTCCTAATGCTAATAAGGTACCTAGGTGGCTGCCTGGGTGCCTCATTTCCATTACACCATGTCATACTGTTAAGGTAATCTAATACATATATAACTGAAAGGAGTTTAATGTTTACAAAAAAAGGTTATATTTATTATTTAACAGCTGCATTTATTGATTTTCTCTGTTACCTCAGTGGCAGCCATTCACCAGACTGGGATATCCCTGGGCCAATCAGGAAATGCATAAACGTATAAACCCACACCCCCCACAGACTCCTCCTCGTCTTTTGTGCATTTTCTGTGGTAATAGGATGCATGGTGTTTTCAAGAGGAACTTTAAGGCTTACCTGCCATTGTGGCTTTTCCCTCAGTAGTTCTCTCTTTCTCTCTCCTGGCTGAAGCTTCCTGGAAGTTGCAGCGTTGCTTGCCTAGGGGAAGAGCCTATGACCGGGCTATGCAGGATAAATTTGGTGTTCATCTTATGTTCAAAGTGGTTCAACGGCAGTTGGATTGCTCGAATTAAGCTTGTATGCGCTCGCGCGCCCATTTCCAAGACTAAGGTAGGTTTTGCTAACAAAGAGATGAGTTATGTATCTAGAATTCTAAGGATGCTTTGTCTATTTTTGCAGTGCCTCTAGTATAGTATGGTATTGAGGTTAAATAAATACATATGTCCATCCAGTCCAACCCATCTAGCAATACCTCATTACTTGACTACCTGTTGATCCAGAGGAAGGCAAAAAAAAGCACACCAAATTTATGAAGGGGAAAAAAATTCCTTCCTGACTCCAAGTGGCAATCGGAAATAACCCTGGGTCAACTCTACTTTATATATCATTACCAGTAACATGCAACATTCCTTGTTTGCAAAGACTCATCCAGCTTTTTTTTTTTAAACTGTCAAATGAACCCGCCATCACAACATCCACTGGAAGACCGTTTCATAGTTTTACCGTTCTCACAGTGATAAACCGTTTCCCGAAGCCTTTACTTGAAGCCTAAACTTCTTTTATTCAAGTCTTAAGGGATGTCCACATGTCCTCTGACATGTTCTATTGGTGAACAATGCCCCAGATAGTTTATTGTATGGCCCGAATAGTGACAGAGTTTTGACAGTTGGAATGCTGTATGCTGTGTGCAGGCTTGACAGTTGGTTTGTGGGGAAAAAGTCAGGTCGGATGGAAGTGGGAGTGGTTAAAAGAGGGAGGGGGGATACTGCTCCTAAACAAAACGTGTGCTGGATTGAAGGCATGCAGCAACACACGCAAATCAGAGTAAGTGCTACTTACATGTATTTAATTATAGATTAAGATGAGACAAAGACATTTTTTCAGTATATTGACCCTTTAATTTAGTTGCCCTTCTCTGAACCCTTTCCATTTCAAAGATGTCCTTTTTGTACACAGGATTTCAAAATTGCACTGCATATTCCAAATGAGGCCTTACCAATGCTTTGTAAAGAGGGAAAATAATATTCTTCTCCCTTGTATCCATACCTCTCTTTATACAAGACAATACCATGCTGGCTGTTGCTGCCTGGCACTGATTGCTACCTTTTAATTTTGTTATTCACCAAAACTCCAAGATCCCTTTCCAGCAGGGATTCACTTAACACAGAGCCTCAGATAACCACCTAAATTATCTAAGAGTGCAGCTTCAAAGAGGAAAAAATCGGAGATAGAGGATGAAACTCCAGTCCAGTTACCAGAGAAAATTATTATGGGAAGCTTTAATGAATCTTAAGACAGCAGTCAAACATTCGATGCAGTCCTCAGAGGGGAGAAAAAAGAAATTCAAAACTAAAAATCTCTGAAACTCTGAAAAATCAGAAACGAAACACTCTCCTCTTTCAGATGGGGAACAAGAAGATCTTTAAGAAGAAGACGAGAGACTCGGAAATTATGTTCGATCCAAGTATTGTGCAGCCTTTAATAAAAGCAATCGGATATAAATTCTCTCTTGCTAAAGAGGAACCAGTGGCAGCTACAGCGGATATTTTCCAGCTCTTCAAAATAAAAAAAAGGCGGTGACTTTTCCAGTGCAAAAATCCATGAGACATATATAGGGAGATTCAATAAAAGTTCTTATGGTTAAAAAGGGTGCTAATTTTGCCCCAAATAATTAATTTATTAAACTTTTGAAAGCTAACATTAGCACCATTTTTAATAAGAACTTTTATTGAATAACCCTGATTATATCTACAGAATGGAAGACGGTAGAAAGAAGAGTGGATGCAGGTAATAGATTTCAGAGAAAGTACCCATTTGAGGAAGAAGAGCATGCAGGCCATCTATGGCACTTACATCGATTTCTAGGGCGGTAAAAAGTACAGCTTTCAGATTTACATCACACCATTGAAAATAATGTAAAAAGATCTAAACTGTCTTGTTTGGTTCAAGAATGCAAGTTTGCAATAGATTTTATGTCTGTAGCTTCGGTTGATCTGGTTAGATTTGCTGCAAGGTCCATGGCATTATTGGTGGCAGCAAGAAGAGCCCTATCGTTAAAGAATTGGGCAGCAGATGTAAATTCGAAATCAAACCTTTTGTCAGTTGCCGGTAAAAAATTGGACGAATTAATTAAAAGATCATCAGGGGGTAAAAGTGTTTTCCTTCCGCAGGAAAGAAGATTTAGTAATCCTCGTTTGGAATCCTTTAGCCCAAAGAAAGACAAATTTTTTCGGCAAACAAGGCTCGCAGATCTGGCCGACAAGGGTTGCAGTCAACCAAAAAGAGTACTAGTGCCTTTCTTGTTCAATCAAATCAACAATGACAGGAAGCAGTCTCGGCATATAAGAGGAAGACTGAGGCATTTTGCAGAGACTTGGGCTGATTCAATTGCCGACCGATGGGTAATCCAAACAGTGCAAGAAGGTTACAAGATAGAGTTTTAAAAGAAACCAAAGTTAGGTCAGTTTCTTCCAGCAAAAATACCACAAAACTAGAGAGAGAGAGAAAGAGGTGGTTTCTCAATACATAAATCAACTATTTGCTCTAAAAGCAATACAAGATGTTCCAATAGAACAGCTAAGAAGGGGTTTTATTCTCAATGGTTGTGCGTTCCAAAAACAACGGGAGGCTGGAGACCAGTATTGGATCTCAGAAGACTCAACAAATTTCTGCACATAAGGAAGTTAAAGATGGAATCTTTACAGTCCATTGTTCAAGCGTTCAGGATGCCTATTTTCATGTTCTGATACGCAGAGATTTTTGGAAATTTTTAAGGTTCATGGCAATGGACTTACTTACATCTTTAGTTTGTATGCCTACCATTTGGATTGAACCAATCACCAAGAGTGTTTACTAAAGTCGGCATTGATTGCTGAAATAAGGAAAAAAGATATACAGATATTCCATTATCTGGACGATTAACTCATTTTAGCCGAGTCCAAAGAAAAAGCAATCATGCATACAGCTCAAGTGACTCAGATTCTAAGAGACTTTGGATGGGTCATAAACGAGAAAAAAAAGTAATCTCTCACCATTGCAGGAAATGTGTTTTTAGGGGCCTTGTTCTGTCCAAGATAGAATAGTTTTACCTAAAGAAAGTCTAATTCTAAAGGCAGACAAAATAACGGTAAAACAATGTTTAACCATCATAGGATTTTCCTCAACAATTCCCATGGTCGAATGGGCAAGGTGGCAAATGAGATCTCTGCAAAATCATCTCCTGTGCAATATAAAACACCCACAATTCAACCTTACTAAAACTATCTGCAAAAGTAAAAAAATCTCTAGCATGGTGGGTAAAACCAAAAAACCTATTACTAGGAAGACGGGTAGAAGAGCTCTCCTAACAAACAATTACAACAGATGCATCAGAAACAGGATGGGATGCACATATTCAAAGAAGTTTTGAGCAAGGAGCCTGGAAGGGTCAATAAGAATTAACATCAAATGTGTTAGAGTTAAGAGCAGTCTGGGAAGCTCAGTCCATAGAAGGAGAACATATAAACATCCTATCCCACAACGCTACTACAGTATTGGTGAACAATGCCCCAGATAGTTTAAAAAAACAAGGAGGAAGCAGAAGCCTATTAAAGGAAGTGTCTCCCATCTTAAATTGGGAGGAAAAACATCTGTTAAGTATTACAGCTTTTCATACGCTTGGTTCTCAATATATACTGGCAGATTATCTAAGCAGAAATTCAGTACGGCCAGGAGAATACAAAGCATATTTTTACAAATCTGTCAAAAGTGGGGAGAACCAATCATCGATCTTATGGTCACTTCAAACAATACAAAATGTCGAAGATTCGACTCCAGAACTCCGAATATACAGTCAATAGGCAGAGATGCACTAGCACAGAGTTGGTCCAAAAACCTGTTGTAATTTTTCCACTAATTCCGATGATTTGGATAGTCCTAAAGAAGATGCAAAAGGATAGAGCCTCTATACTCGCCATAATCCCATTTTGGCCTAGGAGACCGTGGTTCCCGTTACTGAAGGATTTGTCAGTGACACAACCCTGGAGAATACAGATGTTTCCAGGATGGCTGAGCAAGGGACCATGGTTTTACTAGGTTAAGAACATTTTAAATTTATTGGTCTGGAGATTGAGAGGAGGAGATTAGTGGCAATAGGTCTTCAACATCAAGTGATAGACCTGTTAATAAGGTCAAGAAAAATAGCTACTTCAAAGCAATACTACAGTATGTGGGATCATTTTGTAAAATTTGACTAGGGTGATAGCAACTTCATGGGCCTTGCTTGGTCTAAAACATCTGTAAGGCAGCAAAATGGGCATCCTTTATAAAGATTTATCGGTTGGATGAAATGGCGACAGATAAGCCAAGATTCAGCCATGGATTGCTAGAATCTGTTATTCAGCAATAAAAATTATGTTTAATAAATAGTGTGTTTAAGAAATGTTTGGTGCCCTTCCCTTCTTTAGCTTGGATAAATCCCAGTCTGGTGAATGGCTGCCACTGGGTGACAGAAAACAAGAAATTGTTCAAACATACCGTAATTTCTGTTTCTTGTCACCTTTCATGGCAGCATTCACCAGGGATTTTCCCACCCTTGTCTATATCATATTTATTTCTACAGGTTTAGAACAAAAGAAGAGGAGGAGTCTGTGGGAGGGATTTTAATACCATGCGTTTCCTGATTGGCTCAGGGATATCCCAGTCTGGTGAATGCTGCCATGGAAGGGGACAAGAAACAGAAATTTTGATATGTTTGAACAATTTATTGTTTTATATACAGCACCAATACTGCTAGCATTAGTGGCAGGAGAAGCTGCAGGAATTATGGAAAATATAAGTGATGATGTCATAGTTGGACGTTGTTTGGCAATCCTCAAAGGAATTTTTGGAAGCAGTGCTGTTCCTCAGGTAAATGTTTAATGTTGAGTGGTCCCTTGCATCACTATATTAATATATTATTTATAATATGTGTCTTACCCCCATAAATCCTCAACTTTTTGCAATATCTAATTGTGGTACGCATACATGATCTGGCAGAGTGAGGAAGCAGCAGGACTTTAATACTCATGTACCTTTTGCAAATAGTAGCACAACCAGCAAGCTTGTGCTACTGCACTGGGCTGCAGCACCGTAGCATAGATTTGCCATGGGATCCAGCTTATTACTCCTCATCTTAAAAATCTTAAAAAGAATATACACCTATTGGTAATTACATTAAAACCACTGACCGGTAAAGTGAATAACAACTGGCAGAAAGTGGGAAATATAAGGCAGCTAGTGTATATTTTGACATAGAAGTTTATGTGGGGGATACAGAAAAAAGAGTAAGCATAAGGATTAGAGAGAAGTTCCCAATCTGCAGTGGTCAAGACCTTAGAAATATAGCAAGAAGGAAAAACCTTCTAGCAACAGGGTCATAAGGCCGCCAAGGCTCATTGATGAATGTGAGGTGGGAAGGCTGTCCCATGTTACCCAACCGAGCAAAAGTGCAACTATAGCTCAAGTTACTGAAAATGATGATGCTTGTTTCTATAGAAAGACGTGCAAACTCAAACTTAGAAGGTTAGAAGTTAGGACCTTCCAGACTGGGGTTACCTTGACGTGGTTGGAAGGCTTTTCATTCATGTGATCACAGTAATGTATACTAAAACCCCTTTGTTTATAAAGTATGCCAGTGTGCAAATATGATATTGTATGTAGTGTGTGTGTGTGTATGTATTGTATGTGTGTATATATATATATATATATATATATATATATATATATATATATATATATATTCACAATTATAGGGTAATTTAAAAAAAAATTGTGACAGGTCAGCTTATGCCATTTGAAACCCATTACTCTGAATATTTTAGGAAACCTCAAGATGCAATTAAAATCATATTACTAACATTCTAATTTTGTTCTGCAGCCAAAAGAAACTGTTGTTAGTCGCTGGCGAGCTGACCCATGGGCTAGAGGATCCTATTCTTACGTAGCTGCTGGATCATCTGGGAATGATTATGATTTAATGGCTCAACCCATAACTCCTGGCCCTGCCATACCTGGAGCACCACAAGTGAGTTTAAAATGATAAGTGATGCCACTGCTATATAGGAAAAGCTTCCTGGTGAAAAGTTTCCAATTATTTTATTATTACTCATTCATTTAATCAGGACTCACTTGTCCAAACAGTGTGATCTGGGTGTACATACCCCAGACCATTCGCCTCCCTTCAGTTAGTTGTCTTTAGACTACCGGCTATTTCTCCATGCTCTCTGCACTCACGGGAACAGCTCCAACATACAAAAAAATTGGACTCACCCTCTTGTCGGGGGGTCCGGGTGCCGCACAGCCCAGAGCCCTTTGCTAGATTCAAACGTCACGGTGCAATCTCTTTTAAGATGCAGATCGGGCAGGTTCGTCGCACTGCAAGAAAACTCTCAACAGGGCCGGGATCTGGTGAGCGTTTTCCTGGAATGCAACAAACCAGCCTGCTCTGCATCTTAAGAATTTAAAAATTTAATCAGGGGTGCCCCTACCATGAAGCAAACTGAAACATTTGCTCAGGGCGCACCCCTGCAGAACACTTAAAAGGCGGCAGTAAAAAAAGCTTTCTTCCTGCAATACTGCATTTAAGCACCAGTCCACTAGTCAGTGTTAAGTCAGCCCTCCAGTCAGTGTTAGTCAGCCCGCCACACCTATGTTCCCTGATGAAGCCATGCTTGCTTCATGTGCCGCCACCCTTCTACTGATAGGCGACATTTAAAAGTTGTTTCAGGTGTCAAAAACCCTAGGAACACCCCTGAGTTTAATACATGAGGCAATCATGACAAAACTGACCTTTTATTTTTTTTAGTACCCATACAACAAAATGTTGCATAGACGAATTCCATAATAACAGTAGTGGAGGCAGAATAAAGACACACATCCTTCTAGTTCAGCCCTTTTGCCCTACCATTGATGCCTGCCTGCTTAAAGTTGATCCAGAGGAAGGAGGGAAAAAACTTGTATGTATTAATAAATAATGGGTTTTTACTATGGACACAAATGGAATAAATGTTATAAGCACTGAGGATTTTAAGGGAAAATTGTTTTTTTTAACCTCTTAAATCTTTTGATGTTTGCACTATATGTATATGATTCACTTATATTATTTTGGATAGTTTTGGGTTAAATTAAGATCCACATATAGGGATGTACTGGAGACTGATTAATTTGTATATACCTTTTATATACTGCTTTACAGTATATAAAAGGTGAAGAATACGCCCCTGAAATGTGTGGTTTAACATAGGACTTTGAAATATAGTTAATTATCATTATTTTACCTAAACGTTTTAAAGTGTGCATCTTTCATTTGGTATGTACTAGCTGATTGTTATTGGGTTCCATTAGGCAGGAACCAAAAGGTACACACCTGCTGCAGTCAACCCAGGGTTCCTTATATTTTTTTAATAATAAGGCTAAGATCAAGTGTAGTATCTGCTCTTATTAGTGGAGAAGGGAAAGGGTCTCTAGATTTGAACAGGTCTACCTAGTCCTATGGCCTTTTGGCTAGGGACATGAGAGGCAATGAGCAATGAATCCTGAACCACTTGCATCTTTGTGCACTTGAGTTGGAATCACAAAAGCATGTGATTGATATCTGGATTTCCCCAGATTTCCATAGACAGTAACTGATATACAGACTAGGGGGCATGTTTATAAAGGTTTGTTAAAGTTTTCGCCAAATTTGGACTTTTCGCTATTTAAGCAGTAATAACCAGTGGCGAAGGTCATTACCGCTACTTTTTGCTTTTCGCCATACATCGCTGTGGTAACCGCATTAAGTTCAGTCATTCCAATTCGTCAAGTCTGAGGTGGTGAAAGCGCATAAGTGGCCTTTTATTTAACCTGCCAATGGGTCCATGGAAGGTGTCAGTACATTGTGGAGTGTTTCTCAATACTAATAAGTACTCAGGGGGTTTTAGACTATTTTCTAGCATTAACTGTAGTACGATCTGCGAGTTCGCTTTTTTAAGGTTAATTTTTCCCTTTTAAAGATCTATTTTTTTAAAAAAAAAATTTTTAAGGTTCCTATTTTCTTTATTTACCAATAAAGTCAAATGGGGGTCTGAGGGACATATTTATAAAGGGGTGTTATTTTTGCTTTTTTCCCCCACCAGCCTTTACCACATTTTATTAAACTTTCAACTTTTCCTTTCATCAAAGTTATTAAAAAGGCGAATTTTCATCAAAAGTGAAAATTACAGTATCTTGCAAAAAGTAGCACAAATAATGCAGAAAAAGTTCAGTACATGTGATGGTAAACAGGTAATACTCCCTGGTGGTTTTTCAAAGTACTATTAAATTGGTTAATACACACTGAACATCTATCTTTGTTATTTAAAAATAGCCTAACACATTTGAGTTTTTTTTTAGCCAAACATATAATAAATAGTGTAAAACTCAAAAGGCGATTTTTCTCTTTTATTCATAGGACACTTTTTTTAGTATTGCTTATTTTCAGCAAACTGCAGCTAATTATCAAACCATTTACATTAAAGGGCAAGTCCAGTCCTAAAATAAAAACATACATACAGGTAAATCGCCCCCCAAAACCCTAAACGATAATAGTTTAAAATCTGAAATATATCTCCCACCCGTTTTCCTCTCCCTCCCCCTAGTGTAAACCCCTTTTCATATATTGTAAGGTCTCCTACTCCAACCCCAACTGCATTATTATTATTTCCAGAAACTCTCCCGAACTCTGCTTACCTTACCTCTCTGGTGTACACCTGAGGAAGGGGGTTTGACCCCCCCGAAACTTTGTGTACCTGGTTTATTTGGTGCACTAAATAAATGAAAACTTACTATTTGAGTGTGCCTTCCTGCATCTATATACTGACTGTGATATTTACCTGGTGTGGCGCAGGCCTTAGGGGGTGCACCTCTCAACCAACCTGCTGGGATTCCACATACTTAAAAAAATTAATCCAGCGCTAACCTGGCAAATGAAAACTGTATGTGCTGTAGCTCCTCAACAAAATGATATTGAGGAGGTCAATCCTACCTCCCTGCCCCAGGTACTTAATTTTTAGAGTTAAGTTACTTATGTGCTGTGCAGGGTCTGCATAACATTTTACTGTCTTAACATACCATTTAAAGAAAGGAAATTTATCCATAAATACCTAGTTATTCTACATTTCTTCAAAATTCTTTCATTTAAAAAATCCTTTCAATTTATACGCCTTGCTATTCCTTGCTGTTGACATTTTAGTTTCCGTTATGGTCATTCTTCTTCCCAGTATGTACACTACCTTGGGATATTCCTAATGGTAATTTCTACTAATTCTGTATGGGGTATTATTAGTAATAGTCAGTATTTCTGAAGCATTTGTTTATACACCGACCAAATGCTAAATGGGCAGGGTAAGGTTATTAGGATGGAGAAATAAGTTTTTTTTTTTTTTCCTTTTCCCCCTCAAAAGTATTTATTTGCACTGAACTTCCCCTTATACCCAGTGGGTACAGGAGGAGGAGCAAAGACAACTGATGATACTTGAATAGGTTTATTATGTACAACCCCTTACTACACAGTGATGTAACAACGGTGTCTTTCAGGGCAGCAGTGAATATTTCACATGTACAAAGAATATTTGAAACATATACAAATTGTTCTCCCCTTTTACCACATTTGTACAGTAGATTAAACACCCATGAAACCCCATTTTCACAATACTTGCATTTCTCCCCTTTCCGAGACCAAGAATTTTACCTTGAACTCTGATTGTCCCTCTCTGCCTCCTCCTTAACAACCTTGTGAGCTTGCGCAGCCGTAAGGCAGGCAAGCACTGCATCCATCACACCTTACAGTCTTGACAGCTGCAACTCCAAAGAGCAGTTAGGGTAAGATTTCTTGTTTTAGGAGCACCAGGGGAAAAGGAAAGTATTGCAAAAGGGTGGGGGGGGGATTAACCCATTATAAAATGGGGGGGTAAACATGCCCTTTAATTTGCAATTTAAGTAAATGATTTTCAGCATCTAAAGCAAATTCTTTATAAAAGTATATAGTATATATAAGTAAGTATATATATAAAAATATTTATTATATCATCCTAGCTGCAGTATGTAACCAGTGATATAATTAGTGGCAATAAAAGCGATGGTTTGACTACCCAATTTGCAAATTGTATCAATGATGTTGTGCAACAATATTTCTGAAGCATTTTTTTTGTTTCAGCCTATTCCTCGTTTATTCTTTGCGGGAGAACACACCATTCGAAACTATCCAGCAACTGTTCATGGTGCACTACTAAGTGGATTAAGGGAAGCAGGCCGTATTGCTGACCAGTTTCTTGGTGTAATGTACAACATACCTCGTCAGGCCACCCCTGGTGTTCCAGCACCAACCTTGTAGTAAAGATCAAATTTATTTAAGAAAGAAAATAAAGACTTGTATAATTTGGACAATTATCCTTGTTCATTGGCACATCTACAACTAGAAGATCAGTGAGCAATCACCAGCCTGACTTAAAACAAGCATTAATAAACTCTTTATTTTATTTCACCTTTTTTTTTTTTTTAAACCAATGTGTGTCCATGGCATGCCTCTTTTATGGCTTTCTGCCTCTGGGAATTTTATGACTGTGTAGAAAGTTAAATGGGGGCACGTTTCATGTTGCACACACATTCTCTCCCCCCCCATGAAAAGCTACACCAAGCATTTTTAATAAGTTCACAGCACTCGGACATATGTTTCATGGTCACCCGTTTTCAGTGCATTAAAATGTATTTATACTGGTTGAAGACCTTTAATGTTAAGATGGAAATTTTTTGGTAATGTAATTCTGGTGAATTGTAAATCATTTAAGTTGACGTAATGTGTAATTGGTTTTATTTTAAATATTAAAAATTTTTTTTTTTTTGTTTTTTTTACTATTTTTGTTCTTTGTTGGACAGGCTGTATATTCCTGTTACTGCATCGATTTTTTTTTTTTTTTTTAATTTTTTAAAAAATGTGTTTGAGTGTCAGAACGATTTATGCACAAAACTTTTTCAAAAAATTCACTTTTTTTTTTATTTGTAATCTGTTGCTGAAAGTTTGCCTTCTTATACCATACCTGTGGGTTACTGTTTTGCTGTATTTTACAATGTTATGCTGTTAATGTTAAGCATTTTACTGGTCTGCATTTGGAAATCATTTGGTTGCACATCTAATTATTATATTTTGGAAAATACACACATTTAGGTATTTAGTGCTGCAATCCTTGGATTTGTACAAGCAGAATTATTAATTTAAATCACAAACAATCACAATTGTTAATCACATAAAAGTCCTTTTTCCATCCTTTTTTGTTCCTATGGACAAAGACAGTATCTCTATTTAAATGCTACAAATCCTGTGCAGATTACTATGCCATGTATTGTGTATGCATTATCTAGAACTTCCAAATGGCAGGGGCAATTTTGTTAAGGCTTGGTATACATTCATTTCAGGGCCTGGAAAAAACCAAAAACATAGACTACTTTAAATTTTTTACAAACGACCCCTTATCCCCTTTTAAGTTAATTGCAGATTGATCTTACCTGTGTGCTGCCATCTGGTGGTCAAGTTGAGTCAGTGGTGTCCAACATGCAGCCCACATTGCTATATAAAAGCTCTTAACTGATGTTCTGCCCTTCGATACAATATGCTCAGTCATTTGCTGGCTGCATAGTTTGTTTGTATATCATTTTGGGTCGCATCCTTTGCAGAGAGTTGCTGCTCAGGGCACAATCCAACCTGAGATTCACAACCAAAGTTTGAAGCCAGCAAATCATTGAGCCGACTGCATTGAAGGGCTTTGCAAATGGCCAATCAGATGCCCCTATTCCGCTTGCCAATTTGATAGGAGAGAGTGACTCCTGGACCGATCTAGACGGTCAGAGTCTTGAGAGGAGCTCTGAGGCTGTCTGGGTTGCACATTCAGCAAGTGCTGAACTTCAGAAGAGACACACAAGGCAAGAACCACTTTAGCTATCTCAGGACAAGAGGCAAGCTCATGTGATTGTAATTTACCTACTTTATATTGGGATTGAAGGATTCATGATTGTTACAGTAAGCCCGTCAGCTAGTGTGTAGTTCATAAATCCACGCAGTCAGCCCTCCAGTTCACAAATCACCCAGTGTGACAGCCAGCCCTCCAGTAGTAATTTCATTTTAAAGGGCTGCACTGATTGCAATCAAACTAAAATTTACTATGTTTTTTGTTTATCACAATGATTGCAGTTAATTTCAATCTGTTTTAGTAACAATTCTTGACTCTGTCTGCTGCACATTTTAATTATAATTTTCTCTCAGCCTGAGAGGGACCCAGGCAAATCGTTGTTAAGTTCCTTACCCGAAGGAGCGGACACTTTATAAGATAAGGGGGGGAAAAAAAAAAAAACAAGGCTTCAGCTCTGCCCACTGGCCATGAGAACCTTAGTTCTGGAAGTCTTCAGTTTAAATGTCCATTCAGGAGTTTGATCACTTTTACGCGGCCAGTAGATCCAGCTTTGTGTAGTCTTCAAATTCCCTGAGGTACACGGCAGCAAAGAGGTTGACATTGTGCTAAGGGGCAGGACCTACCTTATTCAAGTGCTCTGCTTGGCAACCACCATTTTGGATCCAGTTACGCAGGCCTACAAGTACCTGAATGCTGCAGTCTCCTCCAGATAAGATAAAATTTCTTTCTCTCTTTAACAATGTCTACTACAGAAAAGTCTCACGCCAAACACCAAAAATCTAATCACCCTGATCTACTTTGTGACAAGGTCCAAGACAGTGGGATAAATCACTTAGGGCCTCCATAGTTTTTTTTTAGGAATCAAAACTGGGTCAGAGGAGCAGGTAGCTTCTACAGTACCACAACAGGAGTTAAAACCTGATTGGGCAAAATCTTAAGCTTCCAATATGTTTATATTGTTGCATCTCTGTGCCAGATGTGCTAAAAGATTCAAACAAAGTGGTGATGCCTGTCTCGGAGCCTACTCCTTTAACCTCACAGACAGAAGCTTTTGATCCTTTTTTTTTTTTTTTTTTAAAGATTTTTCTGAGGAGGGTGAAATAGACCCTGAAGAAGTAAATGAAGGGACCAAGTCAGCTTTAGCAAATGACTCAATTGACTCACTAATTAGGGCAGTCATAGGTGCCCTTAGCATACAAAGTACTGAGGCCCAACAAGGAACCCTTCACTCCTATTCTTAAGATTTATAAGAAATGTGACATGTTTACCATCTCATGAGCAGCTCGAGAACATCGTATGGCAAAAATGGTCTGTCCCAAAAAAAACCCCGATAAAACTGCCTTTCCAGAGGCAAAACATTTAAAAATCTAGTGGACTGCTGCACCATCTGAATAAAGACTTCTTTTGCATCAGCAGGAGAAGCCTTGAGGCCTGATTTTGCCTCAGTATAGGTGACCAGTTCAGTTGGCCCTGAACTGGACAAAATAATTGCCCAGGCTAAAGCATACCACAAAACCGGGCCAGACAATGCACTACTTTCAGGCAATGAGACCCCAACAGGACACCTTGCCTAAGGTGGGACCCTCCCTCCAATATGCAAGATCTAGAGACTCATGACCCCCCAGGAGAGCTAACAGGTCTGGACACAACCCCAGACAAACCTGACTATCTTATCCAGCAAGTGGGAGGAAGCATCAATGGCAACACCCTACCACAGACACCTGGATGTGCACATGCTAGAACATGGCTACAAAATAGTTTACGCTCAGACCACCTTCTTGATTCTTTCCCTCCATACTCAAGCTGTCCCGCAAAGTTAAAGGCATTTGATCAGATATTCTTATTCCTTCTTGAAGGCGGGAGTAATGTCCCCTGTATCTCCCATTCAGAGATTCCAAGTTTACTACTCCAACCTCTTTTTATAGTTCCCAAAAATTATGGACTTTTCAGACCAGTACTAAACCTAAAAGCTAGTACATCCAAAAACTTCACTTAAAGGGGAACTGTGCTCCTAAAACAAGTGTGCTTAGAACAAAAGGCCAGAATATAACCTTTAAAACCATCCTAAAAAGGCCTTTCTAGCACAAACAGTGCTCATGCTGTGAGCAGAAGAGAATCCCAAAACTGAAAAGGCTGGATGACTCCACAATACACCTAAAGGGACAGTTCAGTGGAAAGTATCAATATTTGTTAAATTGTTCGTTTGTGTAATGTCTTCTTAGTTATTCTACATATTCTCTCCCATTTTGAAAAATCAGTTGATTTCATACCCTTTGCTGTTCCCTGCTGTTGACATTAGTAAGCTGCCATTTCAGGTTCTAACGGTCCTTCTTCCCAGGATGCACCACTTCCTTGGAATATTCTTAACAGTAATTTCTACTAATTGGCTGTTGGATGAGTCAAAGATGCTCAGATCTCTACTGAGCAACTGAATCAACCCAGGCGTTGGGTCAAGGGCAAGACGGTCTCTACTAGGGGTCCTGCAAACAGGAAGTCAGCATTTATTTATACACAGACAAAATGCTAAATTGGCAGATTATGGTCATTAGGATAAAAAAAAATACTGCACTTTTTTCTGAAAAGCATATGTATTTGCACTGAACTTCCCCTTTAAAGGATAACTATTGCCTCAATGCATTTTTTTTATAATTGCTTTAGAAAGAGCTCCCCATACATTTTTTTCCTGATTTTGAGCCTCTACCTTCAATTAGCCATGCTGTGAAGGTGGTGTAACAATTCTGTCTGCCTCTAACTGTCACTCAGAGCTAGCACGCGAGAAAACAATCCTCCACCCATCCTTGATTATATAGGCTGTATCCTAACAGGACATTTCAAGTTTGTTTGACTGGCAGAGGAGGAGGTGAGAGGTTGTAACAGACATTCCCACCAGCCAATGACAAGTGATATGTTAACCATGGCCCTGGGCCATCTAGGAGGCGGGCCTTAAGCACTCATCTTTGCTGTGTAATATCTAAGGGAGGGCAGCATGGCTGTAAATGTGAGTAAGTGATTTAAGCTGTTGGAAGTATGGACATGTAATGAGGGTGATGTTATTTTTTGTTGTTGATATTGTTGTCCTTTAAATCCCATGATCCCATCATACGCAGCTTGTGAGCACACTCTCTTAGGCAGATTGGTGCCAAGGACCGGAACTCCTGCTCTGCACATAAAATTTGAATGTCAATCTCGGCAGTGCAGGAAACTGGAAGCCAATAGGAGATCGTCCCTTCTTCAACCAATCCCTGCCTGTATCAAAAGACACGCCTTTATTTCACTGCTTGTGCACTTCGGCTGCTTGTAGTACGCTCCTGGTGTCCTGTTTGGGAGGCAACTTTGCAGGGGATCTACAGAAATTGGATTTTTGAGCTGGAATAGTTTAATTAACAGAAAAGTAACATAACACTATGTTCCCTTTTATCATTACATACTTTATTTGTGTGCATATTTATACTGGACTGTCATATTTGTTCATAGTGACTGCAATTTTTTTTTATGGGATGAAATTATTGACAATAAATATAAATCATTTTTATAGATGTATTGTGGGTATGGAAATTTTGATAGAGGGTGTGGGTGGTATAGCCAGACTGGTATAGGGGTAAGACTGTCCTTGGAAAGATACTGTTAATCAGTGGGGCATCCAACAATGGGACAGGGGTATGTTGTACATGGTATGTGACTGTTCTGGGGTGGATAATATAATATGGGTGGCATGCAAGAATAGGACAAGGGTTTTTTTTTTTTTGTACATTGCAGCACCATTCACGCTTTTGTAATGACAATCACACTCACTCCCAGCATTTCACGCACATGCAACAACATTCAAACACTTGCAGCACCATTCACAAACTTGTAACAATCACACACAGCACCACTCATGCACATGCAACAACATTCAAACACTTGCAGCGCCATTCACGCAGTTGCAACGGCAATTACACACAGCACCATTCACGCACATGCAATGACATTCAAATACACTCGCAGCACCTTTCACGCACATGCAACGACATTCAAACACTCGCAGCAGTATTCACGCAGTTGCAACGACAATCACAGCACCATTAACGCACTTGCAACGACAATCACACACACTCACTGCACCATTCACACACTTGCAATGACAATCACACACACAGCACCATTTACCCACATGCAACAACATTCAAACACACTCACATCACCATTCAGGCACTTGCAACGACAATCACACAAACTCCACCGTTCACGCACATGCAATGACATTCAAACACTTGCAGCACCATTCACACTCTTGCAGTGACAATCACACACACTCACTGCACCATTCATACACTTGCAACGACAATCACACACACTCACTGCACCATTCACGCACTTGCAATGACAATCACGCACCATTCACGCACTTGCAACGACATTCACACACAGCACTATTCACAAACATGCACAACAGCTGTAACAGATTATTTTTTATAAAATTTATTATAATAAAAAATGAAATGCTATGTATATTTAAAATTAATGTACATTTGTATCTATATGCTATGGAACAGGCACAAATCATTGTTGTATTACCGATGTATGCTGCAGGAGACAGGCATGTCCGTCCATCCGTGTGCACAGCTAAAATCCTCTATAAGTTGAATCATGCGTGCTTCCAGTTAACAGCATATTAGCCAAGATGCGCGGTGCCTGTTAGATAAGCCGCCCCCTGTAATGCCGAGTGTCCAAAAGAAAGCGGCATGATGTCATTAAAATGGGAGTAATGCATGCCGGGATTGTAGTCTTTTAGAAAGGAAGGAAGTGTTGGTTTCCAAGATGGCGGCGCAGGATGATTTTAAAGTATGTGATTTTATTTTTTATGTTATTGAGACCTTCCTTTGTAGGGGGTAAAGTTACACAGGGACATGTTTTTGGAAGTGTGGAAAACGGGAAACCTTTAAAGAAGTCACTTTAGACAGGCTAATTGGCTATAGGAAATGGTGACCTTAAAGCATACCTTCACATTCCTATGTGGCCAGGGCATTACCATTTCCTGAGGTTTAACATGGGCCAGGCACATTCGGTCTGGCGACGGCACCTCAGGTTTTCACAAAAATAATGGTATGGCAAGTGGCTTTTATGCACCTGAAAAATATTTTCTCCCTGCTGTACCTGGATGACATCCTTTTCAAGGCAACATCAGACGCAAACGCAGGTCTCAACCTTCATTCAAACCCTCCCCTAATTCGGAGAGATACTCAACTTGCCCAAGTTTTTCCCGTGTATCCAACTCCGAGAATGGTGTTTGACACAGAATACCAAAATATATCTCTGCCACAGGACAAGGCGGCCTTTAGTTTCTAGCTCACCAGACCATGGGGGTAAAAAACTTAACCATCAGACAAGCCATGAGGCTACTACTTTCTTCTGTCTGCCCTACCACCTGCAGTTATGGAATCTTTTACCCCTATCACCCATTCTGAAGTCTTTCACCTCCTGTTGTCCTAACCGCTTACAATGTGTACAATTGATCCCATGCCCTCCTTCTTACTCCGGTATTATGGTAAAATCCTTTCCCATGCTCTTGTTCACATTTTTAATTCCTCCCTGACCTCTGGGATTTTTCCTTCTGCCTTTAAACATGCGTGCGTCTAACCTCTTCTTTGCCCTGTCTCTCTTTTACTGATTGTATCAAAACTCTTGTCTCTACACGCATTACTAAATACCTCCATGCTATTAACCTATTCGACCTATTGCAGTTAGGATTCTGACCAGGTCATTCAAGTGAAACAGCCCTCAGTCTCAAATGATCTACAAACTGCCAAAGCCAAGGGACAGTTCTCAGTCCTCATTCTCCTCGACCTATCGGCTGCCTTTGATACTGTGGAACACCCTCTTATTATGCAAATTCTATATTCTCTGGGCATCCAAAATCAAGCTATGGCATGGTTGTCTTCTTATCTTTCTTACTCTTTTGCTAAAAAGACTTCCTTGCAAGTTCTGCTTAGTGTGGATGTCCCTCAGGGCTCGGTTTTAGGACCTTTGCTGTTTTCCCTCTACACTATCCAAGAGAAATAATCTGTTATTTTTAAGTATCACTTATACGCTGATAATACCCAAATTTACTTCCACCCTCACACTAACCCCTGAAGTTCAATCCCAAATGTCTGCTCTCTAATTCTTCTTGGATGGCTCACCGCCGCCTTAAATTCAATCTATCTAAAACTGAAATTAATCAATCCCCCCCCCCTAAACTGGGACCTAGTCCACACTTCTCCAACTCTATTGACAATATGGTCATTAACCCAGTTGAATCTAATGCTGCCTTGGAATATTCTTTGACTCCTATCTTTCTTTCCATCATCACATTAACAATATCACTAGGACTTGTCATTTTCCCCTTTTGCAATATTGCCAAGATCGGCACTTTTCTCTCTCGCTCCACTACTAAAATGCAAATGCATGCCCTTATAATCTCCTGTCTTGACTACTGTAACATTCTACTACTTGGACTCCCGGCCTATCATCTCTCCTCTCCATCTTAAACTCGCCAGATTGGATCATCTCACTCTCCTCCAAAAGAGAACCCACAACCCCGATACTTCAGTCCATAGGGTGGATTCCCATCAAACGAATCATATTCAATAGCCTTCTTTTAACCTTTAAATCCCTTCACTCTACTGCATCTCCCTACTTATCTTCTCCCTTGGTCTCTTATATTCCTGGCCGTGCCCTCTGTTCCTCACAAGAAAATCTTCTCCACAAACCCCCAATGAAAACTGCTGCCTCACGCCTTAAAGCAATCTTTTGCTACTCCCTACCTTTGGAACTCTCTCCCTCTCTCGCTTTGCCAGGTGACATCCATTAATACTTTCAAATCTAGACTGTTTTCCTACCTTTCTGAGCACCAGCACAACAAATGATTGTTAGCCCTTTTAAGAACTTTGTACCCATCCCCCCACTTGTATCTGCATGTTGTCCCACCCACTTGTAAGCTCTTCGGAGCAGGGATCTCATTTCAAATGTGTCAAGGCATGCTTCATTTATATCAGTTTATCCATAATTTATATATATAAGGGATAATACAATACCTACAGTGTAATATAAGGATATTACGCCTCCGAGGAGTTCCATGACCATATAGTTTATACAGGTCATGGAATTTCGAGGTGAAGTAAATCCATATATTACACTGTAGGTAGCATATTAATTCTTATAATACATATGGCCAGCCAAAAAAAAAACCTGTCCACTACCACTGTCTCCCCCCCTCCATGTATTAGTCCTTTATATAGGAATCCCTGTTTAGTGTATAAATAGTTAATTAGTAAATTGAAAGAGAAGGACCGAACATTGTCTGTCAAGAGTAAAGGTGGCCATACACTATTACGATCGTAATTACGATCTTAAACCGACCAATACTTTGATAGACAGATGTACAATGTTAATTGAACGTAGATGTACAATAAATATTGTTCGACATTCAATTTGTTTTGTGATTAATGTCGAATGTCGTCCATTGTGAGGTTACATTACATTAACGTTTAATCGAAACTTCAGAAAACACTACAATCATTTTACCAATCGACTTAAAAAAACGACTTTCCCGATCGTAACTACGATCGATTTTACGATCTAATGTAGCATGATAAGAATGGGAAAATGTACAATTTTTTGTCCAATCGATGGAAATGTCTGATTGTATGTTGAATTGTACATAAAATCGCCTAATGTATGGCCACCTTAAACAGGGCTTCCTACATAAATGAATAATACAGGGAGGGGAGGACAGTGGGAGGGGCAGTGGAATACAGGAACTCACTCAATGACATCACTGGGTGATTGTAATATAAATTCTCGCCACTGCACATTCCCATTGAAAATACCTAGCCTTATGTATTATATATATGTATTCTTAACCCTTGTTTGCATTATCTATATTTTATAATATACAACGCTGCGTATCCAAGTGGTGCTTTATAAATAAAATTATATAGTGGATAATGCACCCCCAACTGTAAATTATAAGGATATTAGAAGTCACCGAGGAGTTCCGTGACCATATAAAAGCACGAGGCCGCAGGCCGAGTACCTTTTATACAGGGCACGGGACTCCAAGGTGACTTCTAATATCCTTATAATTTACAGTTCGGGGTGCATTATTTATTATAACCTACCCTTTGTGGCTTCTGGTTTCCTTCTCCTCCTGGAACTGTAAGATTATAAGGCTATAATCTTACAGTTCCTCCCATAGAAATCCACTACAGGGGTAGGTTATACATACATACATACACCATTTACAAAAAAAGATTTCAGTCTGTTGTTTTCACACATCTACCAGATCTTGTTTATTAAATAAATTATGCTGGGGGATGCCAGTTTCCAAGAAGAGCGGCACAGAACTAATCTGTAACCTGATAAGGAAACATTGGGTATGAGTATATCAAACTGAGCTGACCAAGAACTCAAAGCTATTTGTAGGTGGAGGACTCTATTTAGCAATTCTGAGCATAGTTTCCATATTTTCAGGACCTCCTCACAGTCCCACCAGCAATGTTTTTGGTCAGCCCTATTATTACAGCCTCTGTAACATTTATCTGATGCCTCAAGGAAAATATTTACTGTTCTAGCTGGAGAGGGATACCAGTGATGCAGGATTTTGCAGTTTTTTTCCTGTATTGTGTTAATTGAGCACTTCCAGAGGGATGAAAATATCTCCTCCCGTTGGGTGTCTTCCAGCACCTCCCCAAGGGCCCCAACCATTCCTCCCATCTAATCATAAATAGCATCCTTGGGGAGTGTGTGGAATAATTATTTTTTTTATAAATAGCTAAAAGTTTATCGGGATAATAGACCGATTATTTCAAAGGGTGTATAAGGCCCCTTGGGTCTTGAGCTGTCATAACAGACTCCCCATAGTTTCTAATTTGCAAATATCTTTGCCATTCAGATGGGGGCAGTTGTCTACTAATTTTTCCCCACGGTTTTATTGTGTCCATGTATGTATGTATATGTTTATTTATATACCACCACTTGGGGACGCAGCGCTGTACAATATAGAATACAAAAAGCTGTACAAGTGGGACAATAAATATATACATAAATATATAAATAAATATGTGCATGATGAACGATGTGTACGAAGGAATGTTTCGGCCGATAATCGGCCCATGTGTATACACTTTATCGGCCAAAACGGACGTTCGGTTGGGGATTGTTGCCCGACCGGCCTGGCGGATCTCTGACCGAACAACCATTTCGGCTGATAAAGTGCCTACACACGGGCCGATTATCGCCCTGAAACGTTCGTACACATCGTGCATCGCGGGCCGGGACCCGCGATCGCACGTGTGTATGAACCTTTAGGAAAGGTTATAAGTGCTAAAGTAACAATTTGTGCAGTGTCAACAGTTCTATGCTGTGTTGTGCTCTGAGAGATAGGATAAGAGGTTAGATTTAAACTTGTTTATTGAGGTTTCTTAACGAAGAGAGAGGGGAATAGAATTCCAGAAGATGGGAGCCACAAAAGAAAGGGGTTTAAGTAGAGAAAAATATATATCATTGGTATACAGATGGTAGTTAAAACTAAATGAGCTGATGACACCTCCCAGGGAAATAGTATAGAGGGAGAACAACAGGGGTCCAAGAACGGAGCACTGCAGAACCCCTAAAAAGTTTTGTACACATGTACGATTTTGCAGCAGACCTCAGACCCCTATCAGGACTCAAACCTGTGAGATCTGCTGCAAAATCGTACATGTGTTCGAATCTTTAGAGGAACCAGAGAGGGTGTTTTATTATAATATGACACAGAGTAGGTTCTGTTAGAGAGGTAGTATCGTAGCAAGGATGCCACTTCATTCTGGATGCCCAAGAAGTAAAGAATTTGCATTAGGAGGGAATGATCAACTGTATCGAAAGCAGAGGAGAGTTCGAGAAGGATGAGAATAGAAAAGTGACCTTTGGCTTTGGCAGTCTGAGGGTTATTAGTTGTGCTATTCTAGTTAACTGTTATCTATACTCACTTTTATGTATATAGATTCTTTCAATATTTTTTTTTTCTGTAATGAATAATGCCACTAGATGGTGCAGTAGGAAAGTATGTTTTCAGTCAGAACACAGAATGATGTAGCACAGGGCTGTGCTATGCATCACACCATTATAAGTTCCTAATCATGATATGTTGTTTGAACAAATGTTAAATATTTGATTGCAAAGGAAATGCGAACATTTCAGACTGTAAAACATTGCTAGCATACCCCTCGCTGGCATTTATAGCATTATTTTGCCCCAACCAATCAGATGTTAGCTTTCAAATGTTAAATAAGATCTGATTGGTTGGGGACAAATTAGCACCATTTTTAACGATAAGAACTTTTATTGAATAACCCTGATAATATTTTTTGCATGTGTATTAATTATATTTCTGATGGCCAGTTTGTTTAATACTTTAAATGTTTTAGGTCTGTCAAGAATGCAGTCTACAAAAGCAATTTTACCCAGTGCCTTGTACCCTTATTGACACATCAAATTTAAGAGGTACAGGCTAAATCTCCTATCTTTTTTTAATGTCGCTGCGACGTCTGTAATATATTTTTCAGCAGGTTTTGCGGTTATAAAAGCTGGGTACACACATTTACCATAAAGGGATGATCCGACGGAAACCATCGTTCCTGATGCCGACAAATGTTCACCAGCAGTTTAGGGAATGATCAGAACTTAACAAAAATTTCCCTCACCCGCCTGTACTGAAGTTTAGGAAGCTGTCTGCAGTCAGACATAAACTATTCAATATTATTGCCTGCGATCAGTTTAGTTTGCACAGATTTTTTTATGCTCAGACATTTAGAAGCTGTCAATATTCTGACCCAATATTTGGTCATACTAAGGGCCATATTCATAAAGGTGCGGTAATGCTATTTTGTTCAAACCAAACGTAAATTTACAATTCCCCATACAATTTCATTGCAGTAATTTGTACGTGGAATTGTACGCACTAATGTTCATACTTTTATGATAATCTGCGGTATCACAAGTTGCAATGCCACTGGTTTCTGGTTATGCCCCTAAGGGCTGGTACACACTTGCCAGCTTGATTTTCTCTTCAACAGATTTACTTTTAATTGCTATTCTGAACACTAACCTGACAGCTCTAATTGAAGCTGCCCTTTTTAAATTTCATTTTCACCTTTTTCATGCTGAATTTTTGACATTTTAACATATTTTGACCAAATTTTGAATAGTGTTAAAGGGACAGTTCAGTGGAAATTATCAATATTTGTGTAATTGTTAGTTTGTGTAATGCCTTCTTAGTTATTCTACATATTCTCTTCCATTTTGAAAAATCAGTTGATTTCATACCCTTTGCTGTTCCCTGCTGTTGATATTAGTGAGCTGACTTCTTGGGTCCTTCTTCTACCCAGGATACACCACATCCTTGGAATGTTCCTAACAGTAATTTCTACTGATTGGCTGTTGGATGGGTCAAAGATGCTCAGATCTCTACTGAGCAACTGAATCAACCCAGGTGCTGGGTCAAGGGCAAGACCATGACGGTCTTTACTAGGGGTCCTGCAAACAGGAAGTCAGTATTGAGGTTGCATTTATTTATACACAGACAAAATGCTGAATTGACAGATTAAGGTCATTGGGATGAAAAAATGCTGCTCTTTTTTCTGAAAAGCATATGTATTTGCACTGAACTTCCTCTTTAAAAACCCACAGTTCCAGGTTCGAAAACCAGGACTCATCACTAACTAAAAATTGATTGCTTGGAACTGCTAATATTTTAATTGTGTGGAAACAAAACACAAACTGTCAAAATATAGCTTTAGCGTGTGTATTGTGTGTATAGCATGTGTTCTTTAGCTAATTGTTCAAGCTTTATAGCTTCATTAGACTTCTTTCACATGAACGGTATTGTCGTGATTTCATAAGTGGATCCAGATGTTTAGAGGCAGAAAAATGCTATATGTAGCGTTTTGTCAATGGTGATCATTTAGAAAATGGCTAGTAACTGCTAAGGATATGTACTGTACCTAAATGGAAACACGGCGCTCATGTGAATGTATTAAATACCCCACTTTGTGTGCTACGTACCGCTGTGCCTAGATTTTGCCTGTAAGTTTTGTACAATTTTTAAACTCCTGCATGCAGGTTTGTCAAGTTATTTGCTATGTCCATGCACACAGCTTAGAGGGAACTACATGACTTTTATGTGAAAAGGAATTAAAGGACAACTAAAGCCACAGAACAACACTGAACCAGAAGGCAGAACACCTTGATATAAAGCCAGTAATCAGTGTCTTACCTCTCATTTTGATATGGGTGCTGGGAAATTTGCCTAAATAATATATGGTTTTTGCTTAACATCACAGCATTCTAATGTCATACAGTCTGGTCAACGACCATTATGTTCTGCCCATGCTCAGTCCTTAGCTATGGCAGAAATTGTTACAGTTGGTCACACCCATTAATAATCTCTAGCCAATCCTTTTACAGGACAGATAAAGCAAGGAAGCATGTGACTGAGGTCAGGAGGTGTGGTCTGACACTGCACATACACACAGATACTTAATTCAGTTCTTAACAGGCTTACATTTATTTTAATACAATTTACTGAAGTCATATTATATAGCTTATTGGTGTTTTTAGGGGGGTTGTTTTCAGATTCTGGAGTATAAAAAAATGGATTTAGTTCTCCTTTAATAATAAAAGTAGTGTGAGCAGGGTTGCCATGTTCCCATTAAAACCAAATTCATATAATATAATGGGTTTTAGTGTAGCCATACAGCATCCATTGAATGCACTTGTGCTTTGCTTGTAGCATGACATGTCATGTCTATTTATTTTAAAGGGCATGTCCACCATTAAAACAAAAAAACTTCTGACTTATCAGTTATCTGCCTGCAACCCCAACTGCTATTTTTGCCAGCTTCTTAAGCTGGGTACACACCTTCCAATCCTTCGTCCCGACTAACTGTTCGGCTCTTCCGACCGGTCAGCCAGGACAAAGGACCGTCGATCGCAGCAAATGTAACCATGTCTGACCGTTTGCCGTGACCGAGTATAAGGCCCATAAAGGACCACACGAATGGTTATGGTTTTCTGCCGCATCCGATTGTTCATTTGTCCGATTCGGCAGAAGAAACCATCCAAAATTTTGGCCAAATTATTGGATGGTGTGTACACTGCTGAGGTGTTTATCTCTGCACCTTGTTGTTTCTAAAAGTGTACCGATTAAATGGTGGATGGTTTTCATTTGGGGGCTGGACTTACCCTTTAAGGGTGGACATGAACTTTAAAGGGAAGAGGTGGCATTATGAGTAATATGGGGAAAACAATTATATAATATATATTATTAAATGGAAATGCAAAAACTGCCCAGCAGATTTTTAATTATATGAAATCACAATGTTGTGAGGTGTTGACTTTCCTCATCCAATTAGTGCATTGCTGGAGGTAGTTAGAAATACCCAGCCTTCTTCATTCCACATTAATGGAATCCTCATGTGCAAAGAACAAACCCAGTCTCTTGCTGATCATATTAATGAGATTGGTCTGTGAAAACACTGTGCGGAGTGTTTATCACACATTCTTATCTTAATCTTTTTACCTGCTGAAGCCCAGAGCCTAGCATCAGCCTCTGATCACATTGAGAATTGAGAATTGTACTGACAATGTTAAGAATGTTTTGCTCAATGCTCAGAGCATTTTACATTTGAAAGTATAATGTGCATAATGAGCAGGGAGACAGACAATGTGTGCCCAAAATGTATCTACTCTTGGGGGGTTGGGCTCAATTTACTAAAGGTGACCATACACGTAAAGACGCTTATTTTCCTGCCAGTCACCGAGACATTTGTACTTTTCCTGTTATAAATATGAGGCAGCATTAACCACTGTGAAATACCATGTAAAATGTCAATGCAGCCAATGTAATTGAACGTTGCATTACATTGATAATAATCACATTGGAATATAATACACACTTTAAAGTGCATACACTATAGGTAATTATACTGCACAAACATCGCTTTGCCAAATGTGCCCACAGTGCCCTGCTCTACTAAACTACTGGTTTTAAGGAATAGTATTGTGTTTTTTAAAACTTTTTCAAATGTATAATTCAAAGGAAGGAACGAGTCAATTTCACAATTAACTCGGTTAATTCATGTTTTTTAATTAGGAAACCTTAACCCTTTATACAGAGGGGTGTGGTGGGAAAATAATCATAATCTCTTATCTTTTTTCCCATCATTTGGTCTAAGAAAGGACGTGGGATGGAAGTGTATGGATGGGATGGATGCTAGCACTTTTTCTCTGTGGGTTTCAAATGTCCTTCTTTGGAAAAATATTTTTATTTACGAATTGAAAGCCTCTGATTGGTTGTGGAATAATTAGCACCATTTTTAACTATAAGAACTTTAATTACATCTCCATGATCATATATAATATTATTAACTCTGAATATTTTCCTAGTGCCCCTGGATAAATTAGCACCAGTGTCTGTATCTGTGCTGTAAAGTAACATAGGACTAAGCTTTACCCATTTTGGAATGTGTTGATTCTAACACCAGGTGGCACTCTAGGAAGATCTAACAGGATTACACACATTTTACATGACAATTCAGTTTCTCGCATTCACCTTTAAAGCTTAATATGAATGTACATATGTATATATTTTATTATTTAGTGCTAAACATTATGCAGCACTTTACAATTTCTATATCTATTCACTTCAGTGAATCAATGTCAAATCATTGAAAGCAAATGTTCTGGGCTTCAAAATAAAAGCTTTTTTAAAATTATTATTTATAATTGTGTTCATAGATTAACGGTGAAAAAAAGGAAGATTGTCTGGAAGGCTGGGTACACACCAGCCAATATTTTCGACTGACCGACCGATTCACGTCTCTTTCGGTCAAAAATATCTTCTGGTGTGGGGCGGGCAGCTGCGACCAATCAGACGAACGAACGATTGGGCATGTCGGAAAATTCCGATCAATGCCCCCTATGGGAACGCACGATCGATCATTCGCAAATTCGGCCGTGGCCGACGGACAAAGTCCCTCCATGTGTACCCAGCCTAAGATATTAAATGTCTCAAATTGCTGAAGGCTTTGGGTTCAACACAGACACCACATTGTCACTAGCCAATTCAACTGTCTGCAAGAGAGCTAACGTTCCCAGCTTTGGAGCCTTGGCATGTGCATCTCTGGGTGGTCTTTGCACTGTCTTGGACTGGGTGCACCAAAACCAGGGCCGATTAGTAAACTTTATACCAAATGCCAACACAGATTATTTATTCCTTCATCTTTTTCATTATTCCTTCATCTTTTTCCTTCATGTTTTTTTCATGTGTCCTCTTTTACTCCATTTCTATTCCATAAGCTTGGAACACACTTCCGAATCACCCCTTTATCGTTAAAGTGTGTACCACAGTTCAGAGCATTCCCGAAGCTGACGAACGTTTACCATCAGCCTTGGGATAGCTCAGAACTGTCTGAAAATTTCCCTCGCCTGCTGCTGGCCCTCCAAACTAAAGTATAGAGTAAAACATTCAGGAGAGAGGACAAAACTTACTGCAGATTGCTCCAGAGCTGGATTCTCCCTGACAGTCTCGGACGCGTCCAGAGCCGGATTAATACTTTTCTCTCCCGTAGGAGAGCGTGCCGCCCCCCCCCCTCCATCACCACACGTACGCGGTCATTCATTGGCTGAAGCAGAGCTTTGTGAGTGGGAGAGGGACCTGCCCTGTCGCCCCTAACCACTCAGAAATCGCTACCCATTTCACATTTAACAGAAACCGGTAAGGCTCTGCTGTGTGCCAACTAGTGTGCGTTGTGTAAATATAAAATGGGGATGCAATGCTGCCAAACTTTTTTGTTTGTGCCACCCTAGGCCACAGCCTAGGTGGCCTAATGGGAAATCTGGCCCTGTACGCTTTCACTATCCCTTGCACTGTGTGTGTACGTGCGCTCAATACAAGGGGATGTGTCGGAGACTGTCAGCGGCACTGGAGCAATCCGCAGTAAGTTCGTCCTCTCTCCTGCACATTTTTCTAAAGAATGGTAGGTAAGACATAGCTCACTTACCTCCAACAAATAAGGTTTAAAAGTCGGTGGACATATCCTTTAAGGACAATGCTTGGGACTCTGCTGATGTTTAAAAAAATTACACAATCTTCAAGATTCTGACTGTCATCTTTTAAAGACCATTACTGTTTGTACCCAGCTATACTTTCCTCTATAATTATGTTGTAATATAAGTATCTGTGGACACATACACAGGGTAACTAATGGAGACTAAATTGGAGCTCCCAAAGCATAAGGTGAAGGCTAGGCAGTGGGTGGGAAGGGGCTAAATGTATTAGTCCCAGACTAAAGAGAGAGGGATATCCTGTCCCATCACAGGCAGGATACAGCTGTGTGCACATGCCCTGGGAAATCCTTCCGTAAGATGACACTTTATATAATAGACTACATATACAAATGTTTCTGCAAATCATATATGTAAATAAGTGAAAAAGAAAAACATCTTCAAGAGAGCTGTTTTGGTGTTATTGATGGTCCATATTTACATGTATGCACACACACTTGAATATGCTAACATGCAAATATGTACATGCATTTCATATGTTTGATATATACAGTGACTTTGCCAGTTTGCTGTTGGAATTTTGCACAGTTCATTTCATCGAACCAGAGACAGAAAACAGTTTCTATGGTTACAGGTCTGAACCTGAGCATCCTTGGTATATATTTCTCTTTTCCTCTTCTCTTCAATATGCTCCCTCCTTTTTTCTAATCTGCACCCCCCCCCATATATGGCTATTTACACATAACATATTCACCTTTGTTTTGTTGATATTCTGTTTTCATACAATCATTCCCTTTTCAAATTCTCAGATTTGTGATTTTCTCCATAATCTTTATCCCCACCCCCATTTCCTCACTCCGTATCCATTTCTCCTGTCACTCTCTCTTCTGTCTCCCCCCTTCCCTCCCCCTCTCTTGTTGTGAGTTCTTCTATAGCAGAGACATGATGATGTTAAAAGGGGGTTATATTTCTCCACCCCCCAAAAAAATGCTTCCATAGCAACAGCATCTGTGTTTCCATGACAACTTTGATGTAAGAAACTATCACCGCATCAGAGAGCTAGCAGAATATATCTGAACCTCATACACATAAGGCTAGAACAGCACATGTGTATACTGTTAAAAAAGTGACATGGATCTAGAATTATTTATTCCTTGCTTTGTATGTGTCTTAAAGTTATAGGAGAGGCATTTTCTGTATAGATAGCACTGGAGAATTACACCACAGCACTAATAATTAGATAAGCACTAGCACCCAGTATTTTAGGTCCTCATCCTGACTATATATAACAGGAGGGGGTGGTTTTATAAGTTTAGTGTCCCCTGTGATGCCATGCCTAAACAGTGTAATGTGATGCCATGCCTAAACATTGATTAGATAAGGGATAATGCACCCCTTACAGTGTAATATAGTGGATAATGCACCTCCTACTGTAAATTATAATAAATTATAAAGATATTAGAAGTCACTAAGGAGTTCCGTGACCATATAAAAGCACAAGGCCGCAGGCCAAGTTTTTTTTATAAAGGGCACGGAACTCCAAGGTGACTTCTAATATCTAAATACTTTTTTTTAGGGGGTGCATAATCTATTATAATCAACCCCCTCATTTAAGTACATCCCTGGCCTCTGTGCAACCCTCTGTTCATACCGTCACTCAATGACAACAGTCCCCCCTAGCATATACTTGCTCCCAGCCTGCAAAAAGCTGATCAATCACACAAGCGTTTCGGAACTCGTGCAACTGAGCAGGCTCTGTGCGGGATGTAATAGGAAGAGGAGGAGTCATGGCAGCCACAGTGGTGCAGCAGACAAGGAAAGGAGTTGGAGGCAATGCAAAAGATGGTGAGCCTAAAGGGGGGTGGAAACAGAGGGGGGGTAAGTGAACCAGGGGCACTACTACATTATATATTATTATAGGGTTATTATTAACAGATGGTGTCCAATAAAGGGGTGGATTCTATAAGGATATTACGCCACAGAGGAGTTCCCTGACCATATAAATGCACGAAACCACAGGCCTTGTGCTTTTATACAGGGCAGGGAACTCCGAGGTGTGGTAATATCCTTATATTATAATGTGGAGGGGTGCATTATTTCCGAATTATTCCCTCCAATCACATTCTTGCGTTGTCCCTATTTTTACCTTAATTTAACCCATTAGTTAAACAAGAAATGCTGAAATGCTGAATCATTGTTCAGGCATGAACACAGGAATGGGAGGGGCAGTGGAATGTAGGAAATGAGTCATAGTGACATAGCTGAGTGATTTTTATAAGGATATATACCACTGCACCTCCCTATTATAAAATATCACACTTTTGAATTATAGCTTTGTACCACATCATGTTCATAGTAGTTCTCTATTTTCCAAAGATTAACAACAGAGTGAGCCACATAAGCTGACTATTGAAAAGCTAACAACTGTTTAAGGGACATTCCACCCCACAAAAATGCATGCCAAACATAAGGACCCCCCCAAACTCAAAGACATTGATACTTACCTGTTTTGCTGTGGTTCCTGAAGGATGATACTCTAAACACTAAATGAATGGGCCAGAGGGGACCTTCACAAAAAGTTTAGAAAGTAAGGAAACCACCAGTGCTGCAGATATTAGATAGATTAGAAGTTTGTCTATAGAGATGAACAAAACGTCCAAATTTTGTTCCTATAGCGGTTCTGCAGAACTGATTGATGTAGGGACGGTTACAATCACAAGTCGCTGGTAAAACATTACCAGCATTATCTGGTTCCTTATTCCAGGTAAAGATTGAACTGAATTCTAGGACACAAATAATATCGACCATATGCTTTACTACACACTTTTTACTGTATGTACTATTGAATTTCAACTGTATTTTTTATTTTTATGAACCATAAATTTTGTGAACAAGTCCTCCTTATTTATGTTTGATAATTGCCATTTTATGAAAATGATTACGTTTTAAAGACCTGTGACCTAGAAAGCTGCATGGTTAGTGTACTGTAATCAAGCCCACTGCTAAAGAATTCATTTAAGAGATCGATACATTTATGTCATGGGTTTGAACTTCTTAAATCATTGGGCAAGTCAATTTTGAATTACCCTATGGACATTAGCATTCCTAGTCTGACGGTCACAAGCTCTCCTAAGTTACTGCAAGTTCCTATTCATATGATGTTCATATTCATAAACTTTTCTTGACCTCTTTAACTCTTTGCATTGCATTATTCTTAATGTAAGCTCTCCATTACATCACTAATACAAACAGTACCTAAGCTATGCTGTTGGCTGTTCAGTCAGAAGGGTAATGAAATAGAAGTTATAATTGTTGTTCCCCGACATTTTTACATCTTAAACTAATTTAACAGGGAGGTAGGAGACCTAAATCCTGCCTCCCATTTCTCTTTGTTAATCCCGTGATGTGCTGTCAAAAAGCTCTTAAGCAGGGGCAGAAAGTTTAATGCTGCTCCCTGTTGTTTTACCTTCCTTTTTTTTAAAGGAGTTTGTTTGCAGGGATACAGAGCCTATGGAAGCCTTCCATAGGTTGGCCAATTTAAGGTGGAGGGCCAAAGTGAATTAGGCCTGTAAATTGGGAGCTGTAAATTCATCTATCACGTTTGTCATGTTTCGCACGTACCATCACATGCAAATGGCCCTTCGTACACCATTGTGTGTTGCTGGTCAGGCCCCATTATCGCATGTGTGTACAGGCCTTAAGGTAAAACTAGGGCCGAGGGCCTAGGCTTTTAGCTCCTCACCTTAGGTACTTTAAAAGTGAGGAGTGGGTTTGTGACTTTACAGGATACTCATTAAAGTGTGGAACAAAAAATGTAATGAAGCACAAGGAATTGAACATCATTTCATATGTGTGCTTTATCTTATAAGTTGATCGGTGGTGTGTAAAACAATTAAATTAAAGTCAAGCTGTATATGAGAGAACTAATAGCACAGTAATAAAGATTAAAGGGTATGCCCACACCCCAAAAAAGCTTTTGATATTTTGTTAGGTAATCCCCAAAACCTCAACTTCGTGAGGTTCTTACCTTTCTAAGATGGTCGAGCTTTTGGGGAGTACTTAACAAAATATCAAAAGTTATTTTAGGGGGTGGACATACCCCAAATACCTGATGTGTTTTTTTCTTCTTCTCTGACCCTATCCCTTATTTTTTCTAGCTCTGGGAGTTTTACTGTCAATCACCCAGCCCCACCCCCTGGCACACTATATGTAGAAACTATCCATTCTATAAAATCAAAGCTGATTTCTCTGTTAATTTATGGCTAATTGATTTAGCATTAAGATCGAGGAAAACTAATAAGCATTATATGTTGCTCTGTGCTCTTTCTGTGCAGATAACACCCAATCCTGCAGTTACCTGCTATTTGTGTTACTAAAGTCCCAATGTAGCACTGTACCTAAAGAAATCAATATCAATGTCCCCTGCGATGAGGACCTAGTGGTTTAGGTTTTCACCCTTGGTACTTATAAATTGGATGACAAAGAGGATCAGGGCTGGGGTGAGTAAAGTTGTCCTATAGATGTTCAAGCTCTCTTATTTTTATCGAGGGCAACTGGTAGGATTTACACTGCAGATGCACTTTAACTTGGTGACTAATGGCCATATTTATAAACCCATGGTATCACAAGTTTGCGATAACGTGGGTTTTCATTAATGTACGACCGCGGGTGCAGCTGCAGTCGTACATTAACATTTGCGATACCGGGGTTTATAAATATAGCCCTTAGTATAGTTATGACCTTTGTTCATTAATGCACAAACGTTCGTCCGTAGAATACCATGCGGTAGCAAACTACCACAATGGTATTCTAAGGGCGATCTTAAATCTCCGATCGCTATCAGACATTTACAATGAACGACAGGTTGTAAATTAACAATCATAATAAGTGCGTTTGCACTTGCGTTTCACAGGGTATTATGGGTAAAAATAAAATTCATGTCATATTGATTGTGTCCACTTCTGTCCTCTTTTGTCTGCTTTTTTATGCACTTCCATAGATTTGAAGTGTGATTTTGACAGAAAGGAACCTAAAAACGGTGATGCATTAAAAAAAAGCTACAGATTGCAGCGCAGTGGGGCCTACTTACCACAATTTACATTATAGTGTAGCCTAAGAGAGACTATTAAATATGCATAGCAAGACAGATGTGCAAAAGATACACAGGGATTGAGGATAGACAGATAGACAGGGATTGAGGATAGACTGGACCGACCGATATTCCGGTATTTCGATCAATTGGGTCAAAATTTAAAAGTTTCTTTTCATCAACATGAGAGGAAAGTTCAATTGGACATGCCAGTAAATTTCGTCCAACTGTGTAGTATATATATATATATATATAGATAGATAGATCAATGGAGTCGGAGCACACGTGGGATTTCAAACACTAGTTTATTCTAGTGGTAACAATCAACGCGTTTCAGCCATATTGTAAACGGCCGTCGTCAGGATTCTGGCGACGGCTGTTTACAATATGGCCGAAACTCGTTGATTGTGTTTACCACTAGAATAAACTGTAACAGTTGTTTGAAATCCCACGTGTGCTCCAACTCTATTGATCTACTTTTATTCTTTCAGAGGCACCGGGGTGACCGACTACATTTAGGGTGTGCAGAGGACCTCCACACCCTATATGATTATATTGTACCGTATAATCAGCTATTTTTATAACAACGGCAGATTGTTCAGCCCAACCGGCCGAACAGTTGTTAATCGGTTTAAAATATTGCCTTAAAAGACAATTATACTCACCTTTCCTCTGCTCTACACCTAAATAGTACCCAGGGTGGGGCCCTAAAGGGTGGGGCCCTAAACCCTCCCCCTGGATGCTTTACAAATCAGCTGTAATACTTACTTACTTAGTTAAGGTGGCCATACATTATTATGGTCGTAATAACGATCTTAAACCGACCGATACTTTGATAGACAGATGTACAATGTTAATTGTACTAAGATGTAATTAACATATTGTTCGACATTCAATTTGTTTTGTGATTAATGTCGAATGTCGTTCATTGTGAGGTTACATTACATTTTAATCGGAATCGGAACTTCAGAAAACACTACAATCATTTTACCAATCGACTTAAAAAAACGACTTTCCCGATCGTTATTATGAACGATTTTATGATCAATAAGCCACATAATAAGATCGGGAAAAATGTACAATTTTTTGGCCAATCAATGGAAATGTTGGATTGTATGTCGGATTGTACATAAAATCGGCCTAATGTATGGTCACCTTTACTTGTAGAGGGTGCCTTTCCATTGGCTACATTGCAGACTGCAGAATCAAGAAGAGGACCCGGAGCAGCCTGTGTAATGTTACTTTATGTAAGTATTCCAGCTGATCTGTAAACTACCCAAGGGTGTGGACTTTAGGTCCTCATCAAGGGTAGTAATAATGAGTGGAAGAGGGGGAGATGAGTATAATTGTCCTTTAAACAAATACTTTAGTATACAGTTTAAATTGGTGCAGATTTTGTAGTTCTAATTTTGAGCAAGATCCCTTGTTTAAAACTTCTTTTTGAAACCAAAAAGTCTCTATACAGTAAAAGTCTTCCTCATTCCTACAGTATGACTGTCAGTTGACCTTTACATTCTTTATATCCACAGTTATGACCTTCCTTCCATATCTTCTCTGCACTGCATCACGTTCCCCATCATTTCCACCCTTCCCCTTTTTCCTGTATTCTAGCATTCTAATGCAAGACCCCTAACACATATAATTCCATGCTCTGTCATTAATCACATCCCTTTCCTATAGCTCTCGCCCTCCCCGACTTCCTTCTGAACTTGAAATTCCTAAAGCTTCCTGCCTACCCCCCCCCCCCCCCTTTATTCTAGCACTTGTAGGAAAAGAGTCAGAACATATTTACTGTCATTTCTAATGGAACACTGTTTCCCAAACAGTGGATAATAGATATTTTCAGTATATATAATGTATATGTGTTACAAGATGGAATAAGTTGACAGTAATGTTAGTAGTAAACCTTTATTATTATTGAGGAATGTGCACAATATTATCTGTAAATCACAGGACAGCTACAAACTGTACCCAGGATATGATGTCATTTAGGTGTGTTCACCTGTCGTGTGGAAGTGATGAATTCATCATACTGTATTTTGTGTGATGTAATCAGAAGTTTTATAAGTTCAGACAACTGTTAGCACAAGTAGAATTGATGTCTATGTCCTTACGTATAATTAGGAAAAGGAAAAGGATATTGAGCAAATGTAAAACAAAATGTTACAATAAAGGAAGCTGGGGATGAGGAAAGCTGACCATACAAGAGGCCAATATTAAGCAAATCCCTTCGGATCGGAGATTCATTGTACATCGTTAATGTGGATAGGTCCCGAACCCAACAAATTATTGTAGATGGTCAGAGCCTGTGTGGCCAGTTGAAAAAATGATTTAAGATCATAAACAGCTACATAAGAAGGAGAAAACACTATTGAGTATGGGAGTGTCAAATAATCACTTTGTATAAAGAACATACGGAACATTCTTTATTGTGTATTTGCAAATCATAAAAAACTCATGATTAGATTCCGATGGAATCTGGTATGAATATACCACAAGAGGAGTAGCATGTGTATGGCCAGCTTTAGAAAATTATCCAATCAGTCTCAAACGTACATACCTGGGTGTGTGTGTTTAGTTCAAACAACTACTAGTAAACGCTACTTCAGCAGAGAAAGGGTACAGATATGTCTTAGGGCTTAAGGTCCATATACACGCCATCAATATTCCAACCAATTTGGCAAATTCAATCAAATTGATTGGAATATAGAGGACAATATTCAGCTAGACCATCCTGTGATATTGATTGGTCTATCGAAAAAAATCAGACAAGGCAGAAAATTTTCTGTCAACCTTATCTTAGCAAAGCAAGGTGGGGAATTGCAATTGGTTCTTCCAATTGGATTTTCAATCCTTTTGGACAAACCGCTAGGAAAACCATTGGTCTGTGTATGGCTAACTTTAGGGCTGTTACACACTATATACATTTGTTGACCGTCATGAATCACTGCAAAAGTAGTTACTTCTGACAGTTTGCTGCAACTGATCAGCAATGACTTACTGACATACCTGATACTGATCTCAGCAACCCGTAAAAACACACCAGATTTTTTCAGGCCAACCTACCAATACACGGAAATACCGATCATCCTGTAAAATATGCTTGTGTGTACTCCAACTTAATTCACATCAGGACCTGCCTGGAAAGCTTGCCAACATGCTGCCCAGTGCTTCCTACTGGTAGTCAATTAGCACATGAAAAATTCTTTCATCATGTCACTTGTCAAAACAGACCAAAAGCCTGATTTTCAGGGGACAATGTCAACTTGTGTTGGATTTTAAGCTACCTATACACACCTATTTCCACCCCCAAAATAAAAACCTATATTTACCTTTCCCACCCCCAAAATCATTATAGTTACTTACCTCCCAGGAGTGCCTTTAGCTCATACTTAGGCTGGGTACACACCAGAAGATATGTTCGGCCGACCGACCATTGCGCGGCTTTGGATTGGTCAGAAGGAGAAAGAAGCCGAAGTAAGGAAATGTGCGCTACACAGAGGTGAGTCGGATTGTGTGACCGGGGTAAGAGTTCTCACGGCAATTCACATCATCACAGCTTCAGCGCGCGGCGGCCGACAGTTGAGGGGAAAAAATTTCCGCCGCAAATCAAATACCGCTTTTTTTCTTGGGCTCAGGGATGCTGCATGAGCCACGACTCACAGTGCCTAATGGTAGATGCGGCCCTGAAGGGACCAAAAGAGAAGATAAGTAGGGAGGTGCAGTAGAGTGAAGGGATTTAAAGTTTAAAAGAAGGTTATTGAATATGATTCTTTGTTTGATGGGAATCGACCCTGTGGACTGCAGTATAGGGGTTGCGGGTTCTCTTTAGAAGGAGAGCAAGATGATCCGAGCTGCAGAGTTTAAGATAAACTGGAGAGGAGAGAGATGACAGACTGGGAGTCCAAGTAGTAGAATGTTACAGTAGTCAAAACGAGATTTTAAGGGCATGCATAAGCATTTTAGCTGTGGAGCGAGAGAGAAAAGGGCGGACCTTGGCAATATTGCGAAGGAGAAAATGACAAGTCCCAGTGATATTGTTAATGTGATAATGGAAGGAAAGAGAGGAGTCAAAGATTACTCCAAGTCAGCATGCACATTCAACTGGGTTAATGACCATATTATCAATAGAGATGGAGAAGGGTAGACTAGGTCCTAGTTTAGGGGGGGAAATGATTGATTCTGTTTTAGATAGATTGAGTTTTAGGCAGCGGTGCGCTATCCCAGAAGAGATAGACGCAGAATATAAAGATTTGGATTGAACTTCAGGGGTTTGTGTAAAGTGGCCATACACTAGCACGATATTACTTACCAGACCGACCCTCACGCGACGTTCCTGCGATCCTGCCGGAACCACCTCTCCGATCTTATATACGACCGACATGCAATCCAAAATCCCATTCATTTTGCGATCCATGTCGGTCATATATAAGATCGGGAGAGGTGGTTCCGACAGGATCGCAGGAACGTCGCGTGAGTGGTCGTCGGTAGTACTTCGTGCTAGTGTATGGCCACCTTAAGGGTGGAGAAGTAAATTTGTGTATCATCACCATATAAGTGATACGTAAAGCCAAAAGAGTTGATTATTTCTCTTAAATCAACAATTCGTGAATCCAAATAACCACTCACTGTCACCGGGGTCCTCAATTCTGACTTCTCTGCCATAAAAGTCCAATATTTACTTGCAAATACAAAAAATGGAATAGTCCTCCAGGTTCTTGTGCAAAAGTTTTAAAATCTTATTCACCCCCTCATACACAGCAAGGCATAGTTTTGGGCAAGACTGTGCCCATCTTCAAGCCTCGTTCCCCGAAGGGGTTTACCTATTATCGTTAATATGTATGGCCACCTTTAGTCAGTGTTTGCCTGGCATTGGGACTCTGGCACTTGGCAACATGTTCACTTTTACAATAAAGCAGGAGACAGTGTTGTAAGTGGTTTAACACTATAGTGAAAAAATGGAAATTCTCCCTTGTATGTATGGGAGGTAGGAGACTGTATTTCTACCTCCCAATACTCTTTCTGTGCATTCTCATGGCTATGACTGACAGTCCAAACCCAGAAGAGCCAGTTACGAATGTGCTCTGCTCCTGCACGCTTGTAACTGGCTTGAAAAAGAGGGCAGGAGGCGGGACATCCGGTGAGGGATTGGCTGAAGTAAAATTATATACCAGCATGGGAGTGTTGGATCTAGCTAAGGTTAATACAGAAGTCCACTTTTGGTGGTTAATTAGACTAAATAGCATTACTTATTTGGGTGGACATGCCCTAATAAATCCACGCATGGGAGAAAGCAGACAAAAAATAAGCTTTTCGCCACAGTGTGCAAACTGTTGTTACTGAGCTTGTGTAAGCTAAAATAAATATAGTACATATCAAATAAATATAGTACATATAGATATGGTATATGTACAACTGGAGTCATTGGAGGTATGTTTTCCACGCTTCCTTCTGCCTTTCATGTTCATTTGTTTACAACATTTTTCTAATTAATTTAATCATTTGAGGGATTGAACTACAAACCTAGACTAGAGTTGCAATACTCCATGGAGCTATTAAATAGAATTAGATATGGATACATAGATGCAATGTAAAGTCTAATTATAAGGTCTTATAGATAGGAAATAAATAAGTAATAAATAAATAATAAATAATTATCACCAAACTAAAAAGACATTCTCTGTGTCTGACAAATTATTTAAAGCAAATGATATTATTTTAATGTTTTAATTACTAGATTACTTTTGAGCAAAACAACCAATCTCTTGACCAATGGAAATGGCTCACGGTACACCAGTTTGAATGTTTTGCATACACACTCACATACCAGCAAGTTTATGGCCAGCTTTACACAATGATTCAATAAAAATAAAGCCTTGCACACATATAAAATGAATATCAAAGGGACTGGCCTACTTACACCTGATGGCTGACTATCTCAGGAGTGTGCAAGGCGTTGTTCAATGATCCAGCAGAATGGATTACATACGTAACTAGAAAGGGAAAGCTTAAGTATAAACTTTGAATTTGGCTTGAAAGACCGCATTTTGGAAGGGAATTTGTGTGTTTGTGCTGCAGATTTTAAAACTCAATAATGCCATTGAAGAGGACATTACTTACCCTTTAAATATGTCACATGCATTAAAGGTAGGTCAGTTGGTGTGTGTGTATTTAGATCAGGTTGGGGGATAAAATACTAACTTTTTTGATGATTGGTCAAAATGTGTTTTTTTTTACTATAGTTACCCTTTAAAAATGGCTGTCATCAAAATGGAAGGGTGGGCAAGTAGGTGTGTGTACCTGGATCAGATTGGAAGTTAAAAAAACAAACTTTTGATTATTGATCAAAATTAGTTTTTTACTTTAGTTACCCTTTACATATGGCTGCCATAGTAATGGATAAGTAGATCAGTAGGTGTGTGTACCTGTGTCGGGTTGGGGGTTAAAAAAAACAAACTTTTTTGATGATTGGTAAGTTTGTTTTTTTACTTTAGTTACCCTTTAAGTATGGCTGCAACAGTAATGGAGGGGTAGGTCAGTAGGCGTGTATACCTGTATCATGTTGGGGGTTAAAAAAAAACTTTTTTGATTATTGATCAAAATTTGCTTTTTTGACTTTAGTTACCCTTTAAGTATGGCTGCCACAGTAATGGATAAGTCGATCAGTAGGTGTGTGTACCTGGGTCTGGTTGAGGGGTTATGTATTTTTTGTGTTTACAACCATAAAACTATCTTTTATTGAGGATAAATCTAAATCAGTTTTTTTGACTTTAGTTACCCTTTAAGTATGGCTGCCACAGTAATGGATAAGTAAATCAGGAGGTGTGTGTACCTGGGTCTGGTTGAGGGGGTATGTCTTTTTTTGTGTTTACAACCATAAAACTATCTTTTATTGAGGATAAATCTAAATTAGTTTTTTTGACTTTAGTTACCCTTTAAATATGGCTTCCATGGGAATGGAAAGGTAGGTCAGTAGGTGTGTGTACCTGTGTCTGTGTGGGGGGTTGGGGGTATCACCATTTGTATTTATGACCATGAAACAAACTATTTTGAAAAATCCACATTTAAGGATTGTTACCATTATAGTCTATGGGAAAACGGAAGAAGAATAAGAAGAAGAAATAGAAAGAACAGTAATTTGGCTTTTTCAAGCCAAATTAATTAACAAAACAAGCAACCACATTTAATTGGCCGACAGTATACAACTTGTATTTTCAAGAAAATTTTAATTATATTAAAAGTGATAACAACAAAGTCAACAAAAATATTTATCATGAAAACATTTTTTTTTCACCCTTTAACAATGTTAAGAAGAAGGGCTGTCTTCACTTACATTAATTTAGATTGACCTGTGTTTCTTACTCTTAAGGTGGCCATACATATATACAATTTTACTTACCCAACAGAGCGCTCCTGCAACATTCGATCGATCCTGCCGGAACCGCCTCTCCCGCTCTTCTATGCGACCGACATATGCGATCGCAAAATGAATGAGATTTTGTGATCGCATGTCGGTCGCATAGAAGAACGGGAGGGGCGGTTCCGGCAGGATCAATCTTATGTCGCGGGAGCACTCGGTCAGGTAAGTAAAATTATATATATGGCCACCTTTAGCGCCATATTTATAAAGGCATGGTTGATACCATGCCTTTAACGACTGGTTTAACGATCGATAAAGCGATTGCTATCATAGATTTACGATCCCCATAGAACACCATTGCGGTAGCTTACTACCACATGGTATTCTACGACCGAACGTTCGTAAATTAACAACCGTTTGACATAGATGTACCATCGCGGATTTACATTTACTCTAGAATTTTTCCTGCTCCCTATATTTAATCAGTTAAAAAATTGATTGGACATATTGGTAATTTTAGCCCAATCCTGTGTACTTTAATACAGAGTTTGGGCATTGGACCAACATATCAGCTGCGTGGCTTTTTTTTCTCCTGACAGATCGATATATTGGAGAAAAAATCTGGCGAGAGATTAAAATTTAACGACTTCAATGTAATTAATTAACAATGAATAATATGGATCCTTATTTTTCATCTGTTTTATTATTGCTTTAATTAATGTTATTTAACTAAAGTGTGGGATATTTTATGTTCCTTTTTTAAATTGCTACATATCACACATCTGGAACTTGTCTAGGAATGGATTTCATCTGGGACAGAAAAACTCTATACTGGTTACTAGTTCAAAAGTTTCATTTCAAATAGACAACCCAAATGATGGGGGAGGAAGGCAAAATCCTTTTTAAAACTTCCCTCTCTTTTAAGAGTCATTGTGTCCTCATTTGCTTCCATCCCCCCATAAAGAAAACAAGAGTTTGTCCAGTTTGCTGGGGGTTGATAAGTTTTCAATGGAGGTTTGCAGGATATCACCCTAGCTTGGACTCATGCTGCTCTATTCTATTCAAATACACAAGAATGTCTTTACTTTACTGGCTGGCAGTGAATGGTTTACAGATGGTATAGCTATGTACTGTAAGCACTAATAGCTCTGAAGACACATGACTATCAGCAGCTGATAACTTTTCCCCTAGACATTACATCATATTGATACACACGGTGATTCATGTAGACACACAAATATCCATGTATATGCTGATACAAATAAAGAATCAATCCCATTAGCACATTCATTTTTATTATATTATTATGTAGCAAGTGTGCATACTTATTAATCACCTCCAACAAGAATAGAATGAAATGCCCCATAACACTTTTTGTAGTAGGAATTTACTTAGGATAGATTTGATTGAAAGAATCAAACAGATCAGATAAATGCAAAAATGTACCCATGTATGGCTACCCTAGGTCCCTAAACAGCTCAGGGTCATAGCTTACAGCTCAGTGGGAAATTTTCTTACAATCATAGCTGGTCTTATGCTGGCCATCATCCCACTTTTCTGCATCATGATTGGTAGGTGATTTTTCTGGGAGTAGGGTTGCCAGTAACTGCGTCTTGGGGGCATACACACAAGGTACACCTTCTCCATGGCAGCCCATTCACTAACATCTAATGGCTGCACTGACAGACAGTTTGTTTAATGGAAGGCACACCATTTACTTGTTCAGCTAATTTGATCCAAACAGTCTAAAGAAAAAAGACAGCCCCTTAAAATCTGATTATTTATTAACAGATTCCTATTGCTGTATTTGCATGAAAAGATTAACCACAATTTGTCGCCTTAAAAAAAGCCACATCACAAATGATTATATTATATTGTCACTCAATGCAAACGTCTGGGGATTTGTTGGAAAAAAAATTTGATTCATGGAATCTAAACTGAATTGAATCAACTATCAAAGTGAGTTCTTCTGTTCAATCACTTACATTTGTCAGGCACTTTGTTGCAGCAATTTCTGAAAGAAACTAGTTGCTATGTAATGTCCAGTAGTGAACTAGCCTAAGGGCTCGTACACACGCACGATGTGCGCCCCGACCCGCGATGCCGACAAATGGCCGTTTCGGCATCAGGGTTCACGGGTTGTGCGCATATTGAGTGTGTGTACGAACCTTAAAGCTGGGTACACACTTGCAGAACCTTTAAAAAAAGACAGACGGTAACTGCAAGATTGTGTCAGTCATTTTCTAACAATCCCTCTACTCACAGTTCCGAGCATCTCCCTATATAAAGCATAGGCGGAACACTCAGACTGCAGATTTCCCTCAGCCGCAGCCGGCTCCCTATACTTAAGTACAGCGAGACTACTGTGGCCGGGGGAAATTTTCGGGCATTTCTAAATGATCCCAAAGCCAACATTGAACATTTATCTGGCATGGGAGCACTCAGAAAGTGCGAACCATAAAGGCCTCATACTATCCGTACTGACATCAGCCTTAGAGTGTGTACCCACCTTTATAGTCAGTGGATGATACTTTCAGATGTTTGGTGGCCACTTTTTGTCTATGGACAATGTATCTGATCCCTCCTAAAGTAACATACATTCTCTAATGATCAATGTGTGACTTGCACCACAGTGTTAAATAGGTTATTGGCTTGATACAAGGTTTTCAAAGAGACACTGAAGGAGTTCATCAATACATCTCTAGTAGATAAGTGATCATTTGAACCCTATTAGTACTAACTACAAACAATAACACCCACCCCCCACCTCCAAAGCGTCTCCTAGAAATACACATGCTGGCATAATCAGCTTGACAAAAAAAGAACTAAAATGGTGTGAAGGTTTGTTATGATTTTGCCATTGAGTTGCCATTGAGGGGCCTTATTAGCATTTTTTTTACAAAAGACATCTTTTCAAAAAGCTTACCGAACAATGAAATCCATTTCAATAGGTTTGTTTATTGCCCTTTCAAAATAGAAAATAGTTGCAAAGTAAAATCTGCACGTAATCTTTCCAATGTGTTTTACTGTTATCTATTATTGTGTTAATTGGCAAACAATGAAATATTTTTAAATATCTTGCATTCCACCAATGTGCCCCATCTGTTTGGAAATTTGTAGATCACCCACAGTTCAGATAATATCCGTATACAATCAACAAATGTATAAACTTACACGGGCAGATGTTCTACTGATTTCCGATGGAGTGCAACGATTAAAAATCCGATCAGAAGAATCACTTGAAGTTCCCCACCTTGAGCCTCTGATCTTTCTGAGAAAGGCACAATACCGTTGGATCTGATGTATCGTCCCATTCTCGTTCGTGTATCATATTTCCAAGCACTTCGGAGGCCAATGAACAGTTGCCATCAGCCTCTGTATCGTTTAGAAATGTCTGCAAAATTCCCCTGGCCATGGCCGTCTCCCTGTACTGTAAGTATAGGGAGCTGACCGCGGCTGAAGGAAATCTGTAGTCTTTAGCATTTTCCCTATGCTTTACATAGGGAGGATGCTCGGGATTGTGAGTAGCATGATCTATAGAAAAAATGCATGGCCATTTCAGGCGATAATCGTGGCATGTATGGGCACTTTGTCGCCCGATATGGCCATTCAGTAGGGGCTCGTTGGAGATCCGCCCAGGGGATCAAACTGATTTAACTGACCAAATCTGCCAAATATTTACTTCTGGCAGCTTACCTAATTATTAGACTCTTCATCGATTTCCGTAGTCTATTGACTGAAAGCCTGACTCGGCAAGTTGGAAAATTACTGATTAATGGGGAGACAGAGGCAGCAGTGTGGGATCAAGAGCATCATATTTCGTACTGCATTAAATGCATTGAAATCTAGTGAAATTGGATCAAAAATTGTTTGGCTAATGTTACACAAAAATTGCTATTTCCCATTGATTTCTGATTTTGGGTGTCATTGACCATTGGTACTATTGGCCATTGGCTTAACGGCTTGCAAGAAAGACCAATGCGTCATTTGTTAAACCAGACATTTGTGCTTCTATCCCTCCACATTTCAATTCAGAATAAGCAATAATTTAATAAATGCAGAGACTCAACTGCCAATATAAATAGTTCCAGTGATAGATAAAAATCTTAATTTGTATTCTCTCGATCTCAAATGCCTGGGAGACAATGCAGTTTATGCACATTTGTGCCTTTGTGCACAGTATAGCAGCTGAACTAAGCCTTTAAAGTCAGGGCCCTTCCCCCATCCCATCCATAGCTTTTCAAAAGGGCCATTCTGTGTCAAATGCCTTTGTAATGTCTAAAGGCAATACTACTCCCATGCTAACAATCCAATTTTAAGTTCACTCTAGGTAATCAGATACATTATCTTTCATGAAGAAGCATTATATGAAGGGATTATCAAGTTTTCAGAATCTAATTAATATAATTATTTTAAGCAAAAAACAAAACAAAGGCGTGAGATAGGGCATTTGGGGGCAGAGGGGTACCCTATCACTCCCTCATTCATAGAAACTTATAGTGGCCATACAAATGTTCGATTTTACTTACCCGACCGAGCGCTCAAGGAAAATTTGATTGATCCTGCCAGAACCGCCTCTCCCGTTCTTCTATGTGACCAACATGAATGGGATTTTGCCATCGCATGTCGGTCGCATAGAAAAACAGGAGAGGTGGTTCCGGCAGGATCGATCGAATGTCGCGGGAGTGCTCAGTCGGGTAAGTAAAATCTAACATATGTATGGCCACAATAAAGCTACGCACATACATCCAATTTTCCTTGGGCGGAAAATTTGTGGTATACCAGAACACAGTGTTTCTGGTAAGTAATGCAAAGAAGGTAGTTATTATGCACAGTTACTGCTACGCTACACTGGTACGTTTTTCCACACTCTTCCAATCCTGTAGGCATCACTATTTTTTTTTGCAGATTGCATGAGCTCCGATAAAATAATATTGGGAAAATCTCAGCACAAACGCATGGTAATGCTCATGAAATGCGCTGCATTATGATCACGATTTTCACATGTGGCTTTGTGGCCAAAGCCTTATGTCCCCCATATAGACAGGCTGCTTGGCAGTAGCTGAGCGGCCTTTTTCTGTACTATGGGAAAGGAATAATGATTGGGAGAACATGAAGTCAATGCCTGTTACTCTCCAACATCTATAAGTGATCTGAAAGGACAGTTCACAATGTTGGTTGATAGGTGTCACATGTTAAATTGTTGGACTCTTTGACCAACAAAAATCTAAGGTTAAAATTGCATTTTGGAGTGCATATTGATGCAAAGACATACATACACAGTGGCATCACAGACCCGCTAGTTATACACCACAACTTAGTTACAGCTACTGATCTGCTTCAGCTTATGTCTCATCCCCATCTCCTCTAGTCTGTAAGCTCTCAGGCAGGGTCCTCCATCCAATTGTACCACAGTAATGCTGTAACTTACCACATTGAATGCTGCTGGATCAGCACTTTAATAATTTGCACTTTGTATTACTTGCACTACCCATATATGTAACATGTATGTTTTCCTTATGTATATTAATGCAACTGTAAAGTTCCACGGAAGATGCTGGCGCTATATCAATCCACATTAATAATAATTGTGTCAGTTTTAGTAAGCCAACATGACAACAATGTTGTGGCTAAACGATTGCAGCACGGTTTTCTATACAATGGGTGTGTGTGTTTGGGGTGACTGCTGCCATCCTTTTCCCATGGGGAGGGAACAAAGTTTTGCTGGGGGCCTGAAGATTCCTAGTTATGTTCCTGAACATGAACATTAGATAGATAGATAGACAGACAGACAGACAGACAACAGACAGGTAGATAGATCGATAGACAGACTGTGTCTGGCAGACACATAGATCCAGACAGATAATTAAGTAGATAGATAGATAGATAGATAAATAGATAGATAGACAGATAGACAAATAGATAATAGATAGATAAATAGATAGTAGATAGATAGATAGACAGACAGACAGACAGGTAGATAGATCGATAGATCAATAGACAGACTGTGTCTGGCAGACACATAGATCCAGACAGATAGTTAGGTAGATAGATAGATAGATAGATAGATAGATAATAGATAGATAGATAGATAGATAGATAGATAGATAGATAGATAGATAGATAGATAGATAGACTGTGTCTGGCAGACACATAGATACAGACAGATAGTTAAGTAGATAGATGATAGATAGATAGATAGATAGATAGATAGATAGATAGATAGATAGATAGATAGATAGATAGATAATAGATAGATAATAGATAGAGTTTTACTGTAGAAATTTAATTTTTGCATTACCACAAGTGAATTGTGATTCAATCTGTTTTTAACACACACCGCACTCTAAATTTCTTTCTGTTTTCCATCAATGCAACAGTTGTGTTTTGTGGTGTGAGCTGAGATGCTAACTCATATTTGAACAGGTAACAATCTATACACCAATTCACACAGGGGCAGATACAGTACCCTGACTCATTAGATAACCATCCTCTCACTGACATAGTTTAAATACATTCTTTACAAAAGTGATAGGGAAACAAATCTGATAGAATCCAGTTGTATTATTTTTTTCTTCCCATAGGGCAGCTTCATTTGGTAGCCTGCCGTGACCATCCTCACATCCACTGTCTGACAGGAGGGTGCATCTCTAACTCTAGTTACCATGGTGACACATATCCTGCAGTACATAGCTGCCCTAGCTAAGGACTAGGTGGCGAAGAAATAAAGCTGCCCGTCTGCTTATTTTCTTCATTGCTAAACAAACTAACTCGCCATGTTTGTTTTAAGCAGTGGAAACAGCAGCAAAAAAAAGGCAATGGTAAACCGCGTAGCTTTCTTGCCATGGTTTCCCTAGGCAACAGAAAGACAGTCTAGACATAAGCAGCACAGATCTTCCTGCAGCAAATGAAAGCGAAATAACGTTATTTTCATCTGTTACATTATGTTGTTATCTACTGAAGCACCACAAGTTCTAATTGTAAAACCATTCACCTTGTTATTTATGGCATTAGAATCAGCACTAAACATTTGCAATGTACATAAGTTCTCCTAAATTCTGCTCATTGAAAGCAGGTATTCTATCAATATAAATCAGTGCCTTATAGAAATGCTTAGTATAAAGCTTAAAGAAGTTCAGTGCAAATACATATGCATTTCAGAAAAAAGAGCAGTATTTCCCCATCCCAATGACCTTAATCTGCCCATTCAGCATTGTGTCTGTGTATAAATAAATGCAACCAAAATACTGACTTCCTGTTTGCAGGACCCCTAGTAGAGGCCGTTATGGTCTTGCCCTTGACCCAGCGCCTGGGTTGATTCAGTTGCTCAGTAGAGATCTGAGCATGTTTGACCCATCCAACAGCCAATCAGTAGAAATTACTGTTAGGAACATTCCAAGGAAGTGGTGCATCCTGGGAAGAAGAAGGGCCGTTAGAAACTGAAATGTCAGCTCACTAATGTCAACAGCAGGGAATAGCAAAGGGTATGAAATCAACTGATTTTTCAAAATGGAAGAGAATATGTAAAATAACTAAGAAGGCATTACACAAACTAACTATTTAACAAATATTGATTATTTTCACTGAACTGTCCCTTTAATGAATATACAGTAGCTAATACGCCAGGAAATAACAAACTTCATTCCATTCCATACAAGGTCTCTCCTTTTAGAGGTGAGAAGTGAGTGATAATCTTCAGAAAATGGCACTTGGGTAGATGAGCCTTTTAATCCCATCTCTCAAGGGAGATGGTCTCCTGGGGTTAAAATAATAAATATAAACAAAGACCCAAAATAAACTTCTATATATTTACCTTGAGACTGGCGCTGACCTGTCACCTCTAGCAATTTCACTATTTAACGCAAGAGATGACTGCTTTATACACATATACATGCTTTCTATTCTAAAGGCTCATACTCACGCTCGATTTACAAGCGAGGAACGACCCCTGTGTCACGTGTAGCGCTCGGCCATCGGGGGTCATTTCTCGTCTGTATGAACCTTAAGAAGGTTTTTGTGACCTACCAAAATTGCTAAACCTAACCTTTTGTTTTGCATACTTAAAGTTGGTACACACAGAAAAGATGATTGAAAGATGACACAGGATCTGCAAAATCCTGTCTGTCATTTTTCAAAGATCAGGGAACAAACAGTCCAGAGCATTCTCCCTTTACAGAGCATATACACAGCATATAGAGAACGCTTGGAACTGCGAATTTCCCACAACCCCGGCCGACCCCCTACAGGGAGACTTACGCGGCCGAGGGAATTTTTAGGTATTTTTCGTATAACCTCAAGGCCGACAGGAACATTTGGCGGCTGTGCATTTGGAAAATGAGCTTTATTGAAAGTGTGTGTGCCTAGCTTTAAGCTTAAAGCTGGGTACAGACGATGAGATATTTCGGTCCGATCGACCGATAGTTCAGTGTATCGGTCGATCGGTCCGAAATTATCGCATCCGAATACAGCCATGCCCGACAAATAGTTCGTCCGAATCGGACGAAAGGACGATCCGACATGGTGGACAACCTTGTCCGATTGGTCGCGGTAACTGTCGGACGCGGCTGCTTTTGCCGCGACCGACAGTCCTTCCTCCTGGCCGACCGGTCGAAAGTAACGAACGGTCGGTCAGGAGGAAAAATCGCTAGGTGTTTACCTAGCTTTAGACTTAACAGATCTCACCTGAAACAATCATCAGGCCACAAAGGACTAGAAAGTCTATTGCCACCTTTAAGTATTGCTCTTCACTTATCTCACCCTCAAGAACATATATGGCAATACAAAACTGCACTTTTTTTTTATTGTTGCCATCTAGATTTAAATTCATAAACCATAAAACTTTTATAGCAATGAATGTATCTTATATTAAAGCCAGTGTCTCATGTGATGAGTACTCCTGTGTGTGACGCTATGTACTATCAAAAGCAATAGCAGCAAATCACTAGTAACATTGGGATAGTTATCAGTTTCTTACCTTGCAACATTCCCAAAAACGATATTACTGAATGGTGACCATACACTTGTTGTACAGTATCATTTGTACACTAATTTAATTGTAACATCTACTGCACATTCCCTGGCCGGATGATGCTTTATGACTGATACACCTGTAACATTGGACAAAAAGTGATCAGGGCAAACGGTTGTCTGGATTGCCTCGAGTACGCTAGCAGGCAAGCAGCAAGTGTATGGACATTTTTATAAATGTATGGGCAACTTAAGCAGCTTCAACTGTGGCAACTCTCGTATAAGTATCAGCATTTATGCATCAATTTATAGATCCCTATAAGGATCAGCTAAAAATCTTAAATGTTCAGATGGATCTGCCCATTAAAACTGGCATCTTAGGAACATACAATGTCAGAATAGTTGTGAGAAAAAATGATGTTAAATGAAAGGATTCTGATTTCATGTGAAGAAATGATGCATTCTTGGGAAGATTCCAGTAAATGCCACAGGGCTGGAGCAATCAGTAGATTTTAGGGATGCCTATGTAACAGCTTGTCATTGTGTTTGAGTTTGGTACTATGTGCTTGAAATTCCAGAGGTGATTTTTGGAATCAGTTTGTTTTTGTGCCTGAAGGCTTGTATACAATAATGTACTGACCAGCTCCACATACAAGAACAGAAAGGCCAGTGTCACATGGAGGAGGTTTGCTGTGCATTTGATCAATGAACAGTAGTAATCACACTGAAAATAATACTTCTCTGTGTAGCAAGGGAAGCTGCATTAAAAATCAGCAAATTAACCGTCTTAAGGTTTGTACACATGTGCGATCGCAGGTCCCTACACGCAACGTACGATGTGTACAAACTTTTGTTTCGGCCGATAATCGGCCCATGTATGGGCCCTTTATTGGCCGAAATGGACGGTCGTTCGGAGATCAAAGTAATTTTTTCAGTATAGTGTCCCTCTAACCCATCCAACAGCCAATAAGTAGAAATTACTGTTAGGAACATTTCAAGGAATTTAGGGAAGAAGAAGGACTGTTAGAATCTCAAACGACAGCCCACTGTCAACGGCATAACAAGCAGTATAAATTTAACAGATTTTTCAAAATGGAAGAGAATATGTAGAAAAACCAGGTGTGCAATAATATAAATGAATCATTAAAAAAATGATCTCTTTCACTGAACTTTCCCTTTATTTTCCCTTCAAATTTTAAATTTTTACATTTTTTTAAAGTTTATCAAATGAAACATTATTGGACATGGCAGAAAATATCTGTGGTGCAAGGAGGATTCATTCATTGATATAAATTAAATGATTTACAAATGGGAACATATAAATTATTTGTGTCATCCTCCTGCAGCCAGTCGAATTTACTAATAATTTATCACTTATTTATCATTTATTGGACTGATTGTCCAAAATTGGCTGGTCAACTTCTATGACTTTTTAAAATCCATTTTAGCCCAATCCGATCAAATAGGCAGCTGAGAAGAAATCTGCCCCTGTGTGTCAGGCCTTGATGCTGGTACATACATGCAATTTCGGTCACAACCAGCGAAGAAAGTGCAATGACCATACACATTTGATTATCATGAGGTATGGACGTCTGTTGTGTGGCCTTTTGTCCATTGCATGTAAAATCGAACGTCTGTACCTAGCTTTAGTATTTAGGCCCTTAGTCTGGATCGGAGGTACAAGTGATCGGGTCTGGTGGTTAATCACGGATGATCGTGCGGTTCCCTATGGGAACGGTCGGCTGCGCCCATTAATGCCACTACTGACAGACATTAGTCCCGGCCGAACACTCGCTAGTAGCTTTTAGAGCTGGTAAACTTATGGTTATCTATGCCCTATATACAATACAATAGTTAATACCAACCAAGTGCGGTATTATATTTATATAATTACATGCAGGAGCATATTGAACAATAGCTACCCAATGTATAAGGCAATTTAATTCAGGGGAACTAATTAACTGAAATAGTACTTGATACAATGGGGAAAAAAATTCAGTCATTACAGGAAAATTTCTTTACCTGCACTTTCAGTTTTACCTGGGCCATTACGGCGGAATCTTTCTAAATTCCCAGTTTATGGTGAGTGATTCCATTGGTTAAAATGACGTAGGTTTGAACTCCCCTATTTACATGCCAAACATTAATTATCTCTGATCTGTGTTTCAGCAACAACTTTCACTTTCAATACATATGGGGATTTCAGGCAAGAAAATCCCCATGCATTTGTTTCCTTTTACTATAATGGATCAGCTGTTATCCTGAGATGACAGAAACTTAAGGTTCGTACACACGTGCGATCGCGGGTCCCGTCCCAAAATGTACGATGTGTGCGAACGTTCGTTTCGGACAATAATCGGCCCGTGTATGGGCACTAAATGCTGAAATGGCCATACGGTTGGGGATCGTTGCCCGACAGACCGGGCAGATCTCTGAACGACCGTCCGTTTTGGCCGATAAAGGGCCCATGCACAGACTTATTATCAGCTGAAACAAACGTTCGTACACATCGTGCGTCGCAGGACGGGACCCACAATTGCACGTTTGTACCAACCTTTAGGCTTGGTACACACAACCGACTTTGACTCAACATACTGGCTCCAATATCTATCGGACAATATCTATGTTTTGACCTGATTTACCAACATGAAAACTATTGGTCGTGTTTGAATTATCATACCTGACTTGGATGGAGATTGGACTGGGTGTACCATCCATTATAGATGGTTGGAGATTTTACATGTTTTTCAATGACATGCTGATGTTCTTTTTTTCAAGATATACAATTTTATGACTGTTTCCATTTGTAAAGGGGTAGAAAACTGGTAAAACCTTATCCAGCTATCCCACCCCTCACAGTATGTCCAGGAGTCTGCCGGATCTTGAGGTGGCCTCCCGCACTCCTGTTAATTACGGAAAGTAGGCCCCACTGTGTGCGATGCGATCCGTTGCAAATTGGTAATGCATTTTTGTTCTGTTTTTGTCAAAATTGCACAGAGTTTGAAACCTGGCTCTCTGTGTTTTTTTCTTCGATGACACTACGCTGTCACATTGATGACACTACGCTGTCACATTGATGACACTATGCTGTCACATTGATGACACTACGCTGTCACATTGATGACACTACGCTATCCTGGCCCTTCTGCTTTCTCCCCATTACTTCCTTATTCTACCTCCAGCAGTGGACCAACACTAGCACCCATAAGGATGGTCACTTTCTCGACTTGGTCTTTAACAAAAACCTTTTGGTCTCACATTTTGCTAGTAACTCCTCCCCACTTTTGGATCACAATCTAATAACTTTCTCTACTACCTTATCTCCCCTCTAACTATACACACAGTAGAGTGCCACCTGATGTACCGGGAATATTTTGGGGTTTCTCACCTTTTGAATGCTACGCACCCAGCAGTGGCCGAGACAATACCATAAAAATATTGTGAAGAAGGGGACGCCACGCAGTATACTGTATTTACTGCAACACAAGTGCCATTTATTGCAACATGTAGAGAAAATAAACAGCACGTGTTGCAGTAAATATACTGTGTGGCGTCCCCTTCTTCACAATATTTTTATGGAATTCTCTCCTCTAATACTCAACTATTGTCCTTGTTCGCAACACCTGAGCAATTGACCTTCCTGCTCTATCCTCTTCTCTCAGCTCTACCCTCACTTCTCATTCTAAACCTGACTCGCTAACAAACTTCTATAATGCTATATTATTCCCTACCATTGACTTCTTTGCCACCCTACATACTCGAAAGCTTCGCTGCACTAACAATTGTCCTTGGCTCAGTTTGGAAACCAAATTCTTATGTTATTATATGTGTGCTGCTGAGTGGCTGTGGAAAAAGTCTCACAGTCAGGCCGACTATTACCACTACAAGTTTATATTGTTGTGTCTTGATTCAGCTCTTTCGGATGCTCAAAACCAATAATTAAAATAACCCACATCGTTTGTTTTCACTATTTAACACTCTTTTGCAGCCCTTGCCTACTAACACTTTTACTTCCATCTACGATCCAAAGGATTTTGCGGACTACTCAAGCACTAAAGTAGAAAATATCCGCATGCAAATCCCTTCACACCTGGACAACTCACACATCTTTCTTCCTGCCCTACCACCAGGGCCGGCCTTAGGATAAATATCACCCTGGGCAAGATTTGTTACTTTTGCCTGGCCCCCCGTCCAAAACAACCCACATGGCTGCTTAATGGTCAGCTTCAAATCAAGTCCGCCACATGCACTCACCATCTTTCAGTATCTGCAGTGCATGCTTGTTTATATCATGCGTACATCCTTGCATAACCTTATGTAACGTAATAAATGCAAAGACAGATAGACAGCACAGCATACAGACATCTTAAGTAAGGTTTACATGTGTTAGGGCTGTGGTACTAATGCACAACTTTTACCTACAGTTATGTGACCTAAGGCCCCCCTTGTAATGCAACCTGTGCGGTCGCACAGGTCGGCCATATCAAAGGCCGGCCCTGCCTACCACTTGGGACTCTGGAATCTTTTACCACTGTCACCCATTCTGAAGTCTCAGTCCTTCTTTTGTCCTACCCCCTTTTCAACATATATCCTTGATCCCATGCCCTTCTTAAGGCTCGTACACACGCACAATGTGCGTCCCGACCCGCGACCTCCGATGCCGATGGCTACACACGATGAACGGCCGCTTCGGCCAAGAATTGTCCGTGTGTATATGTTCGGGCGGGGATCGTTCGTTGATCCGCCTGGACGATTCTTGGGCGAAAACGGCCGTTCGTTGCGTGTAGCCGTGGGCTTCGGAAAGTCGGGACCATATTGAGCGCGTGTACTAACCTTTACTCAAAAACTGCTTTAAAATCCTTACTAGAGATGGCCTTCAGTAAAAGTTTGAAAGTTCGGAGACTAACCCATTGAAGTCAAAGGGGACATAACAGTTCAAGAAGTTTGGATAAATAACAAAAAAAACTAACAATGGTAACTTACTGTATATGGCTATGGCACCTGGGAAATGGTCTCTGGGGAACACATTACTGCCGGAAGAATAGCAAAAGAACGGACGTAGTGCGCACCGTAGCTACTTTCGTTTTCCCCAGGGACGTTTTAGGTAAACCTTCAACATTCGAATTCAAGAATCCTCGATTGCAGAGGATTCTCGAATTTGCCCATGAAAGGATCACCAACCAGCAGAAAATCCCACGGCTGGATTTTCAGGGCTCCAGCGGCTCAACCTTTCTTCCTTATTCTGCCATCACTCTGATGACTTCTGTGTTCCACAGGGATTAGCCGATACCATCAGCCCGTGTATGGCCGCATGGCCAACCGTTCCCCATAGTGAGTATAGGCTATTGGCTGGGTGCATGTCTGCGGTTCCCATCGCATACAGTACAAAGCAAGCAGATACACATGAATATTGGTATATGCACACACACAAAAGGCATGGCAGGAAGTGTCAGTAGCTGTGGAATGTATCTCATAACCTCCAGCACTGACCCCAGAATAAGACAAGCTGTGTGTTTAATGGTACTCAATTACTTGTGGTGTGTTAGTAGAAAGACATATGCTGATGATAAATCTCTGAGGAATTAAATAAGATAGAGAGATCATAAGGCATTAATAAATATGGCCCTAGATCTCCCTTTACACATATGCAAATAAGGAACAGTGACTTCTGGAAATTACCTCTTAAGATGGGTACACACCATAAGATTTCTTTATTCCAATTGACTGTTCCCCACCCGCGAGCAGTCGGCCAGAACAAAGCACGGTTGTTCAGTTTTCCACCTGACGAAGCTAGAGATAGCGAAACGCGTAGCGGAAGTGACATGTTATCCCGATACGGGGTGAGAGCTGGAAGGGAAAAGGGCTTGTTTGCCCGAAAGATCAGTCTAGACCTAAAGGTTTTTGGATTTCTCAAATTAGTAGTTACGAAGTTGGAAGGACGCTGCTGGACTGATTCGTTCATCAAATATATGTTATTGGATCCCAAGTTGCTCAGTGAGCCACGGATCTGCCTTAGTCCGGGGAACCAGCGAGGAAGGACTACTTACACCCCAACTACTACCAGACTGACGGTGCAGTATAATCTGTCTATATCTTCCAGCTCCACCTATTTTGATTATGTATTGAATCAATGTGTGCACACATACTTTATTAATCTACCTCATTTGCTGTGCTGCTAGGAGTGAATATCCTTTGAATAAGAGACACTGGCTATATATATTACCTTCAAAACTTTTTATCTGCAGGATCCCCGCATATGGTTATTAGATATATCTTGTTAGAGATTTTAGCAGTTTTGATGTGGGATACGTGCATAATATTTTACTCTGTTTGCTAACTATCTGTGTTTATTATATTTATTGTGGCTGGCCAGCCCTATATTTGTTTATATGTGGATTATCTTTACATATTATCTTCCCACTTTTGACTTGTGAGATTTGGGATATTTTATATTAAATATATTTGGTATATTATTTTTAGTTGTGTGTGTCACTAGCACAGTACTGTTTCCTTTTTTACTGTTATTAGGCTGTACCCCTTTGGGGTCCTCCCTTCCTTATCTGAGTAGGGGGACTCAGAGGTACCTGTGTGTTTTGTGTCTAACCAGTACTGTCTTGTGTTTCTTCTGTTACTAACTGGAATATGTTCCCTTTTACTCCATGTAGTAATGCCATATTTTCCCATTAAAAGCAAACACATTAAATCAGCATGTTGGTCAGTATGTGATGATCAGTAATGTCAGCCATACACCTGCCAGACTAAACATCAATTTGACGTTCAATTCGACCTGAATAATAAAGTGGGGTCCAGGTATGGGTTTTAACTTGCAACGCTGTTCACAAATAGGGCTAAGCGGTTTCAGGGACACGTCAAAGAGACGTCTATTAACTATATGAATGAGGGCTGTATTGCTTTCAATAAAGCCATGCAGCATGCATTTAATGATCGAATACTAGCCCTGATGTAAAGCCATACACTCAAGGCATTAGACAGATAAGGCATTAGATAGATTTGACCTTCAAATCTGTCTATTTTTGGTATGTATGTATGTATGTATGTATGTATGCATGTATGGATGTATGCATGTATGGATGTATGTAAGGATGTATGCATGTATGTATGTATGTATGCATGGATGTATGCATGTATGGATGTATGTATGTATGTATGCATGGATGTATGCATGTATGGATGTATGGATGGATTGTCTGGCGTCCCTGTCCCCATCTAAGTTATTCATTTAAAAAAATAACAGGTCAGGTAGATCTTTGGGGGTTGTGCAAATGTAGAATATCGTGGGGATGTCAGAAGATATGTGGTGTACGAGCTGCTTAACCAAACTACACATTTTCTTTCTACTGTTAACAGGTAAATAACAATCAGGTATCACCCAAGTAAAGCCCATCCCCCACCCCATGACCGATCTGAAACCTATTTAAAAATAATCTTAACCAACACATTGGTCACTCCCAAAATCCTATGCGATTTCTGTAAAAACACTGAAAATCCCGTTAACGTCTATTACCCTATTTAAACCCCTCCCCCAAGCATCACAGACACACTTCTCAACCTGAGCTCCGCCTCATCCTTACGGCTAGCGCGTTGCTTATTGGTTGAGACTACCCTCTTTAATATCAGCAGACTTTCTATTGGCTGGGCTACTCCCAGCGCTCGATAGTTTTACTATATAAAGGGGACGAGAACGTTCACATTAACTGGGACTTTAAGGTTCTTACACGTGTGGACGTGCTTGTTGGTATCTGAGACGCCTGTTGGATTAAATAGACGGTTGTGTCTGAACGAATCAGAAATTATCACAGCGAAATGGGGATCTTGGAGTCCAAGGCTAAAAGCGCAGATATCACAGCCAAGGCTGAGCAGCAGGTGAGGTACCTGGAGATGGCGAAAGCAATGCGGACGCGCAGCGGGTTAATATTGTGCTGGAATGGGTGGGGCTGCGGGAGGGCCCAGTGTGTGTTACTTGTGTTTGGCACCGGCTAACCCTTCTATTTGCTCCACAGGAAAATGGACATGTAAAAGCCAATGGCGATGCCCCCACCAAACAGAACGGAGACGCGGCTGCTGCTACTCCTACTAACGGTTCGGCCGAACCTCCAGCAGAGGCTGCAGAATCCGGGGAGACCATTGAATCTGCACCTGCTAATGGAGACCCTAAACCCGAGGACCCACCAGGGAAACCGGCTAAGAAAAAGAGGTTCTCCTTCAAGCATCTGAAATTCCGAAATAATCCGTTCAGCAAAAATAAAAAGGAGCAGGCACCTGTAGAAGAGCCGCCCGCAGAGGGAGCAACAGAGTCTCCTAAAGAGCCAGAACCCGAGACCAAGGATGGTGCTGGAGAAGCATCGCCCGCATCTCCTCAGGAGGAGCCGGAACCCGAAGCAGCGGCGCCCTCTAGTGAGAAAGTGGAGGAGGTAGAGCCTGAGCCTGTTGCTGTGCCAACAACTGAAGAAATTCCCAAACCAGCAGAGAGCGAAGCCAGCACAGAGTCCCCTTCTGAGCCACAAAAGGAGGCGGAGTAGTGGTCAGGGAGACTCGTCCACAAAGACTTCAAAGCATTGAGCCTTTCCCCTTGCACATCCCCTACCCCTCTTGCCCTTCAAGGGAAAGTATTTATAATTAAGACACTTGCTTTCATTTGCACTTTCCTTAACATGTTGGTGTTATGGTACGCCAGATGTGCACATTTCCTTACACTATCTGTTTCTGATACTCCTACGTGCCATACTAGTTTGCAAAGGTTGGTCATTCTCTATAGTCTCCAATAGAATGCATTTATTGCTAGCTCTATTGAAATCTGTTGAGAATTGAAGGCAAGCAGTGTGGTCAGTCCTGCAAAACCACAAATGCCAAGATTGAATGTTTGTGCCATAATACTTAATGTTCCAGGGAGAGTGAATGAAAGATGCAATTTGCTTATAGATTATTTCCCTTTTACACTTGTTTACCTTAACAGATTGGGTGTGAACAGATGTGTAATGTGCCAAAGGCTGCCTTCCACCTTTTAAGAAAGTTCTTTTACTGTATGTGCTTATGTTGTATTCAGCCAAGCAGAAACTCTTGTGGAGTCTGATTACTTCCTGTGGGGCAGATTCATTTAATCTTACTTTCTTAGGCAGTAATAGATTGGTAGATATACAGAGCTAGAGCTTTAATAAAGGAGTCACACTAAAATTTATATTTAAAAAAAGAAAACTAAAATGGGCTCAGATTATGGGGAATTGTATTTAAAAATCACCCCTACACACCTATTTTCCTGAGTGTTAGTTTTGTTTCCAGACAGTATCTTCCACCACTAATGTGAATAAACTGTGCTGGCAGTTTTGGTCTGGGTTGGGATGTTGTGAATTGAAAGAGTGGGTTTATTTCTGTAAATACATTTTTAATGGTCTGTTTATGTGAATTTTTTTTTCTAACTCAAAGTTGTATGTTTTTCATTGTGATATTTTAAATAAATTTTAACCCCTTTATTTCATACTCTAAAATATTGCTTCCTTTTTGTTGCTGGGTAATGGTATGATCACTGCTAAATGTTTTATTTGCAATGTCTGAAAATGGATGAATTGTTACTAGGCTGGATCATTGGGTTCTAACACATTTCTTCATAATGGTACACTAGGTTTTTTTTGTTTAATGCCAGTTGCGGTATTTGACGTGGAATCTTATTGATGTGTATACCAGTTACTTTGCTGTGATCACACTCCTTTCAAGTTCTGAGTTGGGGGCAGGGTAAACATGCAGGGCTAGTCAATAAGTTCTTGTTTAAAATGGTGCGAATTTTGCCCCAACCAATCAGATGTTAGCTTTCAAATGTTAAAGATCTGATTGGTTGGGGCAAATTAAGCACCATTTTAAATGATAACTTATTGAATCTCCCCGATGGTCTCATCTCCTTTAGACCAGGGCTCTTGCATAATTTAAACACCCCTATGATAAATAGGGCTTTAACATTGCACTGCATTGTCTGCCTTAAAGAATCCTTGTTTCTATCGCAGGGAAACTGGAAGATTCATTTGTGGTCTTCACAATTTCAGTGTTACCATGGATTTCTCCCTGTTGCATTTTAATCTTTATCTTAATTAGCAGTCTATCCTAATTGGCAATCTGCAAAGTACTGTCAATTAACAGTGGGAAGACCAGTCTCATCTTTTGAACTTAACATGTACTGGGCAAATATATATCATGATATGGCTTCCCCACCATAAATAAAGGTATGTGGGAAGTCTTGCCACATACCTTATCTAAGGTGGATAAGCCATATAACTTGTAGGACTGCCATTCTCAGAATAACTGTTCACCTTGCTCTGGTGTCTAGTAAAATACATTGCCAAAAGGAGAGATGGTTAAATGGCAAAATGCATCTAACTTAACTGCAAGGTTTTTATGCAGATATATAATTTTATTTATAGAGCGCCACTTGGGTACACAGCGCTGTACATAATAAATAAGAGTATACAAACAAGGGCATAATTGCAGTTGTGTGCCTTATTACACTAAACTTTAGCAAGGAGGGCTCAAACACATTAAATACTTCTAGTGTGAACAAAGCCTTAAGGTTCATACACACGTGTGATTGGCTGGTAATCGTTCTGTGTATGGGCACTTTGTCAACCGAAAAGGCCATTTGGATGAAGATCCACCATGCTGGTTGGGCAACAATCCCTGACTGAACAGTGGTTTCAGCTGACAAAGTGCCCGTACATGGCACGATTATGGTCTAAAATGGCTGTGCACAAACATTGCGAGTCGTGTGAATGAAGGTACATACAGGCAGATATTTTGGCTCAACTGAAATAGCACTGTTTGCAGCAAAAGTCCATAGGCGATTTACCAACTTTTGGATGACTATTTGTCTCCCTAGAAAAGTTTCAAGAACTTGTTACAATATTAAGTGTCAAGTCAGCTATTACCCTTTCTGACGTTTGACAATTATTTGTAAAACTTTGTCTTTAAGCCTAGACAGGCAGACTTAAAGCTGCAACTGTGTAAAACTTCTAAAGATTATTTTTAAACAAGCAGTAAGGGCTAGGCCACACTGCTGCGCTTTGATTGCGCTTAGGTTTTTCATTTCATTGAAAACGTGCATTTTCGGGTGCGTTGCGATTTGCTTTCTGCATTTTAAATCTCAATCGCATTTGATTTGCGTTGCAGTGTGGCCGTGCCCTATAGGAAGTAAAAATAATTGCTCCTATTTCTTGTAGATTCAAGGGGGATGTTTTTAGGGTGTAGCTGGCCTTTAAAAAATCTAGTATAGAGGCATAGTGATTTTTTTTTCTTTTATTTTTTCTTAACATTTTTCTGTGTTAATTGTCTAAATAGCTTCAGTTGTACATTTGATTAAAGTTCCACTTATTGGTTTGGTCTGACAGACACATGCATCTTTTGCTTGTTTAGCTGTAAGGAAAACACTACATGCTGCCGCTAAGCAACCACCATGAATGTGAAAGACGTTTGTCTGAACATGGTCTAATACCTGCCCAAAGTTACATGAAGTCAAAGTTTGAGACAATCCAAAAGTCAAATAGTTACGTCGGGGCAAGTACCAGATCTTACCACGCACTATTCCTGTCTGGATAAAGCTTTGTGAAATTATTACACCTGTAAATATAGAATGTACAATCTCAGCCATGTTTTACACATGTCTTTATCTATTTTACTTAAAGTACATGTCCACCCCCAAAACTAAAATATAACCCAATATGTAGTTTAAAAACATCCTTACCTTATATCTCTGCTTTAAATGGTTCTCCTGCAGTCTTTTCAAAGTCCTGGAAAGTGAAGAGTAGAAGCTGCCAGTGACTCATATGGTGCCAATTTCTTCCTCAACAAGGACTGTGACACCTGCCACCATCCGGATCCATCCTCTGCAGCCGTGGCACATAGCGTGAAAAGCTTTTAGCACAAGGTAGGTAACCTGCCCACCCACTGCCGAAATATTTCTTTAAAAAAAGTTTAGATGTATACTTACAACCCCTTCTCTCCTGCTGCATCTCCATTGAAATCAGCCGCATCTGTGATTGGCTGTCTTTTTAGCCAATAATAGATGTGGCTGACAGCCCGTTTGCAACTTCCTCCAAACGGAGCTGAGCTGGAAGGAGACTCCGAAGGAGTTTAAGGGCTGTAAGTATCGATCTAAACATTTTTTGGAAGAAATATATCAGTGGTTGGGGGTCGGCAGGGGGTACCTATCTTATACAAAAAGTTGATTTTCAGGGTTGACATGCCCTTTAAAAATTGGTTGAAAAGATGGGGGGGAACCTGCAGCCAGTAGTGGTGCTAGTTGGGGTAACCAGAGCAAATCACCTCTGGTGCCACACTCCTCTGAATAGGTCGTAAAACTGGCCATTCATGCTTGATAGCTACAAGAGGGTGCAACCAATAAAAACTTGATGATTATATCGCTGGGCAGGCCATTAAACAGTGAGCCAATATTTTCAATCAACTCATGTATGCTATACTTTAGAGTCCATTTTTGGCTGTTTTCACCTGGTACTGTTTGCTACTGTTATCTACAGTATGTCTTTTTTGAGTAGACTCTCCCAAAAAGCTTTAGCAAATTCATTGCAATGTTAGCTTGTTGATCTCTAACTGTTCCAGTAAAAAAAAAGGAAAAATGTGCCGAGAGTGAAATAAAGCACAACATAGAATTTAAAATTGTAAAAGTGTGAATTCATTAAATAACTTAATTCTGTCCAAAATTCTGGATTTAAGGGCATGTTAACTCCCCACAAGAACTAGCGTAAGTACCACCTCACGTCCAATTTTTGCAATACTTACCCTGTCCCTTGTGCTCTTGAGTCCATATATTTTACCATAGTAACATATTAAAGTGTACATACAAATATATGTATGTAACTGTACGTTCACAGATGTAAATTTAACGGCTGAGATTGTTTTTTGTTTTTTTTACGGTAACCCACGCTATCGCAAGTTTGCGAAACCGCTGTTTGAAAAACGTCCCTGTGTGAGCTTGCTCAGTGGTTAAACAGGTGAGTAGTGCAGCCGTCTCAAGTTATTGGGTGTGATGTCACTGGAATACACTTTCAGTACAGCATGTAAATGAATGACTGTTAATCTGAAACATCCTAGACAGTCCTATCAAGTCAAAAAATAAATGGGGGAATTAGCCTACCTGCCTATGAGTAAGTATGTGACGTACTTCCAAAACGTGTCATGCGATTTGTTTATATATGGCTTCACTTGTAGCTCTGTAACAATAAAAGTTATGTTTTGATGTTACCCGGATGTTTGTGCCGTTCCTGCATCAGACAGAGTGCAGAGCCGCTGAGTGATTGAGTAGCTTACTTGACCTCACCATGGGCACTATTTATTAACCCGTATCGGAAAGGTCCAATAGCACAGGTTATTGTAAAATTATGGCCATACAATACCACACTATACCATGCAGTAGTACAGTAACACACATGATCAATATTTTACGGCGAGGTCTTACATTTTTTTAAGGTGCGGTATTGCAAAATAACAATATCGCACCAAAATACCACATGACATGTTTGTTGACACATATCTTGGATTGGATTCAACACTCCAAGGAGAGAGAGACTATGGGTAGAGAAAGAAACCCAACTCTCTAGGGGCCTCTACAAGCATTACCATGGCTAAAACCTAAGTTGGTCAATATACACAAGATTAGCTTTTTCTTTTTGGCAAATTATCAATAGCCTGTACAGCCCCCCCCAAAAAAGTAAAATACTGTCCCGTTGGTATAACTATCTAACAAATCTGCATACATTTCCCCCTCAGTGTCATATCCATGCTGGAGATGTCACAATATTGGTAACTTCTCACACATATGACTCCATTGTCCCAAAATTATCCAAATATACAATGAAATGATGGCTGATACAGTTCCTTCTGAGATCACATTTACATATTGTTCTGCCATCTATGCTTTCCTTGTTCAATAAAACAATACAATCTAGAACTGTTGAGATTACATAACAGAATGGTAAATCCTTCCAAGATTTAGGGGCCATATTTATAAAGCTAAAAAGCGATACCGTGGGTTAGTTAATTTACGATTGCGGACGTAAATTTACGATCACAATCGCACATTTACGACTGAACTTTCGGTAATTAAGGAACATTCAGTTGTAGAATACCGTGCGATAGTAAACTACCGGAATGGTATTCTATGGGGATCGTAAATCGTAAATACGAAGATTGGTAGCGTTAAATTACGATGGGAGATTACCGATCAGAAATTAACGATCGGTTTAATGATCGTTTAAGGCTAAGTATCGCTGAAAAGCGATACCGCGGCATTATAAATATGGCCCAGGAAACCAAAAACAAGCCCACGTATATACTAAATATGCTATTTTGCAGACTTTGGAGCCAACTAACATGCCCAAAACAAATTTTTGCAAGGCTGGACTTGCACTAGTTTCTTATTAAAATGGCTATTTTGCTGACTTTGGTGCCAACTTGCATGCCCAAAACCAATTTGGGCCAGGCTGTACAAATACACCAGTTTCTTATTCAAATCCGAATAAGAAACCAACTTCAGCTTCATAGTATATACTTGCTCTCTATCACACTTATGAAAAACACATTCAGGCTCATTTACCCAGAGCCGCTATCACTCTGGGTAAATGTTTTGATTGCATTTCAATATTGCATTTTTGCGAATGTGGAAAAAGGATTTACTCACTGCGGTATTTTAATGCCAGTTATTATCTGTCATTAAAATCCAGCTCTAAAACTACCACAAATGACATGAAATCCGGCCCTGCTTTTACTATGTCACTGCAAATGGGTTAAGTTCCCAATTTCAGTTCAGTGCAGCTGCCATACTTTTGGGTAGGAAGGTCCTCATTAGAAATGGCCGGTTCGTGGATCTGAACCGTAACAATGATACAGTAACTTACTGTAAATGGCTCTTGGAACTGAGAAATGGTCTGGGGAACAGACAATCAGATTTTTTCTAGAAAGAATCTGATTGGTATACTAACCAATCAGAATTGTATCCAAGTCAGAATTGGATACAATCAGATTCTTTCATAAATAATCTGATTGGTATACCAAATAGAGATTGACTGGATTGCGGATCCGAACCCGGTTACTCGGCAGATCTCCAAGATTTTCCGCAATTCTGCTTTCCGAAGTTTCCGAACCCACGTTAGAAAATTCTCAAAAATGTTTAAATTTTTTTTTAAAAGATTCACAAGTTTAAGAGGATTTTCATGTCTCAAATTTACCAATGGCAGCTATTTTTATCAGTGCCAACCGCTTGGGTATAAAAGGCAGCTCGTCAGTGTGATAAAGTGAGTTTAGTGGAGATCTGACAGTGTAGGAGTTAGAGGAGTTTTTTTTCCTGCTTTTTGAGCTTTCTGTGTGTGAATTTTAGTGTGGTGGATTAGTTCTTGTTGATAACCACTCCTGTATTCATAATAACCTACATTATCATTAGTGTCTTTCAAAGTCAGAGCTGTGACACTGACGGTGGATCTGGCAGAATTTGCTGAATATTGTCTGTATCAGGACCTACTGGGCAAAATGGAAAATTTACATTACAGGTTTACTTTACAACAGTAGAATAAGATTGAGGACATTGATACATTTTCCCCAGACCATTTCCCGGTCCTGAGACATTTACAGTAAGTTACCATTGCTATTTAAACCATTATTTTAAATGGAAATTTCTGAATTTTTTTTCCCCCTTGACTTTAATGGCAGATTTCCGAATTTTCTAATTTTTTAATCCTTAAATTCTAGATTGGTATACGGTACTAACCAATAAGATTCTTTTCCAATCAGAATTGGTTACAATCAGAATCTTTCAGAAAGAATCTAATTGTTCCCCCAGACCATTTCCAAGATCCCAGAGCCATTTACAGTAAATTACTGTATCTTTTTTTACAAAATGATTTTAACACAGCTTAAAACTAGAATGTGGAAGCTTGAAAAACTGTGTGATCGTGAGGAAAGTTATTTTATGGATGTATGTTCTTATTCCCCAGTAGAGATGGTCGAACTATTGAAAGTTCGGTCCGTTTTCGAACTTTCAAACTATTGTAAAAGTTCGAAAGTTCGAAAACGGACCCATTAAAGTCTATGGGAGGCAAATAGTTTGAAAAGTTCGAGTCAAATACAACTAAAATATTAATGGTAACTTAATGTAAATGGCTGTGGGACCTGGGAAATGGTCTGGGGAGCATGTTCCAATATTCAGGACTTTCGTAAAATCGATTTTACTCTCATGCGCGCTACTTTCGAGCTTTCGCGTTCGAACATTCGAGGTAACATGGACATTTTACTCGCAGATTCGATGCTCGCCTATAGGCTTTAATGGAGACTTTACTCGCAGATTCGATGTTTGCGCCTAGATACCATGTACATTTTACTCGCGGATTCGAACGTTCGAACATTCGAACATTCGATAAATCATCGAAAGTCCGGGAAATATCGAAAGTCCGTGTCCGAGATAGTTCGAGAAGTCCGGGTCCGTTCGAACTCGAACAGTTCGGCTCGAACTCGGGTTCGAGTTCGAGTTCTATGCCATCCCTATTCCCCAGACCATTTCCCAGGTCCCAGAGCCATGTACAGAAAGTTACCATTGGTATTTTACCAGAAATTTAGGCAGATCTGTGAGGATTTTTGTCTTTGATTTCATTATTTTCCAAAAATCCACGAATCGGCAAGTGGAACGGATAGCAGTCTTGCCCATCTCTAGTCCTTATCATGGATATATCAAAAGGGATTTGTCTTTAGGTTTTTATTGTTTAGTGCAATGCCCCTGGGACTCCAATTGCATTCATCCCCATACATATAAGTTTTAAATAGGGCAGCACTCAAGCTTTCTTGCAGAATAAGCCTTATATTAAAGCATTATCTTTAAGCATACTTCAATGTGTAACGTTTCAGGAGCCTCCGCTCCCTTCATCAGACACAGCAAATCAGACATATGCAATCATACACATAACTAGGGATGGCCAGTTCGCGGACCCGAACCGGATTATTCCGGATTTTCCGCCTTCCGAACAGCAGATTTTTTTTTTTTTTCGAAAATTTTCGAAAAAACGAGTATCTCTGTAATTACGAGAATCTACGATCTTCCGGGACCCGGAAAAACCGAAAATCCTCGTAATTACGAGGATTCTCGTAATTAAGAGAATTTTCGTAAAAACGAGAAATTCTTGAAAATTCTAATTTTTGGGGATTATTTTCAAGACGGAGCAAGCCACATGACCCAAATTAGCCAATGGCAGCTAACATGATTATTGCCAGCCCCCTGGGTATAAAAGGCTGCTTCACATTTTGTCAGTGTGTTGGAGTGTGTTTAGTGGAGACCTGACAGTGTAGGAGTTGGAGAGAGATTTTTGCGCTTTTTGAGCTTTTTGAGCTTTCTGTGTGTGGATTTCAGTGTGGTGGTTTAGCACTTGTTGTTACCCACCCCTGTATTCACACATCTTGAGACCCAACAGTCCTTTTAAGGACTAACCCCCCTGTAAGTCCTTTGGACAAATTTTGTGTTAGACCTTTTAGAGGTCTAGGTGTCCTGTTTTTTTGTTTGTCTTACTGTATCTGTGTGTCAGTGTCTGTGTGTTTTGTGTAACTGACAGTGCTGCCTTTAGCAGCAATCAGCAGCTTTTGCTGTCTGATCTGCTGTTTGCTGTCAGTTGTGTCTGTGTCCTATTTGTGCTTTTAGTGTAAAAAAAAAAAAGTTTTGTTGCTTTGTCTTTTGTGTATTTGTGTGTGTGTGTGTGTATATATATATATATATATATATATTTATTTTTTTGGGGGGGGTTAAAATTTGTGAGAGGGAAATGCCTGGCAGGGCAAGAGGGAGAGCCAGGAGCAGGGGTGCTTCTGCACGTGGAGGGAGAGGGAGAGGCAGAGGAGAGCCTACTGAAGGCTCTGGCCAGGAGCTACCTGGCCCTTCGCAGGGCAGCCGGGTAACCGTGCCCGATATGTTTAGGGGTAGCCGGGCTAGGGCTATCCCTTCTGATCAAGGAAGGCGGGTAGTAGAGTGGATTACCCAGCCTTCCTCATCCACCTCCTCACAGGCACAGAGCAGCCGAGCTGCTACTGTAGATATTGTGCCTGCTCCTTCATCACCTGAGGCTCCTACTGTGGGCATGGAACCTGATTCGCTCTATCAGGAGTTCGTTGCCCACATGACGCATACCTTCGGGGATCCAGAGGAGGAGTCTCGGGATCTGTTTTCGCACACTATGTGTGGGGCTAGTGTGCTTGAGGAGGAGCCGTGCACTGATGCACAATCTTTCCTGTCGCCCGAGGCGGAGGAAAGTGCTCAGTGCACAGGGGGACAGGAGGCTGATGATGTCACGCAGCAGTCTGTGAGCAGCCAGGGAACTAATGCAGGGGGTGAGGTTCCAGATGCTGCTGCTGTTAGTGACGCAGCCTCCAGTATTGAGGAGGTGAAAGTGGACAATGAGGTTACCGATCGTCCATGGGTGCCCTCTGTGAGAGAGGAGGAGGATAGTGTAAGCAAAGTAAACAATGATGGAGGTGCACTCTATCCAACACTGGGTGCAGACACCTCTGTAGGTTCTTCCCTTAGGCACCGACGACTCCGCAGGAAACAAAATACAACTGAGGGTCGCAATCCAAAGCTTTAACAAGTTTTATTGTGAACAACACAACATCACATCACAACGTTTCGGGGGGATACCCCCTTCTTCAGGTGATCCTCAGGTGCACCTAGTGGTGCACGTGGAGGTACGGCACCAATGAGATCTGGTGCCAGTGCCCCACAGCAGCAGGTGACCTCTGCTCCGAGTCATGTCGGTGGCTCAGCGGTGTGGGAGTTCTTCTCACTGGCTCCAGGTGACAGCACAGTTGCAGTGTGCAAGTTGTGCCTGCAACGTGTTAGCCGTGGGAAGACCACATCACATTTGGGCACCTCCTCTATGAGGAGACATATGATTCTGCACCACTTTGCCCGGTGGGAGCAGCGGACAGGGAACGTGCAGGCACCCACACGTTCCCTACCTCGTGCCCAGGTAGCCACCGTTCCTCCTCCTCCCCCTCCGGCCCCATCAGCTGCTTCCTCGGTGGAAGTTAGGGAGGAGAGGCAGCCTTTGGCCCCAGCACGCGGTGTTAAGAGGCCTCTTGACATTGCTGCTGGAGCGTCAGCTAAAAGGCAGGTCTCTCTTCCCCAGTTGTTGGAGCGGAGGCAGAAACTGTCCCCCAGTCACCCCCAAGCCCAGCGTCTCACTGCCGGCTTAGCCAAACTCCTGGCAGTGCAGCTGCTACCTTTCAGCCTGGTAGACAGTGCAGCGTTCAGGGAGTTTGTGGCCATTGGCACACCACAGTGGCAGGTCCCTGGCCGTAGGTACTTTGCCCAGAAGGCAGTACCAGCCCTGCACGACCATGTGCAGGGCAATATATCTGCTATATCTGCTCCAGCAAGCACGGCCAGGGGCGGTATGTGTCATTTACCGCCCTATGGGTCACTCTGCTAGCCGGCAGAGACGCGGCACGGAGCGCAAGTGGGGAGATGGTGGTACCACCACGCATTGGTGATACGCCAGTCTCCACCCCCCCCTCCTCATCCGGTGAGCCCTCTTCCCAGACAGCTCCGTGCCCCCCCAGAGCCTATGCTTCGTGCCAGGCGAGACGGTGCCATGCAGTGTTGCAGCTTGTGTGCCTCGGTGATAGGAGCCACACCGGGGCAGAGTTGCTGGCAGCACTGCAAGGGCAGGTTGAGAGGTGGCTGACCCCACACCACCTCTCAATAGGCAAGGTCATGTGTGACAATGCCACAAATATCCTGTCTGCCCTTCGCATGGGCAAAGTCACACATGTTCCTTGCCTGGCACACGTTCTCAACCTGGTCGTCCAGCGGTTCCTCACCAAGTACCCTGGTCTCCAGGAGGTACTGAGGATGGCTAGGAGGGTGTCCAGTCACTTCAGGCGGTCATACACGGCCACAGCTCGTCTGGCCGAGTTTCAGCAGCAGAATGGTCTGCCGCAGAACCGCCTGATTTGTGACACCCCCACCCGCTGGAACTCTAGTCTTATGATGCTGCTGAGGCTGCTCCAGCAGAGGCGAGCCATCATAGACTACTTGTACGAGTACGAGGCAAGATCAGGCTCTGGTGACCTGGGTTTGCTGTTACCCAGGCAGTGGCTGCTTATTAGAGATGCCTGCCGTGTGCTCGCGCCATTTGAGGAGGCCACCAGGATGGTAAGCCGCAATGATGCCACCATTGCGGATACCATCCCACTGGTGTTCCTCCTTGAGCACACTCTGCGCGGCATACTCGACAGGGCACTCGCTGTCGAGCAGCAGGCACTGGAAGAGGAGGACGCCGACACCATGATGCTTTCCGAGCCCGAACATCACGTTGCAGAGCAGCCGTCCGATGATGAGGAGGGGGATTTAGGTGACCTGGACCAAGGGAAAATGGGGCATTCCTCTAGGGGGACATCTCAACCCTCCCAAGTATCACGTGTCATTCGTGGTTGGGGAGAGGTTGAGCCCCCATGTCCTCAGTGACATCGAGGACATGGGGTCCTCTGCGGCAGGCAGTTTACGGCGCATGGGCTCTTTCATGCTGCAATGCCTTCGCAAGGACCCCAGGATTAAGGCCATCAAAGAGAAGGAGCAGTACTGGGTGGCCACCCTTATAGATCCCCGCTATAAGGGTAAAGTGTCGGAGTTTATCCCCGCATCTCAGAGGGAAGGTAGAATGCAGCACTATGAGGCAACACTGCTACGTTACCTCTGTTCTGCCTTCCCAGGTGCTGGCAGGCCTACAGCATCTGATGTTGGGGATCAACAGGGCTCACGTCCCCCTGTGCCTGATAGGAGGAGCAGCAGTACTGGAGGCGGCCTCGCGGCCAACTTCAGACTGTTCTTCCAGCCACAGTTGCCAGGCCCATCTACTGGCAACTCCACCAGGCAACACCTCCGTGGCCAGGTCACCGACTACATCGGATCCAGGGCCGGTGTAGCCACATCAGAGACTGAGGATCCACTGGACTACTGGGTGGCGAGGCTTGATATCTGGCCCGAGTTGGCACAGTATGCCATTGAGGTCCTTTCATGCCCGTCATCCAGTGTTCTTTCGGAGAAGACCTTCAGTGCGGTAGGGGGTGTTGTAACGGAGAGGAGGACCCGTCTCTCCACTGAGAATGTGGACCGCCTTACATTCATCAAGATGAATGAGGCGTGGAACACATCTCAGTACAGCACCCCTATTGCTGATGCCCGTGACTGAAGGCCTCCTGCCCCTGGCCACCCATACTGCTCCTTCCGCCTCATTTTCTACCTAGAGGCTTAGCTGATGCCAGCTTAGCTGGCAAATGCAAATTTTATTATTGGCACGGGCCCATTATGGTCCTACCTTGCTCTACTGCATCAGGTTATGAAATAACAATGCTCTGTGACACAGCTACTCTGTGTCTAATTTTTCTAAGATTGGGTCGACCTACTTGGCCCAAGAGCACTACTCCATTTGTTCTTCGTTCTCTCACCATGAGGCACCTTTGTGTGTCACCTACTCTGACCATCTCATAGAGCCACAACAGCTAACATCTGTGGCTAATGTTTTCAGCTCTGGGTCAATCCTGCCTGGCCCGAGAGCAGTACTCAATTTTTGTTCTTTGTTCTCTCACCATGAGGCACCTTTGTGGTGTCACCTACTCTGACCATCTCATACAGCCGCAACAGCTACTCTGTGGCTAATGTTTTCAGCTCTGGGTCAATCCTGCCTGGCCCGAGAGCAGTACTCCATATTTGTTCTTCCTTCTCTCTCCATGAGGCACCTTTGTGGTGTCACCTATTCTGACCATCTCATACAGCCGCAACAGCTACTCTGTGGCTAATGTTTTCAGCTCTGGGTCAATCCTGCTGGCCCGAGAACAGTACTCCATATTTGTTCTTCCTTCTCTCTCCAGAGGCACCTTTGTGGTGTCACCTATCTGACATCTATACAGCCGCAACAGCTACTTTGGGGCTAATGTTTTCAGCTCTGGGTCAATCCTGCCTGGCCTGAGAGCAGTACTCCATGGGCCCTATTTATAAAACCTCGATATCGTTATCGAAAAAATAACGATCGTTATCGTAAAATAGCGATCGTTATCGTACAACAACGATCGCTATTTTCCGATATCGATCGCTATTTTCCGATAACGATCGCTATTTTACGATAACGATCGTTATTTTGCGATATCATAAAATAGCGATCGTTATCGTAAAATAACGATCGTTATCGGAAAATAGCAATCGTTATCGGAAAATAGCGATCGTTATTTTACGATAACGATTGCTATTTTACGATAACGATCGTTATTTTTTCGATAACGATATCGAGGTTTTATAAATAGGGCCCCATATTTGTTCTTCGTTCTCTCTCCATGAGGCACCTTTGTGGTGTCACCTACTCTGACCATCTCATACAGCCGCAACAGCTACTCTGTGGCTAATGTTTTCAGTCTGGGTCAATCCTGCCTGGCCGAGAGCAGATACATCCATATTACAAAGTGTGGGCCTGCTGTAACTCAATGGTGCTGTGTTCCTACCCATCACCTGCTTTCCCTTGCACGAAAGCATACTCTGAGGGAGAGTAGCCAATGGGGGTGAGGGGTATGTCCAGTGGGGCCAAGCCTGCCTGGCCCCACAACAATGGTGGTAAACTGCAGTGGGCCTGCTGTTAATCAATGGTGCTGTTCTACGAAGCCTTACCCTTCACCTGCTTTCCCTTGCACGAAGCATACCTTAAAGGGGAGAGTAGCCAATGGGGTGAGGGGTATGTCCAGTGGGGCCAAGCCTGCCTGGCCCCACAACAATGGTGGCAAACTGCAGTGGGCCTGCTGTAACTCAATGGTGCTGTTCCTACGAAGCCTTACCCTTTCACCGCTTTCCCTTGCACAGAAGCATACCTTGAGGGAGAGTAGCCAATGGGGTGAGGGGTATGTCCAGTGGGGCCAAGCCTGCCTGGCTCTTCAACAATGGTGGCAAACTGCAGTGGGCCTGCTGTAACTCAATGGTGCTGTTCCTAAGAAGCCTTACCCTTTCACCTCCTTTCCCTTGCACGAAGCATACCTTGAGGGAGAGTAGCCAATGGGGTGAGGGGTATGTCCAGTGGGGCCAAGCTGCCTGGCCCCACAACAATGGTGGCAAACTGCAGTGGGCCTGCTGTAACTCAATGGTGCTGTTCCTACAAAGCCTTACCCTTTCACCTGCTTTCCCTTGCACGAAGCATACTACTTGAGGGAGAGTAGCCAATGGGGTGAGGGGTATGTCCAGGGGGCCAAGCCTGCCTGGCCCCTCAACAATGGTGGCAAACTGCAGTGGGCCTGCTGTAACTCAATGCTGCTGTTCCTACGAAGCCTTACCCTTTCACCTGCTTTCCCTTGCACGAAGCATACTTGAGGGAGAGTAGCCAATGGGGTGAGGGGTATGTCCAGTGGAAGCCTGCCTGGCTCTTCAACAATGGTGGAAAACTGCAGTGGGCCTGCTGTAACTCAATTGTGCTGTTCCTACGAAGCCTTACTTTCAACCTGCTTTCCCTTGCACGAGCATACCTTGAGGGAGAGTAGCCAATGGGGTGAGGGGTAGGTCCAGTGGGGCCAAGACTGCCTGGCCCCACAACAATGGTGGCAAACTGCAGTGGACATTATGTAACCCAGTACCCCCATCGCCTTCTTTGCCTTGTTGTGTGCAAACTACTTTATAGGGGAATGTGGCCAATGTGGTGTGTGTAATGGCACATTAATGGTAGTAAGATATTACAATTATAAGTACCAGACATATAGCTAGCTTAATAGATATGTGTATTGTAATTTTTCAAATAAAAATGATTATGAATCTATCTGAATAATTGGATATATCGAAAAATGAAGACAAAAAATGTTTTTCCCCCGAAATTTATATATATATATAATATATATATAATATAATATATATTATATAATATATAATATATAATCTCAAATTTTTAAAAAAACTATTACACAAAAATAAAAAAACAAAAAAAAATGGTGGTGTTTCTGGGGGGCCTCTCTCCCAGTCTGGTCAGGGCGGTCCAGGCGGCCCACATGTGGCGATCTCCCGCTGCATGCTCTGTAGTTTCGTGGAGGAAGATATTGAGAGAATTGTGTGAAGATGTTTGAGCACATTTCCTAAAGCACACATGCGGTAGATGCAAATTTGACCTGATAACTACTTACACATACATGGTACTGCAATGCTATAATGTTGCGGTATGTCATAAAAAGGAAAGCTCAGTATAAGATATCATTATTTCTAAAATCTTAGTTTATATTATGCATACCTAGTTATGGTAACAGTGATTTCTACTGATTGGCTGTTGGATGGGTTACACATGCTCAGATCTCTACTGACCAACTGAATCAACCCAGGACTGGGTCAAGGGCAAGACCATAACGGTCTCTATTAGGGGTCCTGCAAACAGGAAGTCATTATTTCCGTTGCATTTATTTATACACAGACACAATGCTGATTGCTGAATGGGCAGAATTAAGGTCATTGGGATGGATAAAACTGCTCTTTTTTCCTTAAAAGTATATATATTATCACTGAACTTCCACTTTAAGCGATATTATTGCATCATGGGGGATCACTGATAAACAGCAGTAGGTAATGCTGGCAAAAACATTACGTTATTGCTAAATTGTATCAGAACATTCTTGGTTTGTATCACTAGGACTGTGCTACTACAAAAATTTTTTGGAAGTTGGTGGCAGCCCCCATAAAAGCATTGTCAAACCCCAGTACCCAATGTTGCATCATGTAGCGTGGATTTTACACTGGGAAAATACAGATATTAATAGTTGTATATAACATTTCATTAACGTTGCATATGATTTACTTACGATTCTCAAGCATGGCCGCCAGAGTGCCTGGAGGGGCTGGAGAGACTGGAGGGGCTGGAGAGGGTGGAGGGCATGGAGAAGGTGGAGGGGCTGGAGAGGGGGGAGGGGGGGGCATGGAGAGGGTGGAGGGCCTGTAGAGGCTGGTCCTGCTTCTAGAAAAAAAAATGTTTTATTTCAACAATCACCGTCCAATCCATTAGTATATATTACATGTATAAGAAACATTTCCTAAAAGGCTATGTAGTAAACATTTCTTGGATAATTTTGGACGTTTGGACCGAATTTCGTGACTTAAGCTCAAAAACCGAGGGACAAGATACAGCCAAAACAATGGGAGTCGGGGAAATAAATGGGAATGAGAAATGAGAAGCTCTGTCTCTCAGCCAATTAATAGATTTGTTGCATTTTTTTTTACGAAAATTTTTATCAGTGAAATAATAAAATTCACATTAATTTCACTGATAATTTCACTAATTATTTGCTGACAATCAGGTCATAAAAAGATAAAAAAACTGCTAGGATGCACTTATGTGTTGGCTGGTGCCAGGTTCCTCTCTTGGGGCGGTGGACTGCCCGGTGGGGGCGATGGAGAGCCCGGAGGGGGCAAGGGACTGCCGGCGGGGGGCAATGGGCGCCCGTAGCCTGAGGGCTAGTTGGTGGTATGTGTAGTCAAAAAAAAAAGGAAATTTATTTTAAATCTCACTGTAATTAAATGTTCGAATACATTTACAAAACAATTCTCGGAGAAGTTGTCAAAATTATGCAAACATTTGGATAAAGGGCTTGGACATATCAACGTGTTAAAAAGCACAAAATGTGTGGCACAATTAATGGATCCTCAATTTTTGCACAATTATGCTATCGTTCTGCACTCGCACGGCAATACACATGAGCGACCGGAAACATGCGCTTGTATGCTTGTTTCGGAGCGCTCGTGTCGGGTGTATATGGCCTTGGACAAATGAGAAATTTAGAAAAAAAAATTCTCAATAGGCTGCACTTACATTCTTCCTCTGGCGGGGGACTGTGGGGTGGGGGGTCGGTGGGGGTGGGGTGGTGTCGGATCGGATGAAGATTCCCCTGCAAATAAAATAAAAAAAAAATACATAATGATGATATATCTAAAGGATATATTTAATTATATACTTTGAATTCTGCTTGAAAATGCAGATTAAATAAGGCAATATGTTATAGTTTCTTTAAAAGTCAATCATATTTCTATGGCAATGATTTCATACCTTATTCTGGCTAAGTACTTATATTTTTATTGTGTGTATTGTAGCCATGGAAAGGGAAAAGTTGGTTGGGTGTAGGGGAGCATCAGTAGCTGTGTGTACTAGTATCTAGATTTTGTGGCTAACACAACATTTTTATTTTTGGAGTGTAAAAATCTATTTTTAATAATTGATCAACATTTTATTTTAGACTTTACTTTCCCTTCAAATAGGGCTGCCATGTAACTAAAAGGGTGGGTCAGTAAAGTGTGTTTAACTGTGTCTATGTGTGGGTATCAGTGTGCATTTATAAGATAAAAAGGAATAAATTTTTAATGATCGATTTCATTTTTAACTTTACTTTTAAATAAGGCTGCCATGGAAATGGAAGGGTGGGCCACCAAGTGTGTTTACCTGTGTCTATGTGTGGGTATCATTTTGAATTTATATGTGTTATGTTAAATAAAGTCACTTTTCAGTGATTTATTTTTTGTCTTTACTTACCCTTTAAATAGGGCTGATATTGAATAATATAATAATAATGTAATAATAACCAGTGAATGAGAAATACAAAGAACTTGGATCTCTCTCTCTCTCAAGCCAAATTTAAGGATTATTGATGTTTTTAAAAACATATATATAAATATGTTTTTGTCACAAGTGAATTAAAATATTTTACTACGTATTACAATACAGTAATATAATAAAAAGTATACTTGCCTTCTATCATTTGCCGTACGGCAGCCACATATTGAGGCCTCTGCCTCTTGAGATCCGACCACTGTCTCTGGAGGGTAGAGACAGTGGTCTGGTATCCGAAGCAGCGCAGGATCCGGCGCTGTAGCCCCTCAATTATTCTGCGCCTCCGGCGCCGCACATGAGGGGTGCCAGGGGGGAATTCATCATACCCCCTGAGCAGGAGGTAGTTCAGGGCATATAATTGCCTTGCAGCACTGGCCATTTTGCTAGTCAGGAAGTTCCGGTTCCTCGTTTTTACGAAAATCCGCGGATTTACGGAAATCTTCGTTTTTACGAAAATCCTCATTTTTACGTGAATCCTCGTCTTTACGGAGATACTCGTCTTTAGGGAGATCCTCGGTTTTACGGGAATCCTCGTTTTTACGTGAATCCTCGTTTTTACGGAAATCCTCGTATTTTCGAAACATACCGTTTTTTAAAATTCACGCTAGCGGACTGTATTTTTAGGTATTGTAGGCATTGATACGTGTCTAAGGCCATTACCCAGGTCCCTGAGTGATTAAGTGTACATTACCAAGGCTATTTAGACCACTTTTAATGCGGATTTTGCCGAACTTTCATTTTAATACGTTTTAACGGGTCCGCTCGTGGATTTTCCAATTTACAGATTTTTTCGAAAATCCGCGGATCCTCGCACGGACCGGATTTTTCGAAGTTCAGACATCTCTACACATAACCACCATTTTTAAACACAAAAACAAGACATGACATCATCTCAATGAATTTAACCCCTGTGTATTCATAGCACTGATAATCAATATTCAATACTGCCTAAGCATCATACAATATACATGATTAACAAGAGGAATAAACATATACAATCCATAGATCAAGAAGGAAAAGGACTATAATTCAAGGATCATAAAAAAGGGGTTAAGATCGTAGTCCATATTAAGACCATTAGAAGCCAAAGTATTAAGTTTATTGACCCAAAAAAACTTCCCTCTGTTTAAATTTGAGTTCCCTGTCACCACCATGCTGTGGAGTCGGTACTGTTTCCAGAACCATAAACCATAGTTTATTCTCTTTGTGCCCATTCCACAAAATGCTTGGAGACAGGTAACCCCTAATCACGCAGGCTAATGCTAGATCTATGTTGCGATATGTGGGATTTTACAGATACCCGTATAAACTCGATCCGAGTTTAAGTCAAGGTACCTATTTTTACCTGAAAAATTTGTAAAAACTGATTGAATTGAGTATAAGCCGATGGTAGAAATTAGTTGCCCTTTAAATGGACAGCAGAATTCCCATACATGAATCCCATACAGTAACAGCCAAATCCAGTACCAGTAACCCCCAATTCCTTGGCACTTCAGATGTTTGGAAACTACAACTCCCAGCATGCTTTGTTGCTGGGAGTTTCAGTTTCTAAACATGTGGAGTGGCAAGGTTCAGTAAAATTTTAATTAAGCTTACCATTATTTACAATTCTCCTGAACCCCATATTGTAAAGGGCCCTCTGACCCCATATAGTAAAGGGCCCTCTGACCCCATATAGTAAAGGGCCCTCTGACCCCCATATAGTAAAGGGCAATCTGACCCCATATAGTAAAAGGTCCCTCTGACCCCCATATAGTAAAGGGCCCTCTGACCCCCATATAGTAAAGGGCCCTCTGACCCCTATATAGTAAAGGGCTCTCTGACCCCATATAGTAAAGGGCTCTCTGATGCCCATATAGTAAAGGACTCTCTGATCCCAATAGTTAAACTGTCACCTGAGAGTTGTAGTTTCAAGCTGTCATTTGCACTGTACTGGTAGCTTTTTTTTGCCCCAAACTGAGGAGACCCATCAGATTTACAGTATCCAGATGAGCAGTCAGTGACAGTGCTGAGTGAGTCCAGCAGCCAGACTACAGGAAGCAGGAAGTGTAAAGGCAGATCAGCTCCTGTAACTTTCTATGCAGGTTAACACAGCGCCACCTACTGGTTACTATCTGCAATTGCAGAATTCGGAGCTAAATTAGGACGTGACCCGAGTATAAGTCGAGGTTAGGTTTTCAGGCTAACTTTAAAGCCTGAAAAATTCGACTTATTCTCGAGTATATACGGTAACTATTTAATTATTATCAAATTTAATTTTATTAAATGTAGTATAGTATAGTATTTGAGGTTGAATAAAGAAATATGTCCATCCAGTCCAACCCATCTAGCCATATCCTCATTTCTTGCCTAACTGTTGATCCAGAGGAAGGCAAAAAAAAACCTACCAAAATTATGAAGGGGGCAAAAATTGGCAATCGGAAATTTCCCTGGATCAACTCTACTTTATGTATCAATACCAGTAACATGTAACATTCCTTGTTTGCAGAATCTCAACCAGCTTTTTTTTTGAAACTGACCAATGAACCTGCCATAACAACGTCACTGAAAACATTTGCCCTAAGCTTTACCGTTCTCACAGTGAAAAACCCTTTCCGAACCTTTCTCCTTCAAGTCTTAAGGGATGTCCATGTGTCCTCTGGCTTGCTCTATTGGTGAACAATGCCCCAGATAGTTTATTGTATGGCCCGTTAATTTAATTTACTATTAAAAATATTTTATTGGAATCAAAACATTAGTAAAATAAATTCAGATGAAATAGTCTAATGGTAAATTAAGCACAATCTATTATATATTGTTATCAGCAAAGCTCAATCAAAACCTAAAGACAAATCACCTCCCTTTTGATAAAGTAGAAAAAAAGACATGTCATATGTTGGGTTCATTCTGCAATATGGGATAGGATCTATATTTGCAAATGGTTCACCACATTCTGCACTTGGATTCCGTTAGACATATATTGCCAATGTAAGGCGATAGTAAAATGGAGTTTACCTAATTACTCTAGAGACTGTCAGCCGGCCCTCGCATATGTTGGAGGCAGGGTTTTGCTCCCAAATGATGATGTCAGCGTGGAACATACAGAGGTTCTTTTCTTCTGCCGGGGAAGAAAAGATTGGGAAATTGAGTTGTTGTGTGTCTTTTGTTCCGTGGGTCTTGTGACGGGCCTGGGGCAATCTGCACCCAGGCCACTAACGGCTGGTGGTGAGTTACTCTTTTGTAAGGGATTGTGTTATATCTCACCCAGCCAGAAATTTGTTATATTAAAGGAGGGGTTATTAGCACCAGTGGGTGTTGTGTATATAGTCATTTTTGTAAATGTAGCTGATAATGATAATGATATTACAGAGACAACTTATGCTTAGCAAAATGACAAATTTTGGGAAAAATGTTACAAGAAAGGCACCAACAGTTGGTGGTAGGCCTATATTGTGTTATGATGTCACTCAACGTGTTACCTTTAAATATCCATACTTGTGGCATCCAAACTCAAAAAATCTCATATACTAGATGATATTCTTACTTGTTATAATCTCTCATTCTCTATTTTATATTTCATATTTATTGCAACTACAAGTCGCATAGCTAAGAATTACTAGGGCCTCCTGCAAAAGTTAGATGGGGCCCCTATCCATGCTTCATCCAGTGATTTAATGGGTGGAGGCTATAACTGTCATAGGAAAAATAAGATGGGACCTCCTTGACTCCTGGGGCCCGCTGTGATGGCTACCCCTGCTCTCCTGGTAGTTAAGCCCCTGGAAAACTACCTGAAAGTTTTGTGAAAAGATTAGAGATAGGTTAGAGAAGAGAGACAGTACACCAGCATTTGTTACTTTATCCAGGTACTGAGTACTGAGGGACTTACACTGTAGGTTAGATGAACATGTCTTAAATTTTTTACTCTAGAAGATACAGTCTGATAATGCTAGAAAAAAGCCAGAGTTAGGCATGGGCACTATCACAATTTAACACTAAACGCTAGCCCTTAACCAATAACACTAACCTGAACCCCGCCCATAGCTGGAATCTAACCCTTAACCCTAATCTAACCATAACCTCTAACTTTACAATTACCCTAACTTAATCCTAGCCCTTAACCTAACCCTACACCCTAACCCAACCTAACTACAAACCCTAACCCTTACCTTAACCCTAAACCTAAATCTAACCAGTGTAACCACTAACCTTAAAGAAGTAGTAAAACCCATTCCAGCAAAGAGTTGAAAGAAAGGGTTATCATAAAAAAACTAATTAAAAAGCCTCTTACATTCCTTTTTCCTGCACTGAGCAATACATCTTTAAATTTCACAGAGCACAGTTCAGTTTCCTGGCTTGCAGAAATCCTTGCTCTCACAGACCCGGCGACTTAATTGGGCGCGGCAAGGATAAAAAAAAACAGAATTTGAAGTACTTTGTTTCAGATGCTCGCCCCTTTGACTTGAGAGGAATTTTGACAGCTGTTTTGCTACTCCGCTTGGCTCTGCTGTCTCGTCAGAAACTGCCTGTAAACTTGGAAATGGCTGGTTTTGTATGCTGGGAAGGTATAGTGCCTGGGGGGGGGGGGTGATGTCTAGGAGGGGCAGTAAGGGTATGGTGTCTGTGTTTGGGGGGAGATGGCAAGGAAGGGCAGTGAGGGTATGGTGCCTGTGCATGGGAGGAGATTGCAAGGGGTTGCAGTGAGGGTATGGTGCCTGTGCTTGGAGGAAGATGGCAAGGGGTTGCAGTGAGGATATGGTGCCTGTGCTTTATAATGCATAATATACCCCTACTACCCCCTTAAGTTATACGGATATTAGAAATCAAAGAGGATATGCAATATGCTTGTGAAGGTTCTCATTCATCCAGGTCATGGTATATCTGATAGCCAGGTGTTCTGAATGCAAGGCATGATTGCATTTTGGCTAAGAGTTGTTATAGGAACTGCCCAGGGTAAGATGTCAAAACAGCATTGTACATGGCAGACAGTTGGTGTCGGAACCCTCCCCCCCCCCCTCTATTCAGGCTTGGTTTATTTTCACATAAATGGCCTCCTTGAACCAGTAGTGTTTCTTTACCAAGTTGTTGACATTACAATCTTCAAAGGTTTGTCCTTTTTCCTTAACATGCAGGTACACGGCTGAGTCCTGACCCGAGAAATTGCCTCTTCTGTGCTGGGCCATAAGTTGGTGCAGTTGCTGTTTGGTCTCCCCCACATACAAATCTGAGCACTCTGCACTGCGTATAGGATGTCGCTTTTCTTGTGTTTTGGTATTGGGTCTTTCGGATGTACCAATTACTGCTTCAGTGTGTTCTTTGGTTTAATACAGGCAAGGATAGGTGTTTTTTGAAAATTCTTCTTTATTTCTTGGAGACCACTGACATACATGGAATGACCTTGTTCTTTCTCCTGTCTTGCTTTTCCCCTTCACTGTTGATATTCATGTTCTTTTCTCTCCTTCTACTTCTTTTGACAAAGGCCCAGTCTAGATATCCACAAGTTTTAAGGGCTCCTCTGAGATGTTTTATTTCTTTAGCATTCACCTCTGTGCTAGTGGGGATGTTCTCAGCTTTGTGTTGCAGGGTTCTGATGACACCCAGCTTGTGATCTAAAGGGTCTAAGGGGGATCATAGGGGGTGTTTTATTATGCGCTTTGAGTCCTTTAGGAGAAAAGTGCTTTACAAATGTTAGTGTATTGTATTATATTATTAATTATAATGCCCCCCTTGCCATCACCCTCCCCAGCACAGACACCATACCCTCACTGTCTGGCCTTGCCATCACCCCCCACAAGCACAGGCACTATACCCTTACTGACCCCCTTGCTATCTTCCCCCAAGCACATGCACCATACCCTCACTTGCCCCACTTGTCATCTCCCTTCAAGGACAGGCACCATACTCTCACTACCCCTCCTTGCCATCACAGCCCCAAGCACAGGCACCATACCCTCACTGCCTCTCCTTGCCATTTACACCCCCAAGCACTGGCACCATACCCTCACTGCCCCCTTGCTATCACCACCCCCCAAGCACAGGCATCATACCCTCAGTGCCCCCCCATGCCATCTCCTCCAAGCACAGGCACCATACCCTCACTGCCCTCCCTTGCCATCTCCCCCCAAGCACAGGCACCATACCCTTACTGCCCCTCCTAGACATCACCCCCCTAAGCACAAGCACTATAACTCCCCAGCACACAAAATCAGCAATTTCCAAGTTTACAGGCAGTTTCTGACAAGACAGCAGAGGCGAGCAGAGTAGCAAAACAGCTGTCAAAATTCCTCTCAGGTCACTGGGGCGCGCATCTGAGACAAGCAGCAAGATGCACCAAGAGGCAAATCGGCTGAAAATTTCGGGATGCACGGAGAGGCGCTATGCGAATGTAGCATCGCCAGAGCGATTGCACAGTAGAGCCCATAGATCCTCTCCATGCACTGCCCTGAAAATACTTTGCATTCTGTTTTCTTTCATCCTTGCCATGCCCCTTAAGTCCCCGGGTCTGTGAGAGCAAGGATTTCTGCAAACTAGGAAGAAGTGGGGGCTGAACTGTGCTCCGTGAACTTCAAAGATTTATTGCTCAACGCAAAAGTGAAAAAGGTATGTAAAAAGGCTTTTTAATTAGTTTTTTTACGATAACCCTTTCTTTTAACCCTTTGTTGGAATGGGCTTTACTACTCCTTTAAGTTTAGTAGTTAGATTTGGGTTAAGGTAAGGGTAGGGTTTGTGGTTAAGCTGTAGGTTTAGGGTAAGGGGTTAGCTTAAGGGATAGGATTAAGTTAGGGTAATTGTAAAGTTGAGGTTAGGGTTAGTTTAGGGTTTTGTGTTAGATTGAGTTATGGTTGGGGTCAAGGTTAGAGTTAGGGTTATTGGTTAAGGTTTAGTGTAAGGTTGGGGTTAGGGTTTAAATTTAAGAGCAAGGATTTCAGCAAACCAGGAAGTGGGAGCTGAACTGTGCTCCTTGCAGAAGTGAAAAAGGAATGTAAGAGGCTTTTTAATTAGTCTTTTTACGATAACCCTTTCTTTTAACCCTGTGCTGGAATGGACTTTACTACTCTACTTTTTTTACTGGCATATAGGAAAACCTTAGGCATCCTTGCCATCCCTGTCGACAAACCACAACACCCACCAGTTAGCTTGGTGAGGTAGTGAGATGCTGTCTCTGGAGGAGAGAGGTTACCATATATTTTAGCTCAAGAGTCATAAAGCATGGATCCTTTACCAGAATCTGGCTGGTACCCCAAATTGATTAGGAGTGTACGACCCTAGATAAGTATTAAGGAAGTAACTGGAAACATCCTTAATACTTTAAACAAACGAGGCTGATAAAAAAGTAACATTGGCGAGCAATGGCTAATCCCTTTAACTCTGAGTAAAGGAGGATAATAGAAATAGATAAAGAATATAGATGTGGGCCCACTACATACATATGCTCACAGTTGGATGTTACTTTGGTCTCCCCCACTGTTCCCTTCCCTTTCCCTTCCCTTTTTCTCTGTTTGCTGCGGGATCTTTCAAATTCCTGTAGATCCCATAGACCTTCAATCCCCATAGATCTACTCTTTATCGTAGAAACCTAGAAATACCAAACATCAAGAGTTAAAGGAAGAAATATTTAGCGAGATTCCAGTTCAAACATTTATCTCTAAATCACTGAAATAATAAAAATAGCATTAACATTTTAATATTAATTCTACCATAGAATTGTTACTCTATGAGGGATTGATGATTGGTTAGAGTTGTGGATGGGAAAACTAGGTGGCCTAGGACCTCGTATATTGTACATATCCAAGCATCACACTGAAAAGCTGTGGAGAAGTTTGTACACCACCTGATCTAGTGGCAGTGGGCGAGTGGAAGGTAATTCTGGTGGGAGATATTCACAGAAATAGAAGGTGAAGCTATAAATGTTAATCTATTCTAGGAACTGCTAAATATATCTCCCTTATCTGTATCCTTATGGGACCATTTTGTCCAATTGTTTTTTTTGTTTTTTTTTTACGTTTGCAAGATTAGCGTTAGCCCAGAGATGGAGCCGAACGCTACATGGATCAAAGCAAACAGAGGAGGAAGGAGGAGAGCTGCCCAAAGCAGGGAGAAACTTTACAGGGGGAGAGCAGGTAACAGAGACATTTTGAACAATCTCTGTGAATGAAAGCATACAAAGAAGAGGGGGGGCTTCAGGGGAGAACAGAGAGTGTATGACTAAGAGAAAGGTTTGACTGGGAGACTCAGGGCTGCACCAATACTATTTTTAGCCCAGCAGATAAGCAGGGTATATTCATAAGGTACTGCTGATTGCAAAGGAGTGTACCACACCAGATAACATCACTGGAAGAGGGGGATCCTAGTATGGGGGAAAGGAAGTGTCCATAAGAAACATGGCTGCTTCCAGTACCTGAGAAATGGAGAAGCAAATGGAAACGAAATCCAGAGGGTTTAAGTAAGATAGTATGACCAATAGTATGCCAGAGGGAAAGTTCTTCAGGAAGTTCAGCCATCTCTATTTATGACCATAAAACCATTTTGTTCACATGACCCTGAAACCTGTGCAGGGGAGCCCAGAGCAGAGCAATATATGGGGGTAACAGAGAAAAGACACAGACTAGCAGCTAACAAGGTGTGCGAGTCTCATAGTGGATTAAAACAATGGTAGCCAAGAGGCAGACATCAGAACAGGTGTGTTCCCTACTGGACCTTTGTCTGAATATCACATACCCAGTCAATGGTTCAGCTACATAGATCAACACTGTGGGTGGACAAAACATCAGATGGAAAGACTTACAAATCAACAAATCAAATGGTAGAGGTTTACAGAAAACCAACCACCCTTTAGATCACAAGCTGGTGGTAATCAGAACCCTACAACACCGAGCAGAGAACATCCCCACAAGCACAGGGCATTGGGAAATTAAGATCTCAGAGGATCCTTTAAAACTTGTGGATATCTTGACTGGGCCACTGTCAAAACTATATAAAGAAAAGAATGTCAATACCCCCAGTGAAGGAAAGAAGCACAACAGGAGAAAGAACATGGTTGTCCCATATTTAGAAAGGATGTCAAAGAAAGAGCAGCATCATATATGCCAGGGGTGCCCAACCCATTTGACCTCAAGGGCCTCATTTGCAGCCCCTGACCACCTTTGAGGGCCACACATTAGATTTATAAGACAATATAAATTAAATATGTGGGCTCCTAGAAAATACTTATTCCTTTAACTGCAGAAAGAGGTCACCCAGTAGTTGCATGGCAGATCTGGCAGAGGCGGCTTCAAAGCTCACCGAGCATGCCCATATTTACATAAAAATTACAAAACATTCCACCAAAACATTTCAATGACTGACACACAAACTGATCAATAACCTGTCCTCCTATTGGTACAATTGGTCACCTGCAGTTGTTCAATCCCATTGGGTGTAATGAAAATCTTGTTGTAATAGTTACAGGTGACAGAAATGAGACATTCTTAAAGGGTAATCAATATCTAAACTTCCCTAGAGTGATGGAAAGCCCACAGTCTGCACATAAACATGACTGTGTCCAGTCTGACTACTCACCCAGGGGCTGTAGGATCAGGTCCTGTGCTTGGCAGGGTCACTGTGCTCACTACACTGACAGGTAGTTGCAGGACACCTTCTATAGTCCAGACAGTCAGAGAAGAGGACAGTGGGGATTCCTCACCTGGTCACTGTCCCCATCCTTCCCTTTGCTGTGTGGAAGGAGCTGCTCTTTCAGGTGGCACAAGGTACCAGCGACACTGCTGGGGCTGCTTTAAACTTGGGCAGTAATGATACAGTCACGGAGCAGCACAGGTTGGGAACTGTCCATCGCACTCTGACCTGAAGACCCTTTGCTGCTGCTGGGATGGTGGTGGCGCCATCAGGGAAGCAACAGGTGAATGGGAAACATTTGGGGGGGTTTCAGATCAGCAGGAGCTGCAGGTCAGGATAAGGGTTGCTCCTGATTGCGATCGGGTCGAGTGTTGGGCATCACTGGTCCAGACAGTCAGAGAAGGACACTGTAGGACAGAGGGAGATTCCACGCCTGGTGACTGTCCCCATCATTCTCTTTGCTGTGTGGCAGGAGCTGCTCTTTCAGGTGGCCCAAGGTGCCAGCGACACTGCTGGGGCTGCTTTAATCTTGGGCGGTAACGATAAAGTCACGGAGCAGCACAGGTTGAGAAAAAGAAAAAAACAAGTCCAACACTTGGTTTTGTCCCTTGATTCTTCCCCACTGGATCATCCCAGGCACCGTCTCTTCTATCTCAATTATAGCCGGCAGTCCCTGCACTGTGACGTTTGGCCCTTGTCCTCCTGCTGCTTCTCTGGGACTTGCTGATTTGGAGGCTACTCCACAGGTGGGATTGGAGGTAGGAGAAGGTAGGTCTGTCTATCGCACTCTGACCTGAGGACCCTTTGCTGCTGCTGAGATGGTGGTGGTGCCATGCAGGGAAGCAACAGGAGAAGGGGAAACACTTTGGGGGTTTCAGATCAGCAGGAGCCGCAGGTCAGTATAACAGCCGCTCTTGATTGCGATCGGGCCGCTGGCTGGGCATCACTGATATATGCGTGCAGTGCAGTGAAGAGTTCTCTCTTAGAAGAGCCAATTCCTAAAGAAAAATACACACATTTTAAGACTGTAATGTAAAAATATTACTGGTTTAAATGAGATGGAAATAAAACCAATTATGTCAAAACAAAGAGACCTGAATAGATGTGCAACACCTTACATTCAGGAGGTCCCTGACAGTTACATGCTGATTGGGGACACATTCTATGGTATTTATTGCCAACAGATTTTTGTACAAGTCATTTTGAAATGTACGATCCAGTCGGATGACTAGCGAAACATCTTCAAGAACTTAACTTCAAGTCTAGTTGATGTAACTTTATACCACAAATACTGTATACCATGTCCTGTATGAATGAGAACCTTCGCAAACATAAGCATGTTTGGGGACAAGAGTGAAATGGACCACATAGTCAGTGACAGAGGCCACACAGTTACATACATACTCTTTAGGCTTAATGCTCTTATTGTCTCATTTAACATTTCTATTATCCTCTTTAGTACTGTTTCTACCCACAGTACCAACCACTGTAATATGCTTGTGAAGGTTCTCATTCATCCAGGTCATGGTATATCTGTTGTATTCAATTAGATCAACTGGACTTGAAGTTTAGTTCTTTAAGACATTTCGCTAGTCATCCGACTGGCTTTCTCAATTCAGAATGACAAGAATCTGTGGCAATTATGTACCCTGGAAAATCCCAATTAGCATATCACAGCCAAGTGTTAAGGGCGTGATTGGATAGTGGCTAAGAGGTGTTATAATAACGCCCAGAGTATGGTGTCAATGCCATGTACAATGCTGTAAAAAAAAATAGTAAAAAAAAAATGTAGTCTATACCTATAACAAAGGATAGAAAATGTTAACCTATGGACATACTATAGAAATCTATGCCTCATAGGCTTTTATGAGGAATTTAGTAGAAATTTAGACTCTGGCTTAGCAGTAGATGTAGTATACATGGATTTTGCAAAGGCGACTAATGTATAAGCTATGGTCTGTTGGTCTGGGGTGGCACATTTGTACATGGATAGAAAATTGGTTGATGAATAGGATGCAGATGCAGATGTAGTTGTTAATGGGGCTTCATCTTTATTGACTAAATTGCTAAGTGGGGTGCCACAGGGTTCTGCGTTGGGGCCGCTTCTATTTAATCTATTTATTAATGATTTGGAAGTGGGTATTGTCAGCAAGGTTTCTGTGTTTGCTGACGACACAAAACTTTGTCAAACATTAAAAACTTCAAAGGATGTGCAATCGTTGCAAGGGGATCTAGATAGATTGTCACATTGGGCTGCTAAGTGGCAGATGAGATTCAATGTTGATAAATGTTAGGTTATGCATTTTGAACTTAAAATTCTATGTGCTGCTTATACTATAAATGGCTCTGTGTTGGGAGAGCACTGCTTTCAATACCAGATAAATCTGAAAATTTGTCTCATACTTACCGAAATTTTCTTTTCCTTGACTGAACATGGCAGTGGTCACTAATGGGTTAATCCCTCTATCCCCAGGTAGGACAGGAAGTATGCAAGCTATTAGAGAGCCCTCCCCCCCCCACTAGCCAGTCCGGATTTTCCCGAGCGTGACTTGAATGAGGGGAGGGAGCTTTGACCACTGCCATGTTCTCAAGGAAAAGAAAATTTCGGTAAGTATAGACAAATTTTCTGATTTCCTATTCCTTCCATGGCAGTGGTCACTAATGGGATATACCCAAGCTGTGAAAATAAATGAGGGGAGGGAGTGCAGAAAAAAGGAAGTTTATTTAACCATAGCTGATTTTAGACCTCCTCCAAATTTAGGAGAAGAAAGGTCCAACTTGTAGGCTTTAGGAAGGTATGGATGGAGCTCCTATGTGGCTGCCTTACAGATGTCCTGGATGGAACCTCCAGCTTGGCATGCCCAGGATGCAGCCACCTGCTCTGGTCGAATGAGCTTTGATCCAGAGGGGTAAATCCTGCTGTGATGATGAGTAGGCTTCCTAATGCATGAGGTAATCCACCTCGCCACTGATGATTTAGCCGGCTTAAGGCCATCTTTTGCCTGCATATAGGGCTAGAAGGAAGTCTGTTTTCCTGAAGTTGGCTGTTCTGGAGATGTAGCATTTGATGCATCTAGCAACGTCCAAGTTGTGGAGGTTTCTTTCTTCCTCAGACTGAGGATTAGAGTAAAAATAAGGAAGAATGATGTCTTCGTTGATGTGGAATTCTGAAATGACTTTGGGAAGGAAACAGTCATGCATCTTGATTTCTAGTCTGTCGTCTAGAAGGAGATGATGTTGAGAGGTCTTTATTTCTGAAATCTCCGCCACCCTCCTGTCTGAAGTGATGGCGATAGAAAAGCCAGTTTCCATGTGAGTTTGATTATAAATGGTTTCTATGGGCTCGAATGGTTCTCTAGTTGAGCTTTTAATACTAGAGATAAGTCCCATGGGGCCGGTTTAGTCTTCTAGGTGTTTTGAGACGTCTCATGGCTCTAAAGAATCTGGTGACAAAGGCTCCGTAAGTGCTGAAAGGGCAGAAATTTAGCCTTTGAGAAGCTGGGGCTAAACCTTTTTCGAAACCCTCTTGTGAATCCACATGTGAGATTCCAAGATTACTGAGACTGGTGGGGATCTGGAAAGACACCAATTGTTGAAGGTTCCCCAGACTTTATAATATGTAGCTGATGTGGTCTTTTTCCTGGCCTATATGGTGGATATGGTGGACTCTGATAGCCCTTTGACCTTCAGTGTTTCCTTTTCAATAACCAGCCGTTAAAGATAGTGTTTCCGGTTTCGTGAAATTTACTGGGCCTTGTGACAGTATGTTGGGTACACAAGGGAGATGAAAGGGTTCTGTCTGGCTCATCTCCTTCAATAACGGAAACATGGTCTCCTGGGCCACCATGGGTTATAATGATTGCCTGGTGTGGTCCTCCCAGATTTTCTGTAGCACCTTCCCTACAGTGGGAAAGGAGGAAATATGTAGCCAGGTTGAACCTCCATTTGAAGGGAAAGCATCCGTGAAGGTTGCCTTCTTGTTGGGGAATCTGGAGCAAAAAATTTTGACCTTGTGGTGGCGAGAAAGGCCATTAGATCTATCTGTGGATGACCAATTTTTTTCACTATTAGTTAAATGTTTGAGGGTGAAGAGCATATTCTCCTGGGTGAATTCTGAATCTGCTCAGGTAGTCTGCCTCGATGTTCTGTTGGGATGGTAATAATGGCTTTCAGATCCGCTAGGTTCGATTCTGCCCATAGCAGAATTGACAGTGACAGTTTGAGGAGATGGAGGCTCCTGGTTCCACCCTTCCGATTTATGTATGAGACTGTTGTCGAGTTGTCTGATACATGAGGACTGATCTTGTCTGAGATGAGTGGAGAAAACTTGACCAGGCTAATTGAACAGCTTTCAGCTCCTTGAAATTTATCGATGCCTGTCATATAGTTGGCCATGAACCCTGCACCCATTGGCCATGCAGTGTGCTCCCCACCCCGTGAAGACTGGACTGTTGTAATGCGTTCCAATCTCTTTGCTCTAGTGAAATTGGTTTCAGGTTGAAGGATTCCTCCACCATGCAAAGCTTGAATTGTGATTCCTGAGGTGAATTAGTTGGAGTGGGTTTCTGACTTGTTTTTGCCATTGGTTCAGGAAATCTGATTGAGTTGTCTGAGGTGAACCATTGCCCTTCACGGATTGAGTTGTTGATACCATTTTCCCTATGATTTTGTTGGCAGGATATGTGGGATGATTCTTCTGGTTTGGGCCAGTGTTACTAATTTCGCTAAATCCTTTTTCTTTGACAGAGGGGAGAAATCTGATGTATTTCATGTCTAAATGGGCTCCCGAAAATCCATGTTCTGTGATGGATTCAGTTGAGATTTTCCCCAGTTTATCAGCCAGCCGTGTTCTTGTAAGTAAGAGAGGACTCTGTCCCTGCTGGCGAGACACGTCTGTGCAGAGTGGTTTCTCACTAGAATGTCGTCTAGGTATGAGAAAAGGAAAAGGAAAATTTTAGACTATCTAAAGCTGCGTCTGAACCGAAATCATTGGCCAGTCTGACATCTTTAATGGCATTGATGATGTCGTCTTTGGAGGCATCTTTATTGACTGCTTCTTCTATCTCTTTGAGCCATATGCTTGTGGCTTTGGATAGATCCACTGCTGCCATGGCAGGACGAAGAGAAGCCCCTGCCACAAGGTATGATTTTTTGAGAATAGCATCTTGTTTGCGATCCATGGGATCTTTCAAAGTAACTCCTTCTTCTACCGGAAGAAGGGTCTTCTTTGATAATCTGGACATTGCTGCATCTAGTCTGGGGATGTTGTCCCAGAACTTGCTGTCTTCTGCCTGAATAGGATATTTGCTGGCCATCGCTGGAGATAAGTTGAATTTCCTGTCGGGATCTTCCCACTCATCTGAGATTATTTTTGCCATTACTGGGTGAAGATAGAATGTGCTCTTAGATGTCTGTTAAGCAAACATTTTGTCTGAAGTGGATGGTGCATTGGGCTCATCCTCACCTAATAAGGTGGCTCTCATGGCCTTGATAAGATTTTGTACAGTTTCAGGTGGAAAACACGTGTCTGTATCATTGTCTTCAGCGACTTGCATATCTCCACTCTGAGATGTAGTAAGCGAAGATGGTTCAAAGGGATTGATGTTCTGCTTCTGTGGTACTGATGGAAGTTTGTCTAACACGGTTTGTGTGATTTGTTGAACCATAGTGTCCATCATGCAGGACATGGACTCTTTGACCCACTGGTTTACATCCTGCTTTTGTTGTTCTTTGTCAATAAAGAAAGCAGCAATGCAGTCTTCACAAAACTTTTTGTGTGAGATGGCAGGATTGTTGCAGGATAAGCATTCCCTGATTGATTTCCTGTGTTTTCCGGTATCTTTGTGGCGAGATGAATCACTGAAATAGAAATTAAGATAATGAGTAAAATTGCCCTCCCCCAGTTTTTTTTTTTTTTTTTTTTTTTACATTACCCTTGTTGCTCACCCCCTAGTCCTTGATCTTGAACGTGAGCGGTGTCCCCTGGAGCTCATGATCACCTGATGATACAATGGAAATTTTCAATATTAACATTCCACTGAAATATTAAATCCGCTGAAAAAGGATGTCTGATATAGGTAGATTGGACCCAAGAGTACCTTGTTGAATGGAGAGAACCCTTCAGACAGCCACTGACCAAGAGGATGGCACTGGATTGTGGGAAGCCGCAAGCCAAACCGGGAAAACAGAGTTCCCGCATTGAGTTTAAAAAGACGCGATGATGTCATTGGTCATGCGCCGTACAACCCGGAAGAGAACCGGAAGACAGCGGCCGCGATGTTCGCTTAAAGACCCTAGAACAGGGCTGTGGTGTGCTGATGGGATTGCTATACCACCTACCTAGGAGTGAGGCAATCCGGGTGATCAAGAGAAGGGGACACCATTTCTGTTCAGATGAGGGGTGAGTGCTTGCAAATCCGGTCGCGCGAGGGACAGGAAGAAGGACTGGCTAGTGGGGGGGGAGGGCTCTCTTATAGCTTGCATACTTCCTGTCCTACCTGGGGATAGAGGGATTAACCCATTAGTGACCACTGCCATGGAAGGAATAGGAAAATAGAAATGCTACCAAAACGTCTTTCCAAGCACGTTATTAATTTGGCTTCAAGAGACATGAAATTCGGAACAGACGTGCGGGACATATAGGAGAATTGTGCTATTCCCTAGCTAAGAATCGGTGGAATCGTTATCGGGTTATCTGTGAATTTGTGGACATTTTTACCATTGACTATAATGGTAACAAATCCTCAAATGTGGACATTCAGGGGGTTTAGGGTCATGTGATCACAACAGTTTTATGCTCATAAACACAAACACTGATACCCTAACCCCCACAGAGGTACACATACCTACTGACCTATGCTCAACAATGTGCTGACTGTATCAATTGGGGTTGGGGGCAGATAGCCAACATGTGACCAGTTTATTTAAGGGTGGATATGCCCTTTAAACAATAATATACAGTGCTGGTAACTGTAGAATAATATTTTTCTACCAGCACCTGTGATACAATTTACACTCAGTAGATATAGGGATACAATTAAAGAGCAAGTTAAGACTTTGCTCTGAAATTAATAACTACAATTGCAAAAGCCAAACACATTTGACAGGGTTTTTGACATAATGCTGAAGCAATGACAAGAACCAATTATATATTACAGGCATTATACATGGTAAAGATTAAATGTAAGATTAAAAGGGCAAGGTAAATGTTTTTACTTCTAATTGTTGCCGAGAATGCACCGAATATTATTTAATTATACAAATTTGTGGATAGATGCACAGCTCATAGTATAGTAACTATGTGGAACACCCCAATAGGGGTGGTGCTAAAGGGAGGAAAATAATCACAACGATATCTAGAAAACGGGACAGATAAAAGCAACGTCCCAAAGAAAACCCCATAAAAAACATGTCCACATATTGCAAAAAAGTAAAAAAAATGTTTAATGTTCACACCATAATAACAGGAATATACCTGATGAATAGTTCCATAAAACCAAGCCTACCACAATGAGCCCTAACCCACCTTAATAAACCAACCCACCAAAAACCTAAAACCCGGCGTCCCTGGATGCACAGATACCCTGTACGAGGAGAAAGTCAATAATATACACCAGTGTCAGGTTCCACAATATTATCTTCCAAGGAGCATATATCCTAAGGACAATCCAATGAACATAGCACCATAGAGTCTGGGGCTTTCCGTGAGACGCCAAATCGCACGGGTACGAGGTATATTTAGTTCTATCCTGAGACACCCGATCCCAACAGACAGAAATTTACTTATCTCCTCACCGTGGACGGACCAACACTCTTCACCCAGAGCGTTTACAAATGTTCTCATCCGCTCCGCCAGCACACTCCTAGACCATCACATCTCCGGTCCAGTATACAGCAGCCGCTTGCACACTGGTGTTTCTCTCAAATATTAATTAATCAGATCAGACTATGGTATCAAAGGTGACCCCACAATCACAGCAATAACAGGTCTAAGCCATGTACCAAATCATTGGGAAGAAGATCAAGCTGGAGGCAAAATAACTCCAACTTTGTGTGAATCTAGAAACAGAACTAATACAGTAAATGGCCATTAGGAGCATGCATTCACTGTCTCTTATTAGGATTAGCAAATGTAGCAGAACTAACTCCCAATAGCCACTAAGATCCCCTAAAAGTTACAGGAATAGGTTACATACCATATCTCTCATTCTACACTCAATAGTGTTTTCTAAATAAATTGTTTCACTGCTAAAAATATTGTGGGTGTCCCCCATACAGGTGATAGTGGAACATTCCAACTGCCATTTTCACCACTCAAACTTATGATGTCACCAACTGCCATTTCTATACCTTATTATGGGAATAGACAAATGATTTTTATATTTTTTTCAAACTGACACACAATTGATATAACCCTGCTCTATGGCCAATGTGCTATAAATATTATAATCCCCCAACCAATCAATAAATTCAAGTCCAGCGTTGACTAGCAATGGTAAAAACCATAATAATTTCCCTGATATCTAAGGGAGGAATATCAAAGGTGACTCCATAATTACAGTACCAATTACATCTACCGAGTCATTGACTAAGATCAAGCTGGAGGCAAAAATAACTTCAACATTGTGTGAATTTACAAACAGAACTAACACAGTAAATGGCCATTAGGAGCATGCATTCACTGTCTCTTGTAGCAGAACTATAACCCTCAAAAGCCACTAAGGGCCCTATTTATAAAAGATCGGTATCGTTATCGTAAAATACCGATCGTTATCGTAAAATAACGACCGGGTTTTTATCGATAACGACCGTTATTTACCGATACCGGTTGTTATTTACCGATAACGACCGATGTCGGTAAATACCGGTCGTTATCAGTAAATACCGGTCGTTATTTACCGATAACGACCGATGTCGGTAAATACCGGTCGTTATCGGTAAATAACGACCGGTATTTACCGATAACGATCGGTATTTAACGATATCGGTAAATAACAGTGGTTATCGGTAAATAACGGTCGTTATCGGTAAAAACCCGGTCGTTATTTTACGATAACGATCGGTATTTTACGATAACGATACCGATCTTTTATAAATAGGGCCCTAAGATCCTAACTAAAAGTTACAGGAATAGGTTACTTACCATATCTCTGATTATACACCCAATACAGTTTTCTAAATTAATTATTTCATTGCTAAAAATATTGTGTGTGTCCCATGCAGGTGATAGTGGAACATTCCAACTGCCATTTCACCACTCAGCCTTATGATGTCACCAACTGCCATTTCTATACCTTATTATGGGAATAGACAAATGATTTTTATATTTTCAAAGTGAAACACAATTGGCAAAGCAATTGTGCCCAGCTGTATATTTACTACAGGACTATTTTGTAATTACCACACACTAAACACAGTATTTTTATCTGTCTATGGCTCATAATATAAACATCAATATACCCACCATAGGATTAGACATAATAATAAATAAATCAAACCTAATTCCATCATTTCTACCTATAAACATTTTCTCAATGTAATTTATCTGTCTATATTATTATTTGGGTTTTGTGGTTTTGGGCGTCCCAGTGGCATTTCCGGGAATGCCTGTGCATGTGACATCATCACGATGCCGCGGCACAGCGTGATGACGTCATGCTCACACACGTTCCCGGGAATGGCGGCAGGACGCTACAGGACGGGTTCACACTACACAAAAGCCTTACCTGCACCGACTGCCTGGAGATGGATACCTGGAAAATCTCGTGGGGGTGGAGCTCCAGCAAACATACCCAAGAAAAGGAAGACATCAACATTCAAGTAGGCAATGTAGGCTATGGGGAGGGGGTAGAAAAAAAATACACAAATTTACTCTTAAAGCCACAGCTTTAGCCACATTAACAGGCGGAGTTCCTCCTTATTGATATTTCCCACAGAGAGTTCCGGATTTACAGTGGACTTGGGGGTACAGGCTACTGATTAGCTTTATAAGTTATGGTGAGGATGGGGTTAAAGGAGCTAAAAGCTCCCCACAGAGTATAAAATGTAGAGCCTTCTTATAACAGAAGCCTCATGTTATCAATATATGTATAGTGGAAAAGGGATTCCGTGTGCGATTTTTGTGCGTTTGCGCATGCGTTTTTCAATATAAATAGAAAACCGCATGCGATAAAAAATGCAGAACGCAAATCGCAATTGCATGCGCAATCGCAATGCACCCGTTGCCACGTTTTCAATGATCTGAAAAAACGCATGCGCAAATGCAGAGAAAATACTGCAGTGTGGCCTAGCCCACAGTATGGAGTGAAATGCTTTTCTCCAACTGATTATGGCCATGCAGTTGGGTAAAATAGCTATTCTGCAGCTTTGAATAAGAAACTGGGGATTTTAAAGGATTAAAGGACAACTGCACTCATCAAATCCACGATTCCTCATTGGAAAGTTCCCTGGGTGAGGGCTTAACCTCTCTGTCCTCACCCCTGGGCTCACTTTCTAGATCTAGATTTACTCATCTGAAGTTTCCTTCAGTGCTCCGCTCCTGTACTCCATCGGCGACTTCAGCCAATGAAGACACGCACTGAAAGAAGCGTGTCTTCTCATTGGCCGGATTGCGACACCTGGAAATGGTAGCAGAGCACCGAAGGAAAATTTATATGTGATTTAGATCCTTACCATGGGAACTTTTCAACAAGGGAACATGGATTTGGTGAGTGTAGTTGTCCTTTGATCCTTTAAAATCCCCAGTTTCTTATTCAAAGCTGCAGAATAGCAATTTTACCCAACTGCATGGCCATAATCAGTTGGAGAAATGCATTTCACTCCATACTAAGGGCTAGGCCACACTGGGTACTATGGATGGCAGGAGTGGAGGTTCTGTGAGTATAATTGTCCTTTAAATCACTGTGGATCACTGAAACATCACCTCATATACACAGATACAGACCCCTGGTATATAATGTATTTCACTCCAGCCTGTACATAGAGATTTAACCCTTGCAAATCACCAATTCCTTTTCTGCATTAGAATCCAAATTCAGTCTGGTCCCATTTATTCAGTATTGATGTAACTTGTCCTTGTGCTATGATTTCTATAGATATAACTAGAAGGTTTATATTAATATCTACAATCCTGACATTATGAATGGAAAGTCCATTGATATCTGTCCATCTGTCTCACATTATTGGGCACCAGTCAGACCCCATTACCTGGTCCAGGATTTAACACCATCTTGTAAAATAAGGATAATCCTCACCCTATATGGGAGTAAATTCAACTATAACTCCCAGCATCCCCGGTTTGCACCCTGCTGTTGTGAAATGTTTGGGAATTTTAGATTTCAATAATTTGTAGGTTCACATACCTGCTGTAGTTACCTACAAACCTTGTCATGTGGTAGATTGGTATTACCTTCCGTAGAACCTTACACGCCCCATAGAAAGAATATTACAGACAGAGGGATTTCTGTTTCCATGCAGACACTTGCTCTGGTAGAAATATGCTCAGTGCAATAGAATGAGAATAGAATGGGAGGTTCTTACTTTGCTGGTTCCGACCTCTACTAGTAAAATAGAGGTCACAGAACTTTAACCCCTTCCATTTTCAACTCCCTCCAGCATTAAAGGGTATGTCTATGAAAAAGTTGGTTTCTATCTGATTTACTTAAGAACAGGAGGTAAATGCACCATCTCTTACCTCTTCAGTAAATCTTACAGGAGAGGAGAAGACACTTATCCACAGACTCGCTCCAGCGCCGACTTCACTGACAGTCTCCAAAGCATCCTCGCTCCTTTGCACGTTGTGCGCATGTGTGCACAGTGCAAAGGACTGGAGATGCATCGGAGGCGTCAGGGATTTCAGTGCTGGAGCGGGTCGTGGGTAAGTGTCTCCTCTCCTGTAAGATTTACTGAAGAACGGGAGGTAAGAGATAATGCATTTACCTCCTTTTCTTCAGTAAATCAGATAGAAACCAACTTTTTTGATGGACATACCCTTTAACTCAGTTTTTTACCCAGTGATCTCTGCAAAACCTACCCAGGCACTATGAGAGATATAGCAGTTCAAACATTTCCCTTTATCTGCATAGTGTGATTTAGTGTGAGGGGCCATGGATACTGAAAATTTGTTTTATTTACAAACTGATTCTAATACCCAAAATCCCCGCCAGCCGATTCAAACTTAATGTGGTTTCCCTGAACGTGACCAGGAAAGAAAGTAACTGGCAGGTACCTGACCCGATACAGGACCCAAACTGGTTTACCTATTGCAAAACACACAACTTATATATTGTGTGTCCATACAACTTCAGCCTGTGAATAAGAAACTATCTGAATAAGAAACCAACTTCAGCCTGCGAATAAGAAACTATCTGAATAAGAAACCAACTTCAGTCTGCGAATAAGAAACTATCTGAATAAGAAACCAACTTCAGCCTGCGAATAAGAAACTATCTGAATAAGAAACCAACTTCAGTCTGCGAATAAGAAACTATCTGAATAAGAAACCAACTTCAGCCTGCGAATAAGAAACCAACTTCAGCCTGCGAATAAGAAACCAACTTCTGCCTGCGAATAAGAAACCAACTTCAGCCTGCGAATAAGAAACCAACTCCAGCCTGCGAATAAAAAAACAACTTCTGCCTGCGAATAAGAAACCAACTTCTGCCTGCGAATAAGAAACCAACTTCAGCCTGCGAATAAGAAACCAACTTCAGCCTGCGAATAAGAAACCAACTTCAGACTGAGAATAAGAAACCAACTTCAGCCTGCGAATAAGAAACCAACTTCAGCCTGCGAATAAGAAACCAACTTCAGCCTGCGAATAAGAAACTATCTGAATAAGAAACCAACTTCAGTCTGCAAATAAGAAACCAACTTCAGACTGAGAATAAGAAACCAACTTCTGCCTGCGAATAAGAAACCAACTTCAGACTGAGAATAAGAAACCAACTCCAGCCTGCGAATAAAAAAACAACTTCAGCCTGCGAATAAAAAAACAACTTCAGCCTGCGAATAAGAAACCAACTTCAGCCTGCAAATAAGAAACCAACTTCAGCCTGCGAATAAGAAACTATCTGAATAAGAAACCAACTTCAGCTGCGAATAAGAAACCAACTTCAGACTGCGAATAAGAAATATCTAAATAGAAACCACTTAGCCTGCGAATAAAAAAAACAACTTCAGCCTGCGAATAAAAAACAACTAGCCTGGAATAAGAAACCAACTTCAGCCTGCAAATAAGAAACCAACTTCAGCCTGCGATAAGAAACTTTCTGAATAAGAAACCAACTTCAGCCTGCGAATAAGAAACCAACTTAGATGCGAATACGAAACTATCTAAATAAGAAACCAACTTCAGCCTGCAAATAAGAAACTATCTGAATAAGAAACCAACTTCAGCCTGCGAATAAGAAACTATCTGAATAAGAAACCAACTTCAGACGAGAATAAGAAACCAACTAGAATGAGAATAAGAAACCAACTTCAGACTCGAATAAGAAACCAACTTCAGACTGCGAATAAGAAACCAACTTCAGCCTGCGAATAAGAAACTATCTGAATAAGAAACCAATTTCAGCTTCATCTCTTTTAGCTGCACAAGATGAAAAGATGTAAAAGATGATTCCATCATAGTGTATAAAGATGTTTTTAACAAGCTGATTTGAGATTTATTATGGTTAATATTATTGTTTTGTCTTGCTAACTTCTAGATTCTAATAAAAATAGAGTTTAAAAATATACAGGGCTGTGTTTAGACATAGGCCACCTAGGCAAAGAACTAGGGCGTCTATGTTGATCCAGAGCGCCTATTCTCCCTGTCAGCTTTTACTTTCAGTTTCAGAGTGCTCTCCTTGTTCTGCTATAATTTGTAACTTTGCATCTGTACAGAGCCTGAACTCACACACTTTGAGGGTTATTCAATAAAAGTTTAAAATGGTGCTAAATTTGCCCCAACCAATCAGATGTTAGCTTTCAAATGTTAAATAAGATATGATTGGTTGGGGCAATTTAGCACCATTTTAAATGATAAGAACTTTTATTGATAATCCCGTTTATTTAGCAACAACAAATGAAGTGAAGGGAGGAGGGGGGAGGATGAGCACAGCTAAAAGGACTAGGAGAGCAGTTCTAAAATGCCAGGTAAAAGCTGCTGCAGATTTTATAACAGTGGCCCCTGTGACTAGCAGCCATGAGATCCTATCCCTGCCTCTTCCTTCCACCCAACTCTCCAATTAGAACTGAGAGTAGGTGAGGAGTGAATATTCAATGGAGGAGACATGGAAAGAAGGTACATACTGTATATCATGTCAATGGCAGCTGAAAGGGTAAAGATAATACTGTGCTGGTACTGAAAGTGTTAATGGCAATACTATGGGGACGTGAGCTTAGCTAAAAGGACTGAGGAGAACAGTCTAAAATGTAGGTAAAAGCTGCCGCAGATTTTTACCAGTGGCCCCTGTGACTAGCAGCCATGAGATCCCTTCCAGCCTCTTCTTCCTTTCATCCAACTCTCCAATTAGAAGTAGTTGAGGAGCGAACAATTCAATGGAGGAGACATGGAAAGCAGGTGCATACTGTATATCAGGTCAATGCGACTACTGAAAGGTTAAGCTAATACTCTGCTGGCACTGAAAATATTTATAGCAATACTCTTGGAGGGATAAGCCACACTACTGCACTTTCAAGCGCAATAGGATTACGATCTATCACGCTAGGGCACCAAGATGGAGAAATGGCACGGGCGTCTAGGGCACTAAAATGGCTAGAAACGGCCCAGAAATATAGTTCTCTTTTGAAGAACTAAACTTAATTTTTTTTTTTTTTAAATCCTGTGATAGCTTTTCTCCCCGGAACATGTATGATTCTTCTCCAGTAAGTTGCATTTAGTATATGCAAGTAATAGATTCTGTAACTAAGAAGGCTTCTATATTGTTACCAGTAGAACTCACCGCCCATGTAGGCTTCAAAGTACCACACCCCCTGACCCCAGTATTCATGGTCCCTATGCAGATTCTAGCAAAAGATAAAGGACATATTTTTAGGAACATACAGCCCAAGAAGTCACAGGTCCCTGGCTCAATGATGAACACAGCTGTTTTTAACTTAACAACCACCAGAGTTGCGACAGACTTCCAGAGCAATACAAAATACTAGCTGATTTTAAGGATTATTTTTTTCCTAGAAAAGCTAAGGGGCTGGTTTTAGAAACACAGACCATGGATAACAGGTTCAAAGTATGGAAGCTGACTCCTAGTACTCATAGGTTAATTTCATAAATCACCCAGCAGACACCGCAAAGTGAGAGGGTGATACACAACTTTTGGTATCTTTGTGAATGTGCTCCTTTTATTGGCGCAATGTTGCCTGGAGACTTTTGTTCCCTTTAAAAGGGAGAGCCTTCTGAGATACAGACTATTGTTAAAATACTTCAGTTCTTTATTTTGCAGTTTTTGTTTTAAAAAAAAAATGTAGAAAGAATTCATACTCGTGCAGTTGCTGAAACATGACGCACAATTTTGTATGCACGGCCGTTTGGCCGACAATCGTGCTGTATATGGGCACTTTGTCAGCAGTTTGGATGGGGATTGTTGCCGACTAGTAGTTAGTCGGATCTTAAAAAGCCTACACAGTGCGTCGTGTGTATGAGCCTTATGTCAGATATAAAATGCAATTGGCCTAAAGATTTACTTAAAAGGGATGTCCCTTTTTAACAACATTTAGCCTTTAATAGAATACCCTCCCCAGCCCCAACTGCCATAAAAATAATTTAAGACAGTGACCAAACTCTTACTTACCTTCCCTCTCTCCTCGACGCCCGGCTTCTGCTTGCAAGACACTGCAAGTAGGGGGCGGGACCGGCAGCCGCGTCAGTGATTGGCTGAGAGGCAGCCAATCACAGACGCGGCTGCCGGCTTCTTAGAATGCCGGTGGAGAGAGAGGAAGGTAAGCAGAGTTCTAGTCACTTCTTACAATTATTTTTATGCGGTTGGGGCTGGGGAAGTTGTTCTATTATACGGGCAAGGGTTTTATGGTAGGGGGAGGGATAGCAAAATGGGAGGGAGAGGGAGGAGGGCTGCAGTACGCATGCCAAACTTCTCCCGGAGGCCAGGTAGGAGGCAGAGTCCTATAGGACTCTGGTGGGCAGTTTTTGGGACGGACTACAGGAGAACCTTATGGAGCTGGGAGTGAGGTAAGGATTTTACTACACTACATGGTGGGGCCAGTAGTGGGGGGGGGGATTATAGTTTTGGGGGTGGACATGCCCTTTAAAGAAATTTTTGCGTACGGGGTAGGTGGTAAGACAAGTGTACCTTAGCTCAAATATCTGTAGGAAAACTTTTAAAAGGATTGGTTCACTCAAAAAGTGAACCTGTTTTTGAATTAATTGAAGAACGGGAGGGTAAAGAAGCTATGTAAGATCGGGAGAGGCGGTTCCGGCAGGTCAAAGGAACATCGCGTGAGCGCTCGGCGAGTAAGTAAAATCTTATAGATGTATGGGCACCTTTAAATGCAAGAGCAATCCCGACAGGTTCTGACAATTTCCATCTTTAACTAAACTATAGTGCATATTAGCGTACTATTGTTTTGTTAAAGCCTGTAATAGTCGGGAGAGAGAACTATTACTTTAAAGGGGAAGTTCAGTGCATATACATATGCTTTTCAGAAAAAAGAGGAGTATTTCCCCATCCCAATGACCTAATCTGCCCATTCAGCATTGTGTCGGTGTATAAATAAATGCAACAGAAATACTGACTTCCTGTATGCAGGACCCCTAATAGAGACAGTTATGGTTTTGCCCTTGACCCAGCGCCTGGGTTGATTCAGTTGTGTAGTAGAGATCTGAGCATCTTTGACCCATCCAACAGCCAATTATTAGAAATTACGTTAGGAACATTCCAAGAATGTGGTACATCCTGGAAGAAGGACCGTTAGGGCACGGCCACACAGCGCTGCAACCGCACAGGAATGCAATTTTGTTGCGTTTGCATTTTTCCAGTAGAAATAAAAAACGTATGCGACTTCGCAAAAAAATGCAAAACGCGAATTGCAATGATCGGGAAAAAAATTGACAGCTGAAATGTAAGATGCTGCAGATTGGATATTTAATCAAATTTCTGTTGCCTTATAACTGCTGATCAAAATAAATGTACCCCTTAAACTACGTATCCCTAAAATATGAACAGTAAAATGTTTCAGCACAGTAATTCCTGCAGTTAATGCCCCCATCCCCTAGCAAGCTCAGGGATGTTATGATAACTCAGGAAGAGGGAAGGAAATGTCCCTGTTAAGGGGAGTAAAACTGAAAGAGAAAGTAGGGCTTTAGTAGTAATGATTTTATTTCTAACGTAATATCTAATGTATAGTTAAGCTTTAAACTCCTTTGGAATACACATCAACAGGCACATACAATCATCACACCAGCTGTTTTTTTTTTTTTTAAAAAGGAAAACCAGCCAGAGGAACCATACATGTCTGGACTGCATTGGACCCTAGTTTCAAGTAACAGAAGTGATGCAGTCCAACTGAACCTTCTGTCCAGATGCTCCTCTACAATGCAGACGTTTCAGTGCCTGCAAGACACCTTTGACTTCAAAGTCAAATTGTGTCTTGAGAAAGTGGTTTTTGATCAACATTTTGGTGCACAAAGACGCCTAAGATGATGTGCAGTGGATCCATCTATTCCTGTATACACATTGTGAATTAAACAGCAATAACCACTATGCACCCCGCATGTGTGGTGTGCAGACCTACATTTATTACATTATAGGTCAGTTTTAGGGCAGAGGTCCCCCTTAAAAGGATATGTTAACTGTGCCAAATCATTTTACAACCTATCACACAGTAATAAGGACCTATCTTAAATTGTTTTCTTTTTTTCTTCTTCTCATCCCTTTTTTTTTTAGCACTGGGAGTTTAACTTTTTAAAAGGGGCAGTATAAAAAACGGTCAATATCCACTCCCAGACCCTCCCCACACACTACACGTAAAAACTATCCATTCTATAAAAGCAAAGCTTATTTCTCAGTCTTTGCATGGCTAATTGATCAGCATTAGGATCATTAAAAGGAAGAGCATTATATGTTGGTTCTTTAAGCCTGCAGATATCACCAAATCCTGTAATTAGTGTATAAACTCCAGTATAAACAGAGGTTTTCAGGCTTTAAAAATAGCCTGAAAACCGAACCTTGATTTATACTCGGGTCAATCACTCACCTACTCAGCAATCCGGCTGCCACTCGCTCCGCATCCACTGATGTGCCGGCTGACATCACTACTCTGCACCAGTAGTGACATCAGGCGGCAGAGCAGTGGATGCGGAGTGAGCGGCAGATGGATTGCTGGATTAAAGACTGCCCAGGCAAGTTAACGGTGAACTGGAGGGGGTCTCTGGGGGAGGGAGTAATAGTTTCCAAACATCTGGAGTGCCAAGGAATGGGGGTCACTGTATGGGATTATATTTATATTGAGACAAAGTTTCAAAACAATACAGAATCAGGAGGATGGTATCTATTGTTAAAAAGATTGCCTTCTGATCTGTATTGTTTTGAGGCTTTAATTGCCCTTTAAATGGACAAGCAGATTTCCCATACAGTAATAGCCATTCTGGATTGGCTATTACTGTATGGGAATTTTGTGGTCCATTTAAATGGCAACTAAAGCCTCAAAACAATACCAGATTTAGAAGGCAGTAGTGGTCAATTCTTCCTTTGACTTATACTTGTGTCAATCATTTTTTACTGTACTCAAATCAATTCTAAAGTCCCCTCCCTCCCCATACACAAACCTTCCAACTCCTTTATCAAAAGAAAATATTTGATTTAAGCAGTGATTACAGCTGCCAGTGCTGCTTACTTTCCCATATTAAAGCAGTTTCACTTTCACTAGGTGTTTTTTTTCAGTTCCTTTTAAAGTAAGAAACAAAGAATTTTTATGGACTGTATAACTACAAACAAACAACATATATACAATATAGAAGGTAAACAGTACCAATTTTTATTACAAAGTTTCTCCACAAATTATCCATATAAAAGAAATTTCCCATCTCAAAAAAAAGGTCATATAAACCCCACATTCCCGTCCCTTCCATAAACTCGTACACTCCCCATAGTAGGATTAAATACAGAAACCCAAATTGCAACACCCACAATCCCCATTATGAGGTAAATGCATAACAAGGTTCCTGTCACCCAAATCTTTGCCTCATAACTGGAAGGGGGTAGCAGCATTAACAGAACAGGGAATCCCTGAATAGTTTAGTGGAAGAGGGAACCTAACGGTTTTGCTCATACACAAGGAAACAAAATGAACCCTCTCTCTCATCTGGAAGACGGCTAGATTCCACTCTCTCACCGCCTGAATCCTGAGCATAAGGTGAATATACTCCCTAATGCACTATAGAAGAGTGGTTGTCTAAGAGCAGAAGGTAAGTGTGTATGAAGGAGGCAAGGACAAAATACCCAAAATGCATTGCGCCACTGAGCATTACAGAGGTACAATAAAACATGATAGATAAAAAAAACGGAAAGGAGAGGACTGAAATCTCCTGGGGAAAAGGGATTAAAAAAAAAAAGTAATTGGAGCAAAATAATTTAGCCTGCACAAGGGGTTTACATTTTACAGAAAGGTTTCTGTACAGGACATATATAAAATTAAAATCATGACGATTCAATTGGTCTTGTGAGGTCTTCTTGAAAGATTAAAATCGGCTGATTTGGTCTCTTCTTTACCCTGTGGGGAGAATAAGCCATAAAATTGTTAGAAACATGGAGATTTTAAACCACAGACATTCAACAAGCTAAAAACGGTTATAGATTTCTCCATAACTCATGGCAAATGCCAAAAAAAAGCTAATCAACTAATATTGTGCCACACAAAAAACTGTTTTGTGTCAGAATATAGGTGAAAATGAGTAATGAAGGGGACACCATGCAGAGCCAATCTGCAATATGTTTAATGCAACATGTTTCGGACTGACAAGAGTCCTTTATCAAGCAAAGTGTCAGAATATTTTGCAGTCTTACAGTTTGTCAAGTTATACATTTAGCTTCACTCTCCTGAGGGCACGGCCACAATGCGGCACAAACGTGATGCACATAATTGCGTATGCGATTTTATTTGAGATATGCTTTAAAATGGTGATCGCATGCGATTTCGTATCGCAAACGGAATTGCAATCGCATGCGTTGCTGTCATTGCTGTATTAGAAAAAAACGCGAGTGTGGTCTAGCCCTTAGACATGACTTATGAAATGTTACTTCACTTTAACTAGGAACTCACCGTTTGCTCTCTGCCTTCTCGTCTTTAAGTTTCTCTTCTTCTTTAACATCTAAAATGTCAGATTACAGACATAGAAAATATTGAAAATATTAAAAGATTTTTTTAACATAAAGAGTGTGCCTTTAGCCTTGGTTACCTAGATTTAAAAGCTAGGATATATCTTTGGTTGTATGCACTAATCTCTGGAGATACCAGTAAGTCCACTTACTGGCGGTGTGTGCAGTGTTCATGGTCACATCACTGGCATGTAGGCTTCACACTACCATCGGGGCCAGCTCCGACAGCAACATACCAGCATTCAAACCATAGTTGTGGGACCCTAAATACAATACTTAATTAATTGTCAGCACGGATGCCATTAATTAAGCCCATCAATTCCGGAGTTCAAATCCAAACTTGGACACATCTGCAGGAGTTTGTATGTTCTCCCCTGGGTTTCCTCTGGACTCTCAGGTCCCCCACAATCAAAGACATACTGATGGGTTGTAGGTGTCAAATAAATGTGCTTAGATTGTAAGCTTTCGGGGTAGGGTCTGATGTGAATGTATACATGTAATTTTAAAGCACTACAGAAAATGTTGGTGCTTTGTAACTCCACAATAGTAATGATTAAGTCTATATTTATCTACTAAAATACAGGTGTACTAAGGGGATTGGCCCCTTTTTTAGTGTATCCAAGACACTTCCTCTGAGACAAAGTATTTATGCATTAAGCAAAGATTTTAAGAAACTAAATGGTAGTTTATTAGCTGTAGTATAATATCTTCCAGATCTATTAAATTCTACTTTAGAATAAGACATGACAACTCTGTGGTATTCAGTAACATCAACTGGACTTGAAGTTTAGTTCTTGAAATAAAAGAAATTCAAGAATTAAGTGCAGTGATCTAACTGAATACCACAGAATTACCATGACCTGGATGAATGAGAACCTTCATGGCAGGGGGAAGTTCAGTTAAAATATAAAAAGGAAGTCATGAACTTCCCCTTGGTAATCACCTTTTTTTCTTCACCCTCTTTTTCATCCTCTGTTCTAACCCGTTTTGCTTTTTTGAAACTGGCCACGTTTCTACGTCCACCTTCCCCTTCATCCTCTGAATCAGAGAACTCCCATCACAGGCAATTCTCTTATCTGAAGAGCGAACTGCAGAAGAAAAAGAAAAATTCAGTTGGAAAGTAAATAATAACATTTCAGCAGTATCCTCTTATGAACAGAAGTGATTCTTACTGGATATACGTTTTTCTGGATCTTCCTCATCTTCTTCACCACTATCATCATGTACCGAGTCCTCAGGGATTCCTTGCATTTGGACTCCAGGAGCATGGGGAAGCATTCGCAAGTTTTCAAACAGACGCTGCCTAAGAAACAGATCTTCATGTTCATAAAGAGAAGACTGCAAATATGCAAAGACCAACAATATAGACATGGTTCTATTCACTCACTTTATTTTCTCCAGATATTCATTAGTGTTCTGATTGGTCATATTTGATGGGCTGATATGAAGTTTGAAGTCTGGTCCGAAGTATTCAAAGTAATCATTGTATGGAAGCTCTGATGGAAGAAACCATATAAACAAAGGCGCACGTTATGAAGAGACTTCAAATAGTTTATTAGACTTCAATAGTTTTATTATAGCTAATAAAAACAAAGTTAACTGCAGTGTTCAACAGGAATAAAAAAGAAAAGCCTCCTAAATGACACACAAATCCAGGTTTTGCAGATGGAACACCATGCAGGTTAGATTTTAATGTCCATCTCGTGGCAATGCTAATTAAGTCTCCTTGTCATTTAGCCAAAAATTTCATGGCATACTTCTAAAAGTAAATATAGGGTCAATATATGAATGTTCTTACAAAAACACTGATATGGGAACAGTCATATAGCAGTAATCATTATGCTTATTTGTCTCCGAGGCTAGATTTAACGAATGACAATTAAGTATTTTAGGTGTTGTTGTCAAGAACAAAATGTGGATATCCTTTAATCAGTTGAAACTGGTGCATTTTAAAGATCAACAAGCTAACTTTCCTACCTGTTTCGAAAAAAGGAATAGGGAGCAACAAATATAATGAAATACCTATTCTTTCGTTTCACATGGATGGGGGGAAGAGCACATATTTAGACCAATTGCAAAAGATGGATTGTCAATGATCCAAAAGCCAAGTCTAAAAAGGGGACATACTATTGGCTTTATTGTATTGCAACACTACATTTCATTATCTGATAAAATGTATAAATACCAACGTTCCTTCAAAACAGTAACAAAATTTTATCTTTTTTAGGCAACATCTAGGAAGCAACCATAATTGATTATTTGCCAGTACTTTCTTAGACTATATGCCAATGAATCCTAAATATAGAGCTTAAAAAAATGCAATCGTTCTACAAGACTTCAACATATCTTTTTCACCCACCATTAGGAATCTCGGTGTCCAAAGCCACAGAGGTTTCATATGTCCAGCAGCGAGCCACATTCCTAATAGTATAACCACCACCTCCCAGCATCAGCAGTGGCAAGTTGAAAGTCTTAATGAATTCCACCACATTGGCATGTCCTGAGATACAAACAAAAAGAAAATGAATCACCATTGTGGTGAATGTATATGTGTTCTAGAAATCACATCATACAATTAGAGAGATCCCAAACTGCATTTAGTGAAACCGCCCCTCTCTCAAAAATGCAATTCTTGCATTGCTGAAAGACTACACCCAATGTTCTATTCCCCTCACACTGCCTTCTAAAACAACTGTTGCCTCTTTACAAGCTCTTACATGCACAAAGAGGTGGCATGACATCAGCTGACTAACTGCTGCTACCTGGAAGACCTGGGAAGCGCAAGATGGGGTAGGAGAATCCAATAAATAACAGCTTAATGGTCATCTTTCAGAATGTATTTTCTGAAAGGGTTATTTTGCAGAGGTCCGCGCATTTAAAATTAGCAACATAGAAAGGTGTTTATTTAGAAGGAAATAATGTTAAAAGTTCATGAATCAAACAACACACAATACTGTTAAATACTATTGCATGTCTGTTAAATTCAGAGGTGGGTAATGGCTTTGTGTTGCCTGCAGACTAATCTGCCCCTTGTGCTGTCTATCTGTTGGTGAATTGAGCTAGCGATAGGAATAAAGTAAGAAACTAAGCCCGTATTTACATCTAGGCATATGCCAAGGCCACGTCTGTAATCTCCCCCACCAATCCAACCCATTTAATGTCTTATTTTCTTTTCCAAAAAACAGAAAATGGCTGTGTGGTTTAGGGGTGGGGTTATGGGTACCAGGCTTTTTGTGCCTACGGGATTCGGAGGTGTAAATCCAACTATTTGGACATGTCACTGGATTCAGGGTTTATGGCAGCTATAATTATGTCTGGTACACAAGTGTCCATATTTTAATATTTAGGTCTGTTGTAATTGCCGACATGTCCAAACGTTTTTTTTTCGCCAAATACTGTCGAGCAGAAAAATTACCCATCAGACTATTAATAATACCGGTATATTGTTACCATATATTCTGTGAAAATTAACCTTGTGTACCACAGCCCTAAAGTGGACCATGCACTACAAACTAACTCCTGACATTCCAGCGATGTTCAGACAATCTGGCCCGATTTTATGTGATAAATTTGCAACAAGAACATAAATAATCCGGCAGGAAAACATTGCAGGAAGTGGCAGCAGCTGCTGCTCCACTCAACATTTTAATCAATTCTACATTCATCTCGGATGAATGTCGAATCATTGTAACGTTGAGCAAGTGTATGGAGAGCAAAAGTCTACAGACTAGAAGCTCAAAAATAATTTTTTTTCAAATAAATCCGCTGTTTGTGGGATTGGTTAGGCGAGAAACATTTCATATTACATTCATGATTCAGGAAATAACAGGGTTATTCAATAAAAGTTCTTATCGTTTAAAATGGTGCTAATTTTGCCCCAACCAATCAGATCTTATTTAACATTTGAAGCCAACATCGATTGGTTGGGGCAAAATTAGCACCATTAAACGATAAGAATTTTATTGAAATTCCCTGATAGTGTGTAAATTAAGGTGAAAAATGATAAATGAAACAAGAATGATTTGTGGCATCGAAAAAAAAAAAAAAAAAACTTACCCTTAATTGTCAAATTGAAGCAACCAACTATCCCCAGAAAAGAATCTGCTCCACACTGTGGACCACTGCACTAGGCTGGTACTCCATAAATTTGGACATAACCTAGGGAAAAGAATAGTAAGAGGAGCTCCAATAACAAAACCAATTACAGCATCAATGAAATGGCAGTAACTCACTGGTTTAAATATGTCTCAAGACTCATCATCACATCCATCACAACGGATATTCACTGCATAATATTGCCTTTTCCAGCTCCAATATCCTGAATAAAAAAAATAAACATTTAATTACAAAGTTATTTTGGGTTTAAAACTCTTCCACCCTACAAACTTACCCCCCTTCCACCCCTAAACATACACCATGGTTAACACCAGCACAAACACAAAAATTAATTCACCTAAGAGAAGCATTTTGAACCTAAACCTTATAGGGCATGTTCACCCCCAAAACTAAAACTGACCCACTGCTGGCCCCATTGTGTAGTATTAAAAAATCCTTACATTTCCTCTCAGCTTCCTATGCAGCAGTGACTATTCAAAGTCCAGAAGAGTATGAGCCTTACATCTGTAAATAAGGTATCTGCCCCTTCCCTGTCCTCCTGGAAGACTCTGGCATGGGCTGTGGAGCTATCTCCCACCCACCCTCGGATCCATCACGCTGCAGTTAACGGTTAAAAAAAAAATAAAAAAAAAAAAATTACATTTAGCTCTAGCATAGGTGTTCTCAATAGCCGGCAGTCGCGGCTGTGTTGTCTGATCTCAGCCTATCACAGAAATGGGTGCTGGTCGGCCCCTATTGCTACACCGTTCCTAAGCAGAAAAGTGGCAAAGGCAACCAAGGTTGTTCATTCTGTTTTTCTGCACTTCTTTACGTTCTAAACTGGCGGTTTGGGTTGGGAAAGGGTCCTTTACACTACAGAAAATAGTAGATTTGGGGTGGAGATACCCTTTAAATTAGTCTGCCTGCCTAAAGTCTCCAAATAAGATTGTTCCAATAGACAGAGCATGCACAATCCAAATGAATACTGGGTTCCGGAGGCAGAAGGCTGGCAACAAAACATGAAAGCCTTTTAGTTACAGAATCCAATTCTTACATGAAGGTAAATAAAACTTACTGAAAATAGTATCTTTCAATGCATGGATTTTCTGGGAAGAAAACCTTTCACATTAAATTAAAACAATTCCGTTTAGTTCTCCTATAAAGAGAATTATGCTATGCAGTAAGTTTTCAATCGCATCCTCTCCTTTATTTACATATGTTATCCAGTGTCAGAGACAGGATAACAAAATAAAAGCCCATATTAAATATATGAAATGCAGGGGGCGCTTGAGAGCAGCATCCATGGAGGATGCCCGTAGTGGAGTTCCTCAACCCACACACAGAATAAGCACCAAAATACAGCGAGAAAAAAGCAAAAAAAAAATACCAAATTCCCCGCCCAATAGACAAAGACTTTGAGATGCTGGAAAATTCAACTAAAGGTTTGGGCACACTAAAATATCTACAAACATTTGGCTCACAGCAAGCAATCATCTCTACGCCACAACTGAGGCCTCTGTTAAAGAATATGAGGCCATAGCAGAACAACCTGAACGAGGCCACAGAGGAGTACCGAATTGGGATTTTCCTTATTAACACACAGACAAACATACAGACAGGTCAAGAAGTTCAGCTTGAATAGTTATTCCAGCTCAGAAACAACTGTGGACAGCAAGTAGCTTAACCGTATGAAAGAACATACATGACTGTTACCAAAAAAACCATCATCAGGGGATATACTATACTACCATATTTTACAACTATCATACTGGTAGTCACCATGGAGTCATCTGTAGAATAATTTATATCTAGATATAGCTGCATAGTACCCAGGGTGAGGATCTAAATCGCTAAATCCCCCCCCCTCTGAGTACTTTACCTAAAGCCTGCTACTTACTCAAAGTCTCCTTTGGCACCCTGCTTCGGTCACCATGTCAGTGGCAGTCTGCAATGCAGCCAATGGGAAGACACCTCCTTGAGTGTGTTTTCCCATTGGCTATCGTAACCTTCACTTACAAGGGAATACAGTAGGAGTGGAGGGAGACTGAGTTAGGGAAAGTAACCAGAGGAGAGGATTTAGCAATTTAGGTCCTCACACTTTATACTATGCAGCTATGGAGGAATATGAGCAAAGGAGAGGGTAGTATAATTGTCCTTTAAAGGATAAGTGCATGTAAAATCAAGTTATGTTCATTGGAAGCTGCAGCTTTAAAAATACTGTTGCATATTTTTTAACCTATGCCTCTCCAGAGCCTACACTTTGTGCCTTGAAAGTGTGCTGACATCTTGTTACTGGTTTGCCAAATGTTAAGCTCAACCCCTCTGAAATTTCCTCTGTTCCTCCTGCAACAGTATTTTTAAAGCTGCAGCTTTCAAATGAAACTAACTTGATTTTACCGTACACATATCCTTCAACTAATATTAAAAGACCCGTATTGAAGGAACACTAAACCCATAAAAATAACTAGTGGCATCCGTTTCTATAATTTACAGGGAAGTGAGAACGCTTATTCTCACCTCTCTGTGAATAATAGGACACTCGGGGGACCTGGAACTTACCTTCGCTCCGCTCCTCTCGCAGCCGCTTCTTATGAACAGCTGTTCTTTCCCGATCGAGCGCCCTCTCTTTTGTATTGGCCGCATGTGCCTAAGATAGGGCGTCGCGGCGGTCGGTACAGGGCGGCTTTCAGTGAAGGAGCGGCTGCGAGAGGAGCGGAGGAAGGTAAGTTCCAGGTCCCTGAGCGTCCTATTATTCACAGGGAGGTGAGAATAAGCGTTTTATACAGGATGGGGAGTTTACAGTCCCTTTAACTACAATCATATCTCCCCCACCCTACTTACTTTAATAATTCAACCCCTCCTTATACCCAATTAAAAGAAATTCTGGGATGGGGGGATACGAGTATATCCCCCACAGGTTAGAGGCTTGGTGCTACTATTATTATACCCTATTTCGGTTAAGTTTAAGGGTTTTTTTAATTTTAAAAAGGACACTAAAATGTATTTTTTTTTTCTATTATTCACAGGGAGGCGAGAACACTTATTCTGCTTATTGTCAGACACGCTGTCCAATCCCACGCCTATCTTTTGTACACAAGTGTTGCAGTTTCCCAGGCTTTATATTACTCACAGGGAGGTGGGAATAAGCTCTCACCTCCCAGTGAATAAAGACCAAATGACAAGAAGACCTAAGGCACCCAGAGACAGAATAAGAGACAAAGCGGACGATGCGATATGCAAAAAGTAAAATGATTAAGGAATTCACCCAAGGAATAGAATTTTCTACAAACATGCCAACAAGAAAAGTGTGGAAAGAGAAAGAAGGAGGGAAAGTACACACAACAAATCCAAAGGAGGCATATCAGGAAGGAGGGGGGAACTCTACACAAAAAAGAACAACATTAAAGAAACCAAAAGGTAAACACAAAGTAAACAAGAAACACATCAAGACACCCCAAGAAAAAAGACACCAACAACACAGGACCATCAAAAAAAAAAAAAAAAAAAAAGTGTATCAATATTTTTTTCTAAGTTCATTACAAGTTAAAAAGCATCTATAGTGAAAAAAAAACACATTGGCTCATTGCCAAAGTTAAATTCATGTACTCTGTGCTGCTTTCTCCTATATTGTCAGTGACTTTGTTTTCCTGGTGCCAGATTCTGTTCAGCCACTCCCCCCTTCCCCCTCCATACCTCCTTCATGTCTCAACCCTGGCTACCCGACAAGCTTCTCATGTGCAGTAGGAGTTAAAAGTTCAACATCATGAAAAAAACACCCACTCACAGCGGCCAATAGAAATCAAGCGTGTCCTGGAGACACGGATCTCTCCGTGTCCAGGTTAAAACAAAGCTCTCTCTCTTGTGATCCATCATCAATCAGTGAAATCTTCAAGGAGGAGGATCAAGGGCAGCCTTACCTCTGCCATCAAAACTACCTCTCCCCCCCTGCTAATGCTGTTCTCATGTCTATTACAGAGGTAAAATGTGCAATCTTTTTCTTTCAGAATTGTTAAGGTTTATACACACGAGCGATCACGGGGGCAACCTGTACACGCGATGTATAGGAGTGCCCCCCCAAAAAAGCACAGAAATTTCACATAGGAATGTCATAAAAACTGTTCACACTACTGTGTTTTTGTAACACACTGCTTGCAGCAGTTTAGTACATTAACGCACTCAATGAAAGTCTATGGGGGAAGAGGAAAAATGCATGTTTTTTTTAACCCAAAACCGCACTACATAAAAACACATTGCAAAAACGCAATGCAATTTACTGCTTTTTTCATGCAGTTTTTTTTTGTGGTGTAGTGTGAACATAGCCTAACTCAATAAATACTATTAGTAGCAAAGACAAATGTTTGCAGTCCAATGGGGAAAAAAAACAAAGGGTAAAAATTGTGATCAACAGAAAATAACATGTCTAATGAAATACGTTCCATGTAATACAATACACCTATATATCTGGTTAGCATGGTTAAATTATCAACTTTGGTTTTTTTACATACCAATTTAAACGGCACAAGAAAAACAAGGGTTATATAAATTTTATGTATGTTATTAATACAAACTATGTACTTCTAAACTGTTAATGTACTGAACAGTACAGAATTTGAAAAATATAGGTTACCGTTATAAATATCAACATATTTTTGTCTTGTTCCTCTGACAGCTTCCAATGGAACTTGTGCTGTACTGATGATGTATACAATACAAGCTCCTTCGGGACCTATCAAAAAAGCCAGCGTGCATGCGTATATAAAACCACACAATCTGGTAGGCACACTGCATACACCGTTGCTTCCATCGCATTTCCAATCACTGACTCTCAGCTAATGTGGCCTTAGGTGTCTGGGTTTCGCAGACAGACCGCTGTGTGGTCCTGGGAAAGGCTCCTCTTTTGCTTTGATCTGCTCTCCATCCACCAGCCTGCTAGCTGCCGTCCCACGAAATTCCTCGTAATGAGGTTTTGATGAACGGAGATGTCTGCGTTTAGCAGTTTTCACGCTCGCAGAGCTGTTGCTCGCACTTGGGGTAGTAGATTCCTTTCCATTGTAAAGGCGTATGGGGGGCCAATTAAATGTTCTATGGACTCGGGCTGCCTCTTCCACCCAGCTAGTGTCAATGAAGCTGTTGGGGTTCCCCAGGCGCAGTGATTGCTGTACTTCAAAAGGCTCTTGTTGCTTCAAGCAGCCTTCCACAATGGATGGGAATGGTAGACTGCCTCCTCCATCCACGGAACCTCTCTCCTCCACTGGGCACATAAAAAACATTAAGGCAAGTCCTAACCTTCTCTGGGGGGCTGGGGGATGCAGTGTTGCCACTGCAGATGTTTGGAAACTACAACTCCCAGCAACTAAAACTTCTGGAGCGGGGGAGGTGTGGAGTTCCTTTCCATTTAAAGGGCAACAAATGCCTTAAACAGTACCGATTCTGGAGGATGGTATCTATTGTTGAAAAGATTGCCTTCTGATTCTGTATAGTTTTGAGGCTTTAGTCGTCCTTTAAATGGACAGAATTCCCATACAGTGTCCCGTACAGTAACAGCATACTGGATTTGGCTATTACTGTATAGGACAACAGTATGGGAATGCTGCTGCTCATATAAAGGGCAACTTAAGCCTCCAAAACAATATAGAATCAGAAGGCAGTAGTGGTCATAATTTCTACCCTCGACTTATATTTGAGTCAATCAGGTTTACTCATTTTTCAGGTAAAAATGGGTACCTCGACTTATACTTGAGAGTATATACGGTAGCTCCTTTTCTCCCGTTCTTCTAATAAACTAAAAAAATCTAAGGCACTTTGAGAGTGCAGATACCCTTTAAAGACACCATGCCCCCAAAGTGATTCTTTGCCAGCAATTCTTTGTATTATTAGACCTAGGCCCATGCCTTGGTCAGATGCTGTGTGAATGCCAATTGTAGCCAGCACCACTGCCTGTGTTGCGTTCCTGTCTGAAACGTAATGCTTGTGATCCCCATATTTTCAGATGGAATGGAAATTTAGGACTATTGTAGAAAACAATTGCAAAATCGCACAGAAACCAGTTGTAAAAAATTCTCAAGTGTTTCTTGTGCTTGCAGAGTAAGGCCTCTGTAGTGGTCAGCAGAAAGACTAATAAAAATAATTCTACATAGCTCACTTTAAAAAGTCAAAATATATATAGGTAGGCAGATCTCTTACACAATATAAAAAGTAAGCATGTGTAAAAATGCAAAACCGAAGGTAAATTTTAAATGTATGGCCTTTACTTTCTTTGGACAAGCTTTAAATTGCAGTTTTTACATACCCGAAGGTCTCCAGTTCCAGGAAAATATTCTCCATACTTGTGGAAGACACAGTCATAACTCTATCTGTGGTGTAGAATGCCTCCTCAACGCCATCGCCATGGTGAATTCAATATCAATATACAGAACTCTCTGGTGTATATGGGAGTGAACAAATTGGCAGTTGAAATATTGTCTAAATCTGTGGCACACCAAAAACAAAATAGTTGAAAAGACCACTTCATACTTACTTAAGTAGTTCCAAAATGGCAAGGACAATGTCATAACATAACAGAACCCAGAGGCCTCAGATTTCTTGGCTGATGAAGACCACCAGACCAATTTACGGCAAGTCAGTTTGTTGTTTGTTCAATTTTACAGAGCTTGTGTTTAAAAAAAAAAAAAAAGCAACAGAGCCAAAAGAGCAGAGTTAAGAGAAGTAACATTTTATTTTTTTTACAAATTTTAAGAATTTCGCTCTAATAAAATGCAATAAAACATCTGGCAGAACTCAGAATTAAGTATTTTGTGCCACTCTGCAAGTTTAGCATAAAAAAATAATTATAATATAGATTATATATATACACACATATATATAATAAATATATATATATATATATATATATATATATAATACACACACACACATTAAGTATTTGTAATTGTAGGGGATGAGAATAATAAGAAACTATATCAACAACACAGGCTAACCATAAAACTTCACTGAAAGACTTAAAGGAACGGTAAATTAATCACACAAGAGAAACAGATACAAATCTATCTACAAATCTGCAACAATCAAAAAAAACAAACAAAACTCCATTAAAATGTTAGTTGCCGGTATAAATTTCTTCTCTGTCTACCTGGTTCCTGGGATGTAGTCTTGTGCTTACGGCAGCAAAAAATTCATACAAAATGGAGAAAAGATTTTTTAGTTGGGCAGTATGAAAAAATTGTGGCAAATAAAATTCAATATTAATAAATGTAATGCTGATGATGTGTTTGGCTTATTGATCCTTGTTTTGCCTACACAAATAAATGAGTCTGTGCTAAAGTGGTCCGATATAAATTTTACCTATCTCCCAATAAAGCCGAAAATTAACAGACGATCGTGTGATCATGTATGGGCCCCTTTAAGTGAATCTCAGCTGGAAAAATACTGGGAGGGAGTTCTTCTAGTAGATAACTCAGATATAACAAACAGTGCAAAGCTGCAAACGCTAAAGCCAAGCAAGATATTGCTGTGTAAAATCAAAAACCTTCACTAAAAAAAAACAAAAAACAGTAACTGTCCTTCCGTAAGGCACGCGTATTGTTCACAGGCTAAGAGAAAAATACTCCCATCAGTTATTTTGTACTCTCCTGTGCCAATGGTTAGAATACTTATGCAACGTAACGCAGCCCTAAACATTGCAAGGAAAACATATTTGTTGCCATAAAAAAGTATGCTGGCACGCACAGAATTATGGCTAACACAAATTGTGGGCTTTGACCCATGATATGTCAAACACATCGTTTCGGTGGGACTTTTTCTGTTGCGGAAATGAATGAGCAAGTTTACAGCATACAGTAGGGAAAATACTAGTCAACATATGGAAAACCAATTCAAATAAAATATATTTTTTTTTTTTTTGTCAACTATTTGGCCTGCTTTCCTTCCTTTTCTCCCCCCTCTTCTCATTGTTCCCCACTTACTTCCCATTTTATTCCCCCCCCCCTAGTCTTTTTCTACCTCCATTCCTACAATCAATTTTGTCTTTGTTATTTCCTATAGTTCTTTTCCCTTTTCTTTATTATTTTCTTTTTTTTTGTTTCTTTTTTCTTTTTTCCCACTTGTCTTTTACCATATGTTTTTCCTCTTTATCTCCTTCTTCTCTTTTTTTCATTACAAACCTCCTCCTTACCTCCTTCCTCCAACAGTATTTTTCTCCCCCTGTTCCTTTAACCTCTCCCCCCATTTCCCCTCTTTTTTTTCTTTCACCTTCCCTGACTTTCTCCCCCCCTCTCTCCCCTTCCTTTTCTTTTTCCTCCCTCTTTTCTTCTTCTCCCCACTTCCCCCCCTTTCTTTACCTTTTTCCTTTCCACTTTTCTCGCCTCCTCCCCCCCTCTTTTCTTTTTCCTCCTCCCCCCTCCGTTTCTCCTCCCTCTTCTCCCTTCTTTGTCCTCCTCCTTCCCCCCCTTTTCCCTTCTTTCCCCCTTCTTTTTCCTGTCCCTCTTCTTTCATCCCTTTTTCTATTCTCGTAAGGACAGGAGGTAAATGCCACATCTCTTACCTCTTCAGTAAATCTTACAGGAGAGGAGAAGACACTTATCACAGACTCGCTCCAGCGCCGACTTCACTGACAGTCTCCAAAGCATCCTCGCTCCTTGCACGTTGTGCGCATGTGTGCACAGTGCAAAGGACTGGAGAGCATCGGAGGCGTCAGGGATTTCAGTGCTGGAGCGGGTCTGGGTAAGTGTCTCCTCTCCTGTAAGATTTACTGAAGAACGGGAGGTAAGAGATAATGCATTTACCTCCTTTTCTTCAGTAAATCAGATAGAAACCAACTTTTTTGATGGACATACCCTTTAACTCCGTTTTTTACCCAGTGATCTCTGCAAACCTACCCAGGCACTATGAGAGATATAGCAGTTCAAAAATTTCCCTTTATCTGCATAGTGTGATTTAGTGTGAGGGGCCATGGATACTGAAAATTTGTTTTATTTACAAACTGATTCAATACCCAAAATCCCCGCCAGCCGATTCAAACTAATGTGGTTTCCCTGAACGTGACCAGGAAAGAAAGTAACTGGCAGGTACCTGACCCGATACAGGACCCAAACTGGTTTACCTATTGCAAAACACAACACTTATATATTGTGTGTCCATACAACTTCAGCCTGTGAATAAGAAAATATACTATCTGAATAAGAAACCGACTTCAGCTTGTGAATAAGAAACTATCTGAATAAGAAACCAACTTCAGCCTGCGAATAAGAAACTATCTGAATAAGTAAACAAACTTCAGTCTGCGAATAAGGAAACTATCGGATAAGAAACCAACTTCAGCCTGCGAATAAGAAACCAACTTCAGCCTGCGAATAAGAAACCAACTTCTGCCTGCGAATAAGAAACCAACTTCAGCCTGCGAATAAGAAACCAACTCCAGCCTGCGAATAAAAAAACAACTTCTGCCTGCGAATAAGAAACCAACTTCTGCCTGCGAATAAGAAACCAACTTCAGCCTGCGAATAAGAAACCAACTTCAGACTGAGAATAAGAAACCAACTTCAGATGGAATAAGAAACCAACTTCAGCCTGCGAATAAGAAACCAACTCAGCATGCGAATAAGAAACTATCTGAATAAGAAACCAACTTCAGTCTGCAAATAAGAAACCAACTTCAGACTGAGAATAAGAAACCAACTTCTGCCTGCGAATAAGAAACCAACTTCAGACTGAGAATAAGAAACCAACTCCAGCCTGCGAATAAAAAAACAACTTCAGCCTGCGAATAAAAAAACAATTTTTTAAATAAGTAGCAAATACTTTCGGGGCTTGTGGGCACGAAATGTATGCCTCATATGGCTGTTCATATCATGTAGGATCTTAGTATTTGGTGCAAAAACCGAAAACAATTGAGCACCGACCTAGCGCTTTTCATTCCTCAGTTCCTCACACACATAATACATACTAGTTTCCGGTTAAGAGGGGGTGCGGGGGGGTTCAGTGCGGAGGGGTAAGGAGGGTGAGGGGGGGGGGATACAGTGACAGGAGGAGTAACCCCGGGAGTCCTCTCCACTAGATAATGTGGACCCGTCCTTACATTCATCAGATGCAATTATGAGCGTTTAACACATCTCAGTACAGCAACCCCTATTGCTGATCCCGTGACTGTAGTGCCTCCTGCCCCTGGCCACCACAACTACGCTCCTATCCCGCCTCTTTTCTACTAGAAGGCTTACTGTGGCCAGCTTAGCTGGACAAATGGCAAAATTTTTATTATTTGGTCAGGGCCCATATTGTCCTACTTGCTCAGATACTGCATTATATGGTTATGAACATAACTAAATTGCTCTGTGACAACAGCTCTCTGTCGTGCCTAATTTTCAAGAGTGGGTCAGCACTACTTTGCCCAAAGCATACTCTCTTTTTTGTTCTTCTGTCGTTCTCTCACCATGAGGCACCTTTGTGGGTCACTCTCTGACCATCCTCATACGAGCCCCAACATAGCTTACTTACCTCTGTGGCTTACTGTTTTCAGCTCTGGGTCAATCCTCTGCCTGGCCTGCCGATTAGCAGTACGTTCACTCTATTTTTTCGTCGCTCTCCTCTGCCCATGAGTCAACCGTTTGTGGTGTCGCACCTTACTCTGACCATCTCATCAGCCGCAACAGCTACTCTGTGGCTAATGTTTGTCAGCTCTGGTCCATCCTGCCTGGCTGCCCGGAGCAGTACTCTCCCTATTTGTTCTTGTCTTCTCCTTCCTCGCATGAGGCACCTTTGTGGTGTCACCTATCTGACACATCTCATACATGCCAGCAACAGCTCTCTGTGCTAATGGTTTTCACTCTTCTGTTGTCAATCCTGTCCTGGCCCGAGAACAGTACTCCATATTTGTTCTTCCCTTCTCCTCTCCATGAGGCCCTTGTGGTGTCCACCTATGTCTGACCATCCTACAGCCGCACAGCTACTCTGTGGCTAAGTTTTTCAGCTCTGGGTCAATCTGGCCTGGCCTGAGAGCAGTACTCCTGGGCCCCTATTTATAAAAAAACCACTCGATATCGTTATCAAAACGAAAACATTAACGGTGATCGTAAATAGCGATCGTTACGGACAACAACGATCGCTATTTTTTCCGCATAATCGTCGCTATTTTCCCGATAACGATCGCTATTTTACGATAACATCGTGTTATTTGCGATATCCATAAAAAGCGATCGTTATCGTAAAATGAACGATCGTTAATTCGAAATAGCAATCCGTTATCGTAAATAGCGATTCGTTATTTACATAACATTGCTATTTTACGATAACGATCGTTATTTGTTCCGATAACGCTATCGAGGTTTTATAAATAGGCCCCATATTTTGTTCTTCCGTTCCTCTCTCCATGAGGCACTTTGTGGTGTTCACCTGCACTCTGGACCATCTGCTATAAAGCCGCAACAGCTACTCTGTGGCTAAGTTTTCAGCTCTGGGTCAATCCTGGCCTGGGGCCGGGGGGCCCCCCCTGAGAGCAGTACTCCATATTCAAAAGTGTAGGGCCTGCTGTAACTCAATGGTGCTGTTTCCTAACCTCTCACACTGCTTTTCCCTTGCGCACGATGCATACTCTGAGGGAGAGTACCAATGGGGTGAGTGTATAGTCCAGTTGGGGCCAATCCTCCCTGGCCCCACAATACAGTGGTGACTAAACTGCAGTGGGCCTGCTGTAACTCAATGGTGCTGTTCCTTCACGAATCCTTACCCTTTTCACCTGCTTTCCCTTGTCAAACGAACTACCTTTAAAGGGAGAGTACCAATGGGGTGGCGGGGTATGTTCCGGGGTGCCAAGCCTGCCTGCCCCACAACAATGGTGGTCAAACTGCAGTGGGCCTGCTAAAACTCATGGTGCGTTTCCTACGAAGCCTCCCCTTTCACCAGCATCACGGCTTTCCCTTGCAACTAAGCATACCTTGGGAGAGTAGCCAATGGTGTGGGGGTTGTGTCCAGTGGGGCCAAGCCGCTGGCCTGGCTCTTCACATGGTGCAAACTGCAGTGTGGCCTGCTGTAACCTCATTGTGTGTTACTAAGAAGCCTTGACCTTTCCACTTCTCCTTGCCCTGGCACGAAGCATACGCTGAGGGAGAGTAGCCACCATGGGGTGAGGTATGTCCAGTTGGGGCCAAGCTGCCTGGACCCCACAACAATGTGGGTCAAACTGCATGGGCCTGCTGTCACCTCAATGGTGCTAGTTCTCTACAAGCCTTACCCTCTTCACCGTGCTTTCCCTTGCTCACGAAGCATACCTTGAGAGAGTAGCCAATGGTGTAGGGGTATGTCCAGTGGGGCGGCCAAGCCTGCCTGGCCCCTCAACAATGGTGGGCAAACTGCAGTGGGGGGCCTGCTGTAATCCTGCATGCTCTTTTCCTACGAAGCCTTACCCTTTCACCTGCTGTCCTTGGCACGAAGCATACCTTGAGGAGAGTAGCCAATGGGGTGAGGGGTATGTCCAAGTGGTGCTCAACCCTTGCCCTGTCTCTTCAACAATGGTGGAGAAACTGCAGTGGGGCCTTCCTGTAACTCAATTGTGGTTCCACGAAGTCCTTACCCTTTTCACCGAATGCTTTCCTCTTGTCAACGTAAGCATACCTTGAGGGAGAGTAGCCCAATGGGGTGAGGGTAGGTCCAGCTTGGGGCCAAGACTGCCGGCCCCACAACATAGGTGGCAAAACTGCCGTGGGACACATTATGTAACCAGTCATACATCCCACTCCTCCCCCTATCGCCTTCTTTGCCTTGTTTGTGTGCAAACACTTTATTAGGCGATGTCCACAGGTTGGTTGTCTGGACTGCATTATGGTACGGATTATCTACATTAGTATAATTGTACCGCAACTATAGCTTACTAAATTAGATAGTGTGTATTTTGGTATTTTTCAAAAAAATTGAGTCATAGATCTAATCGAATAATTTGATATATCGAAAAATGAAGACTAAAAAATGTTTTTTCCCCCCGAACATTTTTATATATATATAATATATCCTATCATATAATATATATATATACTATACTTATATTATATTATATATATATCCTCAATTTTTTTTAAAAAAACATTTACACTAAAATGAAAAAAAACAAAAAAATGGGGTTTGGGTGCCCCCTCCGCCTCCTGGCTCCAGGTCTGGTCTGGCTCCTGCGCCCCATGTTGGCGCATCGTGCCCGCTGCAATGCATCGCTGTATGTTCTGTGGAGGAAGTATTATAGATGTGTTTTACAGCATGTTTGAGCACGCATTTCCTAAAGCACCATGCGGTAGATGCAATTGCACCCTGATACTACTTACACATACATGGGTACGGCAATCTATAAGTTGCGGTATGTCATAAAAAGGAAAGCTCAGTACAAGATACATTATTTCTAAATTCTTAGTTTATATTATGCAATACCTAGTTATGGGTACATGATTTCTACTGATGGTCGTGTGGATGGGTTCAAAATGCTCAGATCTCACTAGACCAACTGAATCAACCCAGGGACTGGGTCAAGGGCAAAGACCATAACGTCTCTATTAGGGGTCCTGCAAACAGGAAGTCATTATTTCCGTTGCATTTATTTATGACACAGCACAATGCTGATTGCTGATGGCAGATTAAGGTCATTGGGATGGATAATACTGGCTCTTTTTCCTTAAAGTATATATATCTTAACCAACTGAACTTCCACTTTAAGTTAAAAGCGTATTATTGCATCATGGGGGATCACTGATAAACAGCAGTTATAGCTGGCATAAAACATTACGTTTATTTGCTAAATTGTATAGAACATTCTTGGTTGTTGTATCACTATAGGACGGTGTGCTACATACAAAATTTTTTGGAAGTTGGTGGCAGCCCCCATAAACAGCTTGTCAAATCCCACAGTACCCAATGTGCAATCATGTAGCTGGATTTTACACTGGGAAAATACAGATATTAATAGTCTTGTATATAACATTTCATTAACGTTTTGCATATGTTTACTTACGATTCTCAAGCATGGCCGCCAGATTGCCTGGAGGGCTGGAGAGACTGGAGGGGCTGGAGAGGGTGGGGGCATGGAGAAGTGGGGGGCTGGAGAGGTGGAGGGCATGGAGAGGGTGGTGGGCCTGTGGAGGCTGTCCTGCTTCTAGAAAAAAAAATGTTTTTTTTCAACATCACCCGTCCAATCCATTAGTAATATATTACATGTATAAAAGACATTTCCTAAAGGCTATGTAGTAACATTTCTTGGATATTTTGGACGTTTGGACCGAATTTCGTGACTTAAGCTCAAAAACCCGAGGGACAGATACAGCCAAAACAATGGGGAGTCGGGGACAATAAATGGGAAGAGAAATGAGAGAAGCTCTGTCTCTCAAGCCAATTAATAGATTTGTTTGGCATTTTTTTTTAACGAAAATTTTTATCAAGTGAATAATAAAATTCACTTAATTAATCACTGATATTTCCACTAATTATTTGCTGACATCAGGTCAATAAAATAGAAAAAACTGCTTGGATGCACTTATGTGTCCGGCTGGTGCCAGGATTCCTCCTCTTGGGGCGGTGGACTGCCCGGTGTGGGGCGATGGAGAGCCCAGGGGGCAAGGACTGGCCCGAGAGGGGCAATGGGCTGCCCGTAGCCTAGGGCTAGTTGGTGGTAGTGCTAAAAAAAAAGAAATTTATTTTAATCTCACTGTAATTAAATGTTCGAGATACATTTACTACTAAAACAATTCTCGGAGAAGTTGTCAAAAATTATCAACATTTTGATAAAGGGCTTGGACATATCAACGTGTTAAAAAGCACACAATAGTGTGGCACAATTATGTGATCCTCAATTTTTTCACATTATGCATCGTTCTGCACTCGCACGGCAATCACATAGCGCACCGGAAACATGCGCTTGTATGCTTGTTTCTGAGCGCTCTGTGTGCGCTGTAATATGGCCTTGGACAAATGAGAAATTTAGAAAAAAAAATTCTCAATAGGTCTGTCCACTTACATTCTTCCTCTGGCGGGGACGTGGTGGGGGTGGGGGGTCGGATGAATATTCCCCGCAATTAAAATAAAAAAATAACATAATGAATGATATATCTAAAGGATATATTTAATTATATACTTTGAATTCTGCTTGAAAATGCAGATTAATAATAAGGCAATATGTTATAGTTTCTTTAAAAGTCAATCATATTTCTATGGCAATGATTTCATCCTTATTCTGGCTAAGTACTTATATTTTTATTTGTGTGTATTGTAGCCATGGAAAGGGAAAAGTTGGTTGGGTGTAGGGGAGCATCAGTAGCTGTGTGTACTTAGTATCTAGATTTGTGGCTAACACAACATTTTTATTTTTGGATGTAAAAATCTATTTTAATAATTGATCAAACATTTTTATTTTATGACTTTACTTTCCCTTCAAATAGGGCTGCCATGTAACTAAAAGGGTGGGTCATTAAAGTGTGTTTAAAACCTGTGTCTATTGTGGGTATCAGTGTGCAGTTATAAGATAAAAAGGAATAAATTTTTAATAGATCGATTTCATTTTTTAACTTTACTGTTTAAATACGGCTGCCATGAAATGGAAGGGTGGGCCACCAAGTGTGTTTACCCTGTGTCAATGTGTGGGTATCATTTTGAATTTATATGTGTTATGTTAAATAAAGTCACTTTTCAGTGATTTATTTTTTGTCTTTACTTACCCTTAAATAGGGCTGATATTTGAAATAATATAATACTAATAATAATAACCAGTGAATGAGAAATACAAAGAACTTGGATCTCTCTCCTCTCTCAAGCCAAATTTAAGGATTATGTTTTTTAAAAACATATATATAAATATGTTTTGTCACAAGTGAATTAAAATATTTTACTATCGTATTACAATACAGTAATATAATAAAAAGTATACTTTGCCTTCTATCATTTGCCGTACGGCAGCCACTATGAGTGAGGCTCTGCCTCTTGAGTCCGACCCACTGTCTCTGAGGTTAGAACAGTGTCTGGTATCCGAAGCTCAGCGCAGTGATCCGGCGCTGTAGCCCCTCAATTATTCCTGCGCCTCCGGTGCCGCACATGAGGGGTGCCAGGGGGAATTCATATCATACCCCCGATGGTACAGAGGTAGGGGGCAAAGTCAGGTGTGTTCAGGCTAGGTAATTGTCCTTGCTAGCACTGGCCATTTTGCTAGTCAGTAAGTTCCCGTTCCTTTTTTACGAAAATATCCGCGGATTTACGGAAATCTCGTTTTTTACGAAAATCCTCATTTTTTAACGTAATCCTCGTCTTTACGGAGATACTCGTCTTTAGGGAGATCCTCGGTTTTTACGGAATCCTCGTTTTTACTTTGAATCCCGTTTTTTAATTACGGAAATCCCTCGTATTTTTCGAACATACCGTTTTTGTTAAAATTCACGCTAGCTGACAGTATTTTAGGTATTTTGTGCATTGATACGTGTCTAGGCCTTACCTACCAGGTCCCTGATGTGATTAAGTGTACATTACCAAGGCTATTTAGACCCCGCCACTTTTAAATGCGGATTTTGCGAACTTTCATTTATAACGTTTTAACAAACGGGTCGCTCGTGATTTTTCTCAATTTACAGATTTTTTCGAAAATCTCGCGATCCTCGCACGGACCGGTTTTTCGAAGTTCCGACATCTCTACACATAACCACCATTTTTAAACACAAAACCAGACATACATCATCTCAATGAATTTAACACCCCTGTGTATTCATAAGCACTGATAATCAATATTCAAACTGCCTAAGCATCATACAATATACTGATTAACAAGAGGATAAATCATAACAATCCTAGATCAAGAAGGAAAAGGACTATATTCAGGATCATAAAAAGGGGTTAAGATCGTAGTCCATATTAAGACCATTAGAAGCCAAAGTATTAGTTTATTGACCCAAAAAAACTTCTCCTCTGTTTAAATTGAGTTCCCTGTCACCACCATGCTGTGGAGTCGGTAACTGTTTTCCAGAACCATAAACCATAGTTTATTCTCTTTGTGCCCATTCCACAAAATGCTTGGAGACAGGTAACCCTAATCACCGCAGGCTAATGCTAGATCTATGTTGCGATATGTGGGATTTTACAGATACTCCACGTATAAACCGATCCGAGTTTAAGTCAAGGTACCTATTTTTACCTGAAAAATTTGTAAAAACTGATTGAATTGAGTATAAGCCGATGGTAGAAATTAGTTGCCCTTTAAATGGACAGCAGAATTCCCATACATGAATCCCATACAGTACCAGCCAAATCCAGTACCAGTAACCCCCCAATTCCTTGGCACTTCAGATGTTTGGAACTACAACTCCCAGCATGCTTTGTTGCTGGGAGTTTTCAGTTTCTAAACATGTGGAGTGGCAAGGTTTCAGTAAAATTTTAATTAAGCTTACCATTATTTACAATTCTCCTGCACCCAATTGTAAAGGCCCTCTGACCCATATAGTAAAGGGCCCTCTGACCCCATATAGTAAAGGGCCCTCTGACCCCCATATAGTAAAGGGCAATCTGACCCCATATAGTAAAAGGTCCCTCTGACCCCCATATAGTAAAGGGCCCCTCTGACCCCATATAGTAAGGGCCTCTGACCCCTATATAGTAAAGGCTCTCTGACCCATATAGAGTAAAGGGCTCTCTGATGCCCATATAGTAAAGGACTCTCGGATCCCAATAGTTAAACTGTCACCTGAGATTTGTAGTTCAAGCTGTCATTTGCACTGTACTGGTAGCTTTTTTTTGCCCCAAACTGAGGAGAACCCATCAGATTTACAGTATCCAGATGAGCTCAGTGGACAGTGCTGAGTGAGTCCAGCAGCCAGACTACAGGAAGCAGGAAGTGTAAAGGCAGATCAGCTCCTGTAACTTCTATGCAGGTTAACACACCCACCTACTGGTTACTATCTGCAATTGCAGAATTCGGAGCTAAATTAGGACGTGACCCCGAGTATAAGTCGAGGTTAGGTTTTCAGGCTAACTTTAAAGCCTGAAAAATTCGACTTATTCTCGAGTATAACGGTAACTATTTAATTATTATCAAATTTAATTTTATTAAATGTAGTATAGTATAGTATTTGAGGTTAATAAAGAAATATGTCCATCACGTCCAACCCATCTAGCCATATCCTCATTTTCTTGCCTAACTGTTTGATCAGCCGAGAAGGCAAAAAAACCTACCAAAATTATGAAGGGGGCAAAAATTGGCAATCGGAAATTTCCCCTGGATCAACTCTACTTTATGTATCAATACCAGTAACATGTAACATTCCTTGTTTGCAAATCTCAACCAGCTTTTTTTTGAAACTGACCAATGAACCTGCCTACCAACGTCCACTGGAAGACAGTTCCATAGCTTTACCGTTCTCACAGTGAAAAACCCTTTCCGAACCTTTCTCCTTCATTCTTAAGGATGTCCATGTGTCCTCTGGCTTGCTCTATTGGTGAACAATGCCCCAGATAGTTTATTGTATGGCCCGTTAATTTAATTTACTATTAAAAAATATTTATTGGAATCAAAACTTAGTAAAATAAATTCAATGAAATAGTCTAATGGTAAATTAAGCACAATCTATTATATATTGTTATCAGCAAAGCTCAATCAAAACCTAAAGACAAATCACCTCCCTTTTGAAAAGTAGAAAAAAAGCATGTCATATGTTGGGTTCATTCTGCAATATGGGATAGGATCTATATTTGCAAATGGTTCACACCTTCTGCACTTGGATTCCGTTAGACATATATTGCCAATGTAAGGCGATAGTAAAATGGAGTTTACCTAATTACTCTAGAGACTGTCAGCCGGCCCCTCGCATATGTTGGAGGCAGGGTTTGCTCCCAAATGATGATGTCGCGTGGAACATACAGAGGTTCTTTTCTTCTGTCTTCTGCGGGAAGAAAAGATTGGGAAAATTGAGTTGTTTGTGTGTCTTTTGTTTCCGTGGGTCTTGTGACGGGCCTGGGGCAATCTGCACCCAGGCCACTACCGGCTGGTGGTGAGTTACTCTTTTGTAAGGGATTGTGTTTATATCTCACCAAGCCAGAAATTTGTTATATTAAAGGAGGGGTTATTAGCACCAGTGGGTGTTGTGTATATAGTCATTTTTGTAAATGTAGCTGATATGATATGATATTCAGGACAACTTATGCTTAGCAAAATGACAAATTTTGGGAAAAATGTTACAAGAAAGGCACCAACAGTTGGTGGGTAGGCCTATATTGTGTTATGATGTCACTCAACGGTTACCTTTAAATATCCATACTTGGGCATCCAACTCAAAAAATCTCATATACTAGATGATATTCTTTATTGTTATATCTCTCATTCTCTATTTATATTTCATTTTTGCAACTACAAGTCGCATAGCTAAGAATTACTAGGCCTCCTGCAAATTAGATGGGGCCCCTATCCATGCTTCATCCAGTGATTTAATGGTGGGGCTAAACTGCCATAGGAAAAATAAGATGGGACCTCCTGACTCCTGGGGCCCGCTGTATGGCTACCCCTGCTCTCCTGGTAGTTAAGCCCCTGGAACTACTGAAAGTTTTGTGAAAAGATTAGAGATAGGTTAAGAAGAGAGACAGTACACCCACATTTGTTCTTTATACCAGGTACTGAGTACTGAGGGACTTACACTGTAGGTTAGATGAACATGTCTAAATTTTTTACTCTAGAAGATACAGTCTGATAATGCTAGAAAAAAGCCAGAGTTAGGCATGGCACTATCACAATTTAACACTAACGCTAGCCCTTAACCAAAACACTAACCTGAACCCCGCCCATAGCTGGAATCAAACCTTAACCCTATCTAACCATAACCTCTAACTTTACAATTACCCTAACTTATCCTAGCCCTAAACCTAACCCTACACCCCAACCCAACTCACTAAACCCTACCCTTACCTTAACCCTAAACCTAAATCTAACCAGTGTACCACTAACCTTAAAGAAGTAGTAAAACCCATTCCACAAAGTTGAAAGAAGGGTTATCATAAAAAACTAATTAAAAAGCCTCTTACATTCCTTTTTTCCTGCACTGAGCAATACATCTTAAATTTCACAGAGCACAGTTCAGTTTCCTGGCTTGCAGAAATCCTGCTCTCACAGACCCGGCGACTTAATTGGGCCGCGGCAAGGATAAAAAAAAACAGAATTTGAATACTTTGTTTCGATGCTCGCCCCTTTGACTTGAGAGGAATTTTGACAGCTGTTTTGCTACTCCGCTTGGCTCTCTGTCTCGTCAGAAACTGCCTGTAAACTTGGAAATGGCTGGTTTTGTTATGCTGGAAGGTATAGTGCCTGGGGGGGGGGATGTCTAGGAGGGGCAGTAGGGTATGGTGTCTGTGTTTGTGGGGAGATGGCAAGGAAGGGCAGTGAGGGTATGGTGCCTGTGCATGGGAGAGATTGCAGGGGTTTGCAGTGAGGGTATGGTGCCTGTCTTGGAGGAAGATGGCAAGGGGTTGCAGTGAGGATATGGTGCCTGTGCTTTATAATATGCATAATAACCCCTACTACCCCCTTAATTTATACGGATATTAGAAATCAAAGAGGATAGCAATATGCTTGTGAAGGTTCTCATTCATCCAGGTCATGGTATATCTGATAGCCAGGTGTTTCTGATGCAAGGCATGATTGCATTTTTGGCTAAGAGTTGTTATAGGAACTGCCCAGGGTAAGATGTCAAAACAGCATTTGTACATGGCAGACAGTTGGTGCGGAACCCTCCCCCCCCCCCTCTATTCAGGCTTGGTTTATTTTCACATAAATGGCCTCCTTGAACCAGTATGTTTCTTTACCAAGTTGTTGACATTACAATCTTCAAAGGTTTGTCTTTTTTCCTTAACATGCAGTACACGGCTGAGTCCGGACCCGAGAATTGCCTCTTCTGTGCTGCGGCCATAAGTTGGTGGCAGTTGCTGTTTGGTCTCCCCCACATACAAATCTGAGCACTCTGCACTGCGTATTGTCGCTTTTCTTGTGTTTTGGTATTGGGTCTTTCGGATGTACCAATTACTGCTTCAGTGTGTTCTTTGGTTTAATACAGGCAGGATAGGTGTTTTTTGAAAATTCTCTTTTTTATTTCTTGGAGACCACTGACATACATGGAATGACCTTGTTCTTTCTCCTGTCTTGCTTTTCCCCTTCCACTGTTGATATTCATGTTCTTTTCTCTCCTTCTACTTCTTTTTGACAAAGGCCCAGTCTAGATATCCACAAGTTTTAAGGGCTCCTCTGAGATGTTTTTATTTCTTTAGCATTCACCTCTGTGCTAGTGGGATGTTCTCAGCTTTTGTTGCAGGTTCTGATTGACACCCAGCTGTGATCTAAAGGGTCTAAGGGGATCATAGGGGGTTTTTTATTATGCGCTTTGAGTCCTTTTAGGAGAAAAGTGCTTTACAAATGTTAGTGTATTGTATTATATTATTAATTATAATGCCCCCCTTGCCATCACCCTCCCACACAGACACCATACCCTCACTGTCTGGCCTTGCCATCACCCCCCACAAGCACAGGCACTATACCCTTACTGACCCCCTTGCTATCTTCCCCCAAGCACATGCACCATACCCTCACTTGCCCCCCTTGTCATCTCCCTTCAAGGACAGGCACCAACTCTCACTACCCCTCCTTGCATCACAGCCCCAAGCACAGGCACCATACCCTCACTGTCCCTCCTTACCATTTACACCCCCCAAGCACAGGCCCCATACCCTCACTGCCCCCTTGCTATCACCACCCCCCAAGCACAGGCATCATCACCCTCAGTGCCCCCCCTTGCCATCTCCCCAAGCACAGGCATCATACTCACCCTCAGTGCCCCCCCATGCCATCTCCTCCAAGCACAGGCACCATACCCTCACTGCCCTCCCTTGCCATCTCCCCCAAGCACAGGCACCATACCCTTACCTGCCCCTCAGAACATCACCCCCCTAAGCACAAGCACTATAACTCCCCAGCACACAAAATCACAATTTCCAGTTACAGGCAGTTTCTGACAAGACAGCAGAGGCGAGCAGATAGCCAAACAGCTGTCAAAATTCCTCTCAGGTCACTGGGGCGCGCATCTGAGACAAGCAAGCAGATGCACCAAGAGGCAAATCGGCTGAAAATTTCGGGATGCCGGAAGGCGCTATGCGAATGTAGCATCGCCAGAGCGATTGCACAGTAGAGCCCATAGATCCTCTCCATGCACTGCCCTGAAAATACTTTGCATTCTGTTTTCTTTCATCCTTGCCATGCCCCTTAAGTCCCCGGTCTGTGAGAGCAAGGATTTGCCAAACTAGGAAGAAGGGGGCTGAACTGTGCTCCGTGAACTTCAAAGATTTATTGCTCACGCAAAAGTGAAAAAGGTATGTAAAAAGGCTTTTTAATTAAGTTTTTTTACGATAACCCTTTCTTTTAAACCCTTTTTTGGAATGGGCTTACTTAACTCCTTTAAGTTTAGTAGTTAGATTTGGGTTAAGGTAAGGTTAGGGTTTTGTGGTTAAGCTGTAGGTTTAGGTAAGGGTTAGCTTAAGGGATGGATTAAGTTAGGGTATTGTAAGTTGAGGTTAGGGTTAGTTTAGGTTTTTGTGTTAGATTGAGTTATGGTTGGGGTCAAGGTTAGAGTTAGGGTTATTGGTTAAGGTTTAGTGTAGGTTGGGGTTAGGGTTTAATTTAAGAGCAAGATTTCAGAAACCAGGAAGTGGGGCTGAACTGTGCTCCTTGCGAAGTGAAAAGGAATGTAAGAGGCTTTTTAATTAGTCTTTTACAATAACCCTTTCTTTTAACCCTGTGCTGGAATGGACTTTACTACTCTACTTTTTTTTACTGGCATATAGAAAACCTTAGGCAACCTTGCCATCCCTGTCGACAAACCACAACACCCACCAGTTAGCTTGGTGAGGTAGTGAGATGCTGTCTCTGGAGGAGAGAGGTTACCATATATTTTAGCTCAAGAGTCATAAAGCATGGATCCTTTACCAGAATCTGGCTGGTACCCCCACAAATTGATTAGAGTGTACGACCCTAGATAGTATTAAGGAAGTAACTGGAAACATCCTTAATACTTTAAACAAACGAGGCTGATAAAGTAAACATTGGCGAGCAATGGCTAATCCTTTAACTCTGAGTAAAGGAGGATAATAGAAATAGATAAAGAATATAGAGGTGGGCCCACTACATACATATGCTCACAGTTTGGATGTTACTTTTGGTCTCCTCCCCACTGTTCCCTTCCCTTTCCCTTCCCTTTTTCTCTGTTTGCTGCGGGATCTTTCAAATTCCTGTAGATCCCATAGACCTTCAATCCCCATAGATCTACTCTTTATCGTAGAAACCTGAAATACCAAACATCAAGAGTTAAAGGAAGAAATATTTAGCGAGATTCCAGTTCAAACATTTATCTCTAAATCACTGAAATAATAAAATAGCATTACCATTTTAATATTAATTCTACCATAGAATTGTTTACTCTATGAGGGATTGATGATTGGTTAGAGTTGTGGATGGGAAAACTAGGTGGCCTAGGACCCGTATATTGTACATATCCAAGCATCACTGAAAAGCTGTGGAGAAGTTTTGTACACCACCTGATCTAGTGCGAGTGGGCGGAGTGGAAGTTAATTCTGGTGGAGATATTCACAGAAATAGAAGGTGAAGCTATAAATGTTAATCATTCTAGGAACTGCTAATATATCTCCCTTATCTTTATCCTTATGGGACCATTTTGTCCAATTGTTTTTTTTGTTTTTTTTTACGTTTGCAAGATTAGCGTTAGCCCGAGATGGAGCCGAACGCTACTGGATCAAAGCAAACAGAGGAGGAAGGAGGAGACTGCCCAAAGCAGGGAAAACTACAGGGGAGAGCAGGTAACAGAGACATTTTGAACAATCTCTGTGAATGAAAGCATACAAAAGAGGGGGGGCTTCAGGGGAGAACAAGAGTGTATGACTAAGGAAAGGTTTGACTGGGAGACTCAGGGCTGCACCAATACTATTTTTAGCCCACAGATAAGCAGGGTATATTCATAGGTACTGCTGATTGCAAAGGAGTGTACCACACCAGATAACATCACTGGAGAGGGGGATCCTAGTATGGGGGAAAGGAAGTGTCCATAAGAAACATGGCTGCTTCCAGTACCTGAGAAATGGAGAAGCAAATGGAAACGAAATCCAGAGGTTTAAGTAAGATAGTATGACCAATAGTATGCCAGAGGGAAAGTTTCTTCAGGAAGTTCAGCCATCTCTATTTATGACCATAAAACCATTTTGTTCACATGACCCTGAAAACCTGTGCAGGGAGCCCAGAGCAGAGCAATATATGGGGGTAACAGAGAAAGACAGACGCGCTACAGGTGTGCGAGTCTCATATGTGATATAAACAAATGGTAGCCAAGAGCAGACATCAAACAGGTGTGTTCCCTACTGGACCTTTGTCTGAATATCACATACCCAGTCAATGGTTCAGCTACATAGATCACCACTGTGGGTGGACAAAACATCAGATGGAAAGACTTACAAATCAACAAATCAAATGGTAGAGGTTTACAGAAAACCAACCACCCTTTAATCACAAGCTGGGTGTAATCAGAACCCTACACAACCGAGCAGAGAACATCCCCACAAGCACAGGGCATTGGGAAATTAAGATCTCAGAGGATCCTTTAAAACTTGTGGATATCTTGACTGGCGCACTGTCAAAACTATATAAAGAAAAGAATGTCAATACCCCCAGTGAAGGAAAGAAGCACAACAGGAGAAAGACAATGGTTGTCCCATATTTAGAAAGGATGTCAAAGAAAGAGCAGCATCATATATGCCAGGCCCCCCCATTTGCCCTCAAGGGCCTCATTTGCAGCCCCTGACCACCTTTGAGGGCCACACATTAGATTTATAAGACAATATAAATTAAATATGTGGGCTCCTAAAAATACTTATTCCTTTAACTGCAGAAAGAGGTCACCCAGTATTGTTCATGGCATATCTGGCAGAGGCGGCTTCAAAGCTCACCGAGCATGCCCATATTTACATAAAAATTACAAAACATTCCACCAAAACATTTCAATGACTGACACACAAACTGATCAATAACCTGTCCTCCTATTGGTACATTGGTCACCTGCAGTTGTTCAATCCCATTGGGTGTAATGAAAATCTTGTTGTAATAGTTACAGGTGACAGAAATGAGACATTCTTAAAGGGTAATCAATATCTAAACTTCCCTAGAGTGATGAAAGCCCACAGTCTGCACATAAACATGACTGTGTCCAGTCTGACTACTCACCCAGGGCTGTAGGATCAGGTCCTGTGCTTGGCAGTCCACTGTGCTCACTACACTGACAGGTAGTTGCAGGACACCTTCTATAGTCCAACAGTCAGAGAAAGGACAGTGGGGATTCCTCACCTGGTCACTGTCCCCATCCTTCCCTTTGCTGTTGTGGAAGACTGCCTTTCAGGTGGCACAAGGTACCAGCGACACTGCTGGGGCTGCTTTAAACTTGGGCATGTATATACAGTCACGGAGCAGCACAGGTTGGAACTGTCCATCGCACTCTGACCTGAAGACCCTTTGCTGCTGCTGGGATGGTGGTGGCGCCATCAGGGAAGCAACAGGTGAATGGGAAAACATTTGGGGGGGTTTCAGATCAGCAGGAGCTGCAGGTCAGGATAAGGTTTGCTCCTGATTCGATCGGGTCGAGTGTTGGGGCATCACTGGTCCAGACAGTCAGAGAAGGACACTGTAGGACAGAGGGAGATTCCACGCCTGGTGACTGTCCCCATCATTCTCTTTGCTGTGTGGCAGAGGCTGCTCTTTCAGGTGGCCCAAGGTGCCAGCGACACTGCTGGGGCTGCTTTAATCTTGGGCGGTAACGATAAAGTCACGGAGCGCACAGGTTGAGAAAAGAAAAAACAAGTCCAACACTTGGTTTTGTCCTTGATTCTTCCCCACTGGATCATCCCAGGCACCGTCTCTTCTATCTCAATTATAGCCGGCATTCCCTGCACTGTGACGTTTGGCCCTTGTCCTCCTGCTGCTTCTCGGGACTTGCTGATTTGGAGGCTACTCCACAGGTGGTTGGAGGTAGGAGAAGGTAGTTCTGTCTATCACTCTGACCTGAGGACCCTTTGCTGCTGCTGAGATGGTGGTGTTGCCATGCAGAACCAACAAGAAGAGGAACCACTTTGGGGGTTTCAGATCAGCAGGGCCGCAGGTCAGTATAACACCGCTCTTGATTGCGATCCGGGCCCTGGCTGGGCATCACTGATATATGCGTGCAGTGCATTGAAAGTTCTCTCTTAGAAGACCAATTCCTAAAGAAAAAATCCACACATTTTAAGACTGTAAGTAAAAATATTACTGGTTTAAATGAGATGGAAATAAAACCAATTATGTCAAACAAGAACCTGAATAGATGTGCAACACCTTACATTCAGAGGTCCCTGACAGTTACATGCTGATTGGGGACACATTCTATGGTTTTATTGCCAACAGATTTTTGTACAAGTCATTTTGAAATGTACGATCCAGTCGGATGACTAGCGAAACATCTTCAAGAACTTAACTTCAAGTCTAGTTGATGTAACTTTATACCACAAATATGTATACCATGTCCTGTATGAATGAGAACCTTCGCAACATAAGCATGTTTGGGCAAGAGTGAAATGGACCACATAGTCAGTGACAAGGCCACACAGTTAATACATACTCTTTAGGCTTAATGCCTTATTGTCTCATTTAACTTTCTATTATCCTCTTTAGTACTGTTTCTACCCACGTACCAACCACTGTAATATGCTTGTGAGTTCTCATTCATCCAGGTCATGGTATACTGTTGTATTCAATTAGATCAACTGGACTTGAAGTTTGTTCTTTAAGACATTTCGCTAGTCATCCGACTGGCTTTCTCAATTCAGAATGACAAGATCTGTGGCAATTATGTACCCTGGAAAATCCCAATTAGCATATCACAGCCAAGTGTTAAGGGCTGATTGGATAGTGGCTAAGAGGTGTTATAATAACGCCCAGAGTATGGTGTCAATGCCATGTACAATGCTGTAAAAAAAAATAGTAAAAAAAATGTAGTCTATACCTATAACAAGGATAGAAAATGTTAACCTATGGACATACTATAGAAATCTATGCCTCATAGGCTTTTATGAGGAATTTAGTAGAAATTTAGACTCTGGCTTAGCATAGATGTAGTATACATGGATTTGCAAGGCGACTAATGTATAAGCTATGGTCTGTTGGTCTGGGGTGGCACATTTGTACATGGATAGAAAATTGGTTGATGAATAGGATGCAGATGCAGATGTAGTTGTTAATGGGGCTTCATCTTTATTGACTAAATTGCTAAGTGGGGTGCCACAGGGTTCTGCGTTGGGGCCGCTTCTATTTAATCTATTTATTAATGATTTGGAAGTGGGTATTGTCAGCAAGGTTTCTGTGTTTGCTGACGACACAAAACTTTGTCAAACATTAAACTTCAAAGGATGTGCAATCGTTGCAAGGGATCTAGATAGATTGTCACATTGGGCTGCTAGTGGCAGATGAGATTCAATGTTGATAAATTTTAGGTTATGCATTTTGAACTTAAAATTCTATGTGCTGCTTATACTATAATGGCTCTGTGTTGGGAGAGCACTGCTTTCAATACCAGATATCTGAAAATTTGTCTCATACTTACCGAAATTTTCTTTTCCTTGACTGAAATGGCAGTGGTCACTAATGGGTTAATCCCTCTATCCCCAGGTAGGACAGGATTGCAAGCTATTAGAGAGCCCTCCCCCCCCCACTAGCCAGTCCGGATTTGTCCCGAGCGTGACTGAATGAGGGGAGGAGCTTAGTGACCACTGCCATGTTCAGTCAAGGAAAAGAAATTTCGGTAAGTATGAACAAATTTTCTGATTTCCTACCTTCCATGGCAGTGGTCACTAATGGGATATACCCAAGCTGTGAAAATAAATGAGGGGAGGGAGTGCAAAAAAGGAAAAGTTTATTTAACCATAGCTGATTTTAAGACCTCCTCTCCAAATTTAGGAGAAAAAGGTCCAACTTGTAGTGCTTTAGGAAGGTATGGATGAGCTCCATGTGGCTGCCTTACAGATGTCCTGGATGGAAACTCCAGCTTGGCATGCCCAGGATGCAGCCACTGCTCTGGTCGAATGAGCTTTGATGCCAGAGGTAAATCCTGCTGTGATGATGAGTAGGCTTCCTTAATGCATGAGGTAATCCACCCGCACTGATGATTTAGCCGGCTTAAGGCCAATTCTTTTGCCTGCATATAGGGCTGAAGGAAGTCTGTTTTCCTGAAGTTGCTGTTCTGGAGATGTACATTGATGCATCTACAACGTCCAAGTTGTGGAGGTTTCTTTCTTCCTCAGACTGAGGATTAGAGTAAAAATAAGGAAGAATGATGTCTTCGTTGATGTGGATTCTGAAATGACTTTGGGAAGGAAACAGTCATGCATCTTGATTTCTAGTCTGTCGTCTAGAAAGAGGAGATGATGTTGAGAGGTCTTTATTTCTGAAATCTCCGCCACCCTCCTGTCTGAAGTGATGGCGAGTAAAAGCCAGTTTCCATGTGAGTTTGATGATAGAAATGGTTCTATGGGCTCGATGGTTCTCTAGTAGACTTTTAATACTAGAGATAGTCCCATGGGGCCGGTTTTAGTCTTCTAGGTGTTTGAGACGTCTCATGGCTCTAAGAAATCTGGTGACAAAGGCTCCGTAAGTGTGAAAGGGCAGAAATTTGAGCCTTTAGAGAGCTGGGGCTAAACCTTTTTCGAACCCTCTTGTAGGAAATCCATGTGAGATTCCAAGATTACTGAGACTGGTGGGGATCTGGAAAGACACCAATTGTTGAAGGTTCCCCAGACTTTATAATATGTAGCTGATGTGGTCTTTTTCCTGGCCTGATATGGTGGATATGGTGGACTCTGATAGCCCCTTGACCTTCAGTGTTTCCTTTTCAATAACCAGGCCGTTAAAGATAGTGTTTCCGGGTTCGTGAAATTTACTGGGCCTTGTGACAGTATGTTGTGGTCACAAGGGAGATGAAAGGGTTCTGTCTGGCTCATCTCCTTCAATAACGGAAACCATGGTCTCCTGGGCCACCATGGGGTTATAATGATTAGCCTGGTGTGGTCCTCCCAGATTTTCTGTAGCACCTTCCCTATCAGTGGGAAAGGAGGAAATATGTAGGCCAGGTTGAACCTCCATTTGAAGGAGAAAGCATCCGTGAAGGTTGCCTTCTTGTTGGGGAATCTGGAGCAAAAAATTTTGACCTTGTGGTTGCGAGAAAGGCCATTAGATCTATCTGTGGATGACCAAATTTTTTCACTATTAGTTGAAATGTTTGAGGGTGAAGAGCATATTCTCCTGGGTGAATTCTGAATCTGCTCAGGTAGTTGCTGCTCGATGTTCTGTTGGGATGGTAAAAATGGCTTTCAGATCCGCTAGGTTCGATTCTGCCCATAGCAGAATTGACAGTGACAGTTTGAGGAGATGGAGGCTCCTGGTTCCACCCTTCCGATTTATGTATGAGACTGTTGTCGAGTTGTCTGATACAATGAGGACTGATCTGTCTGAGATGAGTGGAGAAAACTTGACCAGGGCTAATTGAACAGCTTTCAGCTCCTTGAAATTTATCGATGTTCCTGTCATATAGGTTGGCCATGAACCCTGCACCCACTGCCTGAAGCCATGCGAGATGCTGCTGTTCTCCCCCTTTGTACTTCATCTCGAGAATCTTGATGATTACGTATTTAGTGTGATCGTATGCGTATCCAATCTCTTTGCTCTAGTGAAATTGGTTTCAGGTTGAAGGATTCCTCACCAATGCAACTTGAATTGTGATTCCTGAAGGTATAGTTGGAGTGGGTTTCTGACTTGTTTTTGCCATTGGTTCAGGAAATCTGATTGAAGTTGTCTGAGGTGAACCATTGCCCATTTCACGGATTGAGTTGTTGATACCATTTTCCTATGAGTTGTTGGCAGGATATGGCTGGGATATTCTTCTGGTTTGGGCCAGTGTACTAATTTCGCTAAATCCTTTTTCTTTGACAAGGAGAGAAATCTGATGTAATTTCATGTCAAATGGGCTCCCGAAAATCCATGTTCTGTGATGGATTCAGTTGAGATTTTCCCCAGTTTATCAGCCAGCCGTGTTCTTGTAGTAAGAGAGGACTCGTCCCTGCTGGCGAGCACCGTCTGTGCAGAGTGGTTTCTCACTAGAATGTCGTCTAGGTATGAGAAAAGGAAAAGGAAATTTTAGAATCTAAAGCTGCGTCTGAACCGAAATCATTGGCCAGTCTGACATCTTTAATGGCATTGATGATGTCGTCTTTGAGGCATCTTTATTGACTGCTTCTTCTATCTCTTGAGCCATATGCTTGTGGCTTTGGATAGATCCACTGCTGCCATGGCAGGACGAAGAGAAGCCCCTGCCACAAGGTATGATTTTTTGAGAATAGCATCTTGTTTGCGATCCATGGGATCTTTCAAAGTAACTCCTTCTTCTACCGGAAGAAGGGTCTTCTTTGATATCTGGACATTGCTGCATCTAGTCTGGGGAGGTTGTCCCAGAACTTGCTGTCTTCTGCCTGATAGGATATTTGCTGGCCATCGCTGGAGATAAGTTGAATTTCCTGTCGGATCTTCCCACTCATCTGAGATTATTTTGCCATTACTGGGTGAAGATAGAATGTGCTCTTAGATGTCTGTTAAGCAAACATTTTGTCTGAAGTGGATGGTGCATTGGGCTCATCCTCACCTAATAAGGTGGCTCTCATGGCCTTGTGATAAGATTTTGTACGTTTCAGGTGGAAAACACGTGTCTGTATCATTGTCTTCAGCGACTTGCATATCTCCACTCTGAGATGTAGTAAGCGAAGATGGTTCAAAGGGATTGATGTTCTGCTTCTGTGGTACTGATGGAAGTTTGTCTAACACGGTTTGTGTGATTTGTTGAACCATAGTGTCCATCATGCAGGACATGGACTCTTTGACCCACTGGTTTACATCCTGCTTTTGTTGTTCTTTGTCAATAAGAAAGCAGCAATGCAGTCTTCACAAAACTTTTGTGTGAGATGGCAGGATTGTTGCAGGATAAGCATTCCCTGATTGATTTCCTGTGTTTTCCGGTATCTTTGTGGCGGAGTGAATCACTGAAATAGAATTAAGATAATGAGTAAAATTGCCCTCCCCCAGTTTTTTTTTTTTTTTTTTTTTTACATTACCCTTGTTGCTCCCACCCCCTAGTCCTGATCTTGAACGTGAGCGGTGTCCCTGGAGCTCATGATCACCTGATGATACAATGGAATTTTTCAATATTAACATTCCACTGAAATATTAAATCCGCTAAAAAGAGATGTCTGATATAGGTAGATTGGACCCAAGAGTACCTTGTTGAATGGAGAGAACCCTTCAACAGCCACTGACCAAGAGGATGGCACTGGATTGTGGGAAGCCGCAAGCCAAACCGGAACACGAGTTCCCGCATGAGTTTAAAAAGACGCGATGATGTCATTGGTCATGCGCCGTACAACCCGGAAGAGAACCGGAAGACCGGCCGCGATGTTCGCTTAAAGACCCTAGAACAGGGCTGTGGTGTGCTGATGGGATTGCTATACCACCTACCTAGGAGTGGGCAATCCGGGTGATCAAGAGAAGGGGACACCATTTCTGTTCAGATGAGGGGTGAGTGCTTGCAATCCGGTCGCCGAGGGACAGGAAGAAGGTGGCTGTGGGGGGGGGAGGGCTCTCTTATAGCTTGCATACTTCCTGTCCTACCTGGGGATAGAGGGATTAACCCATTAGTGACCACTGCCATGGAAGGAATAGGAAAATAGAAATGCTACCACAAACGTCTTTCCAAGCACTTTATTATTTGGCTTCAAGAGACATGAAATTCGGAACAGACGTGCGGGACATATAGGAGAATTGTGCTATTCCCTAGCTAAGATCGGTGGAATCGTTATCGGGTTATCTGTGAATTTGTGGCACTTTTTACCATTGACTATAATGGTAACAAATCCTCAAATGTGGACATTCAGGGGGTTTAGGGTCATGTGATCACAACAGTTTTATGCTCATAAACACAAACACTGATACCCTAACCCCCACAGAGGTACACATACCTACTGACCTATGCTCAACAATTGGCTGACTGTATCAATTGGGGTTGGGGGCAGATAGCCAACATGTGACCAGTTTATTTAAGGGTGGATATGCCCTTTAAACAAATAATATCAGTGCTGGTAACTGTAGAATAATATTTTTCTACCAGCACTGTGATACAATTTACACTCGTAGATATAGGGATACAATTAAAGAGCAAGTTAAGACTTTGCTCTGAAATAATAACTACAATTGCAAAACCAAACCCATTTGACAGGGTTTTTGACATATATGCTGAAGCAATGACAAGAACCAATTATATATTACAGGCATTATACATGGTAAGATTAAGTAAGATTAAAAGGGCAAGGTAAATTTTTACTTCTAATTGTTGCCGAGAATGCACCATATTATTTAATTATCACAATTTGTGGATAGATGCACAGCTCATAGTATAGTAACTATGTGGAACCCCCAAAGGGGTGGTGCTAAAGGGAGGAAAATAATCACACACGATATCTAGAAAACGGGACAGATAAAAGCAACGTCCCAAAAAAACCCCATAAAAAAACATGTCCACATATTGCAAAAAAGTAAAAAAAATGTTTATGTTCACACCATAATAACAGGAATATACCTGATGAATAGTTCCATAAACCAGCCTACCACAATGAGCCCTAACCCACCTTAATAAACCACCCACCAAAAACCTAAAACCCCGGCGTCCCTGGATGCACAGATACCCTGTACGAGGAGAAAGTCAATAATATACACCAGTGTCGGTTCCACAATATTATCTTCCAAGGAGCATATATCCTAAGGCAATCCAATGAACATAGCACCATAGAGTCTGGGGCTTTCCGTGAGACGCCAAATCGCACGGGTACGAGGTTATTTTAGTTCTATCCTGAACACCCGATCCCAACAGACAGAATTTACTTATCTCCTCACCGTGGACGGACCAACACTCTCACCCAGAGCGTTTACAAATTTCTCATCCGCTCCGCCAGCACACTCCTAGACCATCACATCTCCGGTCCAGTATACAGCAGCCGCTTGCACACTGGTGTTTCTCTCAAATATTAATTAATCAGATCAGACTATGGTATCAAAGGTGACCCCACAATCACAGCATAACAGGTCTAACCATGTACCAAATCATTGGGAAGAAGATCAAGCTGGAGGCAAAATAACTCCAACTTTGTGTGAATCTAGAAACAGAACTAATACAGTAATGGCCATTAGAGCATGCATTCACTGTCTCTTATTAGGATTAGCAAATGTAGCAGAACTAACTCCCAATAGCCCCTAAGATCCCCTAAAAGTTACAGGAATAGGTTACATACCATATCTCTCATTCTACACTCAATAGTGTTTTCTAAATAAATTGTTTCACTGCTAAAAATATTGTGGGTGTCCCCCATACAGGTGATAGTGGAACATTCCAACTGCCATTTTCACCACTCAAACTTATGATGTCACAACTGCCATTTCTATACCTTATTATGGGAATAGACAAATGATTTTATATTTTTTTTTCAAACTGACCACACATTGATATAACCCTGCTCTATGGCCAATGTGCTATAAATATTATAATCCCCCAACCAATCAATAAATTCAAGTCCAGCGTTGACTAGCAATGGTAAAAACACATATAATTTCCCTGATATCTAAGGGAGGAATATCAAAGGTGACTCCATAATTACAGAACTTACATCTACCGAGTCATTGACTAAGATCAAGCTGGAGGCAAAAATAACTTCAACATTGTGTGAATTTACACAGAACTAACACAGTAAATGGCCATTAGGAGCATGCATCACTGTCTCTTGTAGCAGAACTATAACCCTCAAAAGCCACTAAGGGCCCTATTTATAAAGATCGGTATCGTTATCGTAAAATACCGATCGTTATCGTAAAATAACGACCGGGTTTTTATCGATAACGACCGTTATTTACCGATACCGTTTGTTATTTACCGATAACGACCGATGTCGGTAAATACCGGTCGTTATCAGTAAATACCGGTCGTTATTTACCGATAACGACCGATGTCGGTAAATACCGTCGTTATCGGTAAATAACGACCGGTATTTACCGATAACGATCGGTATTTAACGATATCGGTAAATAACAGTGGTTATCGGTAAATAACGGTCGTTACTCGGTAAAAACCCGGTCGTTATTTTACGATAACGATCGGTATTTTACGATAACGATACCGATCTTTTATAATAGGGCCCTAAGATCCTAACTAAAGTTACAGGAATAGGTTACTTACCATATCTCTGATTATACACCCAATACAGTTTTCTAAATTAATTATTTCATTGCTAAAAATATTGTGTGTGTCCCATGCGGTGATAGTGGAACATTCCAACTGCCATTTCACCACTCAGCCTTATGATGTCACCAACTGCCATTTCTATACCTTATTATGGGAATAGACAAATGATTTTTATATTTTCAAAGTGAAACACAATTGGCAAAGCAATTGTGCCCAGCTGTATATTTACTACAGGACTATTTGTAATTACCACACACTAAACACAGTATTTTTATCTGTCTATGCTCATAATATAAACATCAATATACCCACCATAGGATTAGACATAATAATAAATAAATCAAACCTAATTCCATCATTTCTACCTATAAACATTTTCTCAATGTAATTTATCTGTCTATATTATTATTTGGGTTTTGTGGTTTTGGGCGTCCCAGTGGCATTTCCGGATATCTGTGCATGTGACATCATCACGATGCCGCGGCACAGCGTGATGACTCATGCCACACACGTTCCCGGGAATGGCGGCAGGACGCTACAGGACGGGTTCACACTACACAAAAAGCCTTACCTGCACCGACTGCCTGGAGATGGATACCTGGAAAATCTCGTGGGGTGGACTCCAGCAAACATACCCAAGAAAAGGAAGACATCAACATTCAAGTAGGCAGTAGGCTATGGGGAGGGGGTAGAAAAAAAATACACAATTTACTCTTAAAGCCACAGCTTTAGCCACATTAACAGGCGGAGTTCCTCCTTATTGATATTTCCCACAGAGAGTTCCGGATTTACAGTGGACTTGGGGTACAGGCTACTGATTAGCTTTATAAGTTATGTGAGGATGGGGTTAAAGGAGCTAAAAGCTCCCCACAGAGTATAAAATGTAGAGCCTTCTTATAACAGAAGCCTCATGTTATCAATATATGTATATGGAAAAGGGATTCCGTGTGCGATTTTTGTGCGTTTGCGCATGCGTTTTTCAATATAAATAGAAAACCGCATGCGATAAAAAATGCAGAACGCAAATCGCAATTGCATGCGCAATCGCAATGCACCCGTTGCCACGTTTTCAATGATCTGAAAAAACGCATGCGCAAATGCAGAGAAAATACTGCAGTGTGCCTACCCACGTATGGATGAATGCTTTTCTCCAACTGATTATGGCCATGCAGTTGGGTAAAATAGCTATTCTGCAGCTTTGAATAAGAAACTGGGGATTTTAAAGGATTAAGGACAACTGCACTCATCAAATCCACGATTCCTCATTGGAAAGTTCCTGGGTGAGGGCTTAACCTCTCTGTCCTCACCCCTGGCTCACTTTCTAGATCTAGATTTACTCATCTGAAGTTCCTTCAGTGCTCCGCTCCTGTACTCCATCGGCGACTTCAGCCAATGAAACACGCACTGAAAGAAGCGTTGTCTTCTCATTGGCCGGATTGCGACACCTGGAAATGGTAGCAGAGCACCGAAGGAAAATTTATATGTGATTTAGATCCTTACCATGGGAACTTTCAACAGGGAACATGGATTTGGTGAGTGTAGTTGTCCTTTGATCCTTTAAAATCCCCAGTTTCTTATTCAAGCTGCAGAATAGCAATTTTACCCAACTGCATGGCCATAATCAGTTGGAGAAATGCATTTCACTCCATACTAAGGGCTAGGCCACACTGGGTACTATGGATGGCAGGAGTGGAGGTTCTGTGAGTATAATTTTCCTTTAAATCACTGTGGATCACTGAAACATCACCTCATATACAGATACAGACCCCTGGTATAATGTATTTCACTCCAGCCTGTACATAGAGATTTAACCCTTGCAAATCACCATTCCTTTTCTGCATTAGAATCCAAATTCAGTCTGGTCCCATTTATTCAGTATTGATGTAACTTGTCCTTGTGCTATGATTTCTATAGTATAACTAAAAGGTTTATATTTAATATCTACATCCTGACATTTGAATGGAAAGTCCATTGATATCTGTCCATCTGTCTCACATTATTGGGCACCAGTCGACCCCATTACCTGGTCCAGGATTTAACACCATCTTGTAAATAAGGATAATCCTCACCCTATGGGAGTAAATTCAACTATAACTCCCAGCATCCCCGGTTTGCACCCTGCTGTTGTGAAATGTTTGGGAATTTTAGATTTCAATAATTTGTAGGTTCACATACCTGCTGTAGTTACCTACAAACCTTGTCATGTGGTAGATTGGTATTACCTTCCGTAGAACCTTACACGCCCCATAGAAAGAATATTACAGACAGAGGGATTTTCGTTTCCATCAGACACTTGCTCTGGTAGAAATATGCTCAGTGCAATAGAATGAGAATAGAATGGGAGGTTCTTACTTGCTGTTCCGACCTCTACTGTAAAATAGAGGTCACAGAACTTTAACCCCTTCCATTTTCAACTCCCTCCACATTAAAGGGTATGTCTATGAAAAAGTTGGTTTCTATCTGATTTACTTAGAACAGGAGGTAAATGCACCATCTCTTACTCTTCAGTAAATCTTACAGGAGAGGAGAGACACTTATCCACAGACTCGCTCCAGCGCCGACTTCACTGACAGTCTCCAAAGCATCCTCGCTCCTTGCACTTTGTGCCATGTGTGCACAGTGCAAAGGACTGGAATGCATCGGAGGCGTCAGGTTATTCAGTGCTGGAGCGGGTCGTGGGTAAGTGTCTCCTCTCCTGTAAGATTTACTGAGAACGGGAGGTAAGAGATAATGCATTTACCTCCTTTCTTCAGTAATCAGATAGAAACCAACTTTTTTGATGGACATACCCTTTAACTCAGTTTTTTACCCAGTGATCTCTGCAAAACCTACCCAGGCACTATGAGAGATATAGCAGTTCAAACATTTCCCTTTATCTGCATAGTGTGATTTATGGTGAGGGCCATGGATACTGAAAATTTGTTTTATTTACAAACTGATTCTAATACCCAAAATCCCCGCCAGCCGATTCAACTTAATGTGGTTTCCCTGACGTGACCAGGAAAGAAAGTAACTGGCAGGTACCTGACCCGATACAGGACCCAAACTGGTTTACCATTGCAAAACACACAACTTATATATTGTGTGTCCATACAACTTCAGCCTGTGAATAAGAAACTATCTGAATAAGAAACCAACTTCAGCCTGCGAATAAGAACTACTGAATAAGAAACCAACTTCAGTCTGCGAATAAGAAACTATCTTATAGAAACCAACTTCAGCCTGCGAATGAAACTATCTGAATAAAACCACTTCGTCTGCGAATAAACTATCTGAATAAGAAACCAACTTCAGCCTGCGAATAAGAAACCAACTCAGCCTGCGAATAAAAAACACTTCTGCCTGCGAATAAGAAACCAACTTCAGCCTGCGAATAAGAAACCAACTCCAGCCTGCGAATAAAAAAACACTTCTGCCTGCGAATAAGAAACCAACTCTGCCTGCGAATAAGAAACAACTCGACCTGCGAATAAGAAACCAACTTCAGCCTGCGAATAAGAAACCAACTCAGACTGAGAATAAAAACCAACTTCAGCCTGCGAATAAGAAACCAACTTCAGCCTGCGAATAAGAAACCAACTTCAGCCTGCGAATAGAAACTATCTGAATAGAAACCAACTTCGTCTGCAAATAAGAAACAACTTCAGACTGAGATATAAAACCGACCGCCCATAGAATATCATTACGGTAGTTTATTACCTCATGTTATGGTATACTACTGCCACAATCGTACAGTAACAAAAACCAGCAGTATTGCAAGTTTTTAAATATGGCCCTTCAACACTTAAACAATACATTGCAGGTGAAACTTACAACGACACAGGTCTGTAACGGTGAATAGTGCAGGTTTATTGCAAAACATGTATTCTACATGTTTCTGACCCACTTGTCCTTCCTAAAGTGCTTGAGTGGGTCTGAAACATGTAGCACGCATGTTTTGCAATAAACGTGCAATATTCACAGCTACAGACCTGTGTCTTTGTATGTTTCACCTGCAATTTATTGTTTATATATATCAGATTTGGTGGAGTGAAAGCCGTTGGTGAGACATAAATTATTTCAGATCTGGGCACACTAGGTACCCAGACCTATATACATCAAACTACAACACTGCTACTAGGAAAGGGTTAATCAGCTGCACCACCAATTTGAATATTGATGATTTAATATATTCCTACACCATAGGGGTTAAGAGGTGGGAGTGGAAATCACACAGGAAAATGTAATCAAGGTAAAAGTACTGGCAGACAAGGGGAAATGTCAGCTTCAGCTTTGGGCAACAGAACCTAAAATGAGCTCATAGAGGTAAAGAAAAGGCCCCTGAGTGGAACCTTCCATGCTGAGAGGATGTTGAGGCAAGTATTTTCTAACTTAAACTTTGATTTTTTGGGGTTTAGTTCTTCTTTAAAGCCAACATTTACTTTGACAGTGAACTATCCCTTTAACACTCACATTGTTAGAGATGAGATGACCATGGTCTTTATTGATAATAAAAACATATTTAGAAGAAGGCATTGTTGTCAAACTAAAGCTGTATATGCACTTTTAAGAGAAAGGGACGATTCATTCTGATAAAGAAACGATTCAGTTGAATCCGACAAAAATGATCCCGATCCTGGTAAACATTTTCAACCTCGGGGGCGCTCGGAAATGGCTGAAAATTTACTTTGGCTGCGGTTGCCTCCTTGTGCATAAGTATAGTCATCTACGGCTGTAGGAAGTGATGCAGTTCCGAACATTCTCCCTATGCTTGCAAGAATGCTCGGGACTGTGTGTAGCCTGATCTTCAAAAGAAATTACAGACAGAATCATAAGCTAGGTACAGACATTCAATTTGTCGGTATGACCGTCATTTCAGTGTATCCATTGATCGCCCCGAAATATTGGATAGTTTCTTCAGATGTCTGGGGCCGTCTGCTGCCTGTGCGTCCGTTCAAATAGGATGGAAAACAATCTGTACTGTGGGTAACCCACCTTATGTTTACCTTGGTTTATTCGGTCATCAAGTGGTTCACAAAATTAAGGAGTCTTATCAGAAATGAAGTGTAATTTGGAAAATTTCAAAAAGGCATGAAAAGGTGAACAATTAAAAAGTAAGATTCCATATAAAGGAAGGACAACCAGCTGGTCTGTGCATGAAATAGAAGGATGAATACAGGGGTGAAAGTAAAATAAGAGTGTAAGAGGGGAGATTTATAATATGGAAAATAAAAGAATTGAAATCAAGAGACTATTGATCATAGGTAGTGGATAAATACGGAAGAGAACGGAAGTATGTTGCAAATCACCTAAATGCCATCTTTTATCTCTGGCAGAACTTTAACTGCATTCTTTTTTTTTTCTTTTTGCCAGTTATGAATTTCTAAACCTATATGGCTAAATTATGTATTCTGCCTAAATGACAGTATGCCCTTTTAATGTATTTGTGTCTAGGAATGGGATGTATTCACTGGAGTTATTATCGGAGATGTTTTCAAGAAATCTGTAAGTAAACTTCTGTGTTTTTTTGTTTATTAAATCATCCATTCATTGTTAAAAAATTGGGGGTTATTCAATAAAAGTTCTTATCGTTTAAAATGGTGCTAATTTTGCCCCAACCAATCAGATGTTAGCTTTCAAATGTTACATAAGTTCTTATTGGTTGGGGCAAAATAAGGCACCATTTTAAACGATAAGAACTTTTATTGATCTCCCTGAAAGTGAGCACTTGCAAAGTGTAGTCAATGCTACTGTATGCTACATATAAATGCTTGGGTAAATAATAGGGAAGACACTGTTTAATAATATTAGACACGTCCTAACTACTGTGGGTGAGTGAAATTCTCACTATCTCAGTATGTAATTTAAGCCAATATATTCATTGTGTAGTTATGTATGTATAATTTTATTTTCATAGCACCACTTGGGTACGCATACATTTACATAAATAGAGTTTCATAGGTTAAGAATACACACAGTATATATATCTATATATAAAAAGTGAGGTGTGCCTTGACATATTAGGAAAGAGATCCCTGCCTTGAAGAGCTTACAATCTAAGTTATGTTTTGTGATATGGTTAAATCTGGCTGTTTAATGCTGAGATATAGCCCAAGTGGGAATAATAGTCCTTTTTATTTTATCATCTTAAAGGATTCACAAAAGACTGCGAGAGAACAGATCCCATCGTGGATTGAACAGGAGCGATCCTGGGCAGTAGCACTACTGAAGGTAATAAAACATGATAGAAATTAGATATGCATGTCATTTCTCTGACCATTCTGGCAGTACAAACGGGCTTCTTGCCAGTAGCTGAATCATTTTATCTATTGGAGGGCAGAGCTTGACCCCCTTGGCTCGCCGTTGTGGGTTATCAATTCAGCAGGATGGATCGCTAAATCACAGCGATGGGAGCCACCATACACTTAAGAATGTCGGCCAAAGCATCCATTCTTTAGACATTCAATGACAATTATCTTCCTTGTATAGAAGGCCTAAAGGTGGCCATACACATTTAGCGTGGACCGTTGGGATTTACCTAATATTGGCAGTGTTTAAAGGGCGAAACCTACCAACCGTAATGCCGCCGAATGTCCGTGGTGGGCATTACTGTCGGTCGGGAAAGACTGAAAATTTCTGTCTGTCAGTAACAGCTCCCTTTACTTTAAAATAAAAAGAGCCGATACCATCAGCCCATGTGTGGCTTCATGGCCAACCAATCCCCATACCGTGTATAGGTGATCGTTCGGGTCCATGTGTGCGGTTCCCATTGCAATGTGCTGACAGTTACCAATATTATCTGTCAGCACATGGAAATCACATGTGTATGGCCACCTTTAGGGATTCATTCACAAACTAAACTTGTATAATAAGACGCACGGTCTATGAACTAGAATTTAAGTTGGTAAAGTAGGATTCCTAGACAGAATAGCTTTAAATGTTGATTTCTAGCATTTTCACTGCTATAGATAAAATTGAGCACAAACAAAATTGGTACTAGAGAAAAATCTTTCTGCACTTAAATATATATTCATAGCAAAAGCCATTTAGCTTTGCATTATCAATCATTTATCTCATTTCTTTTACTGTCTGTCTAAAATAATTTATTGCCTAATTAAAATTAATATGCGTTTAAAAGCCTGTCTTCTACTCATTGCATGTGAACTGTGTGCTTTATCTTTTTAGACTTCTCTACCAGCGCTTTATCAGAGTCTAAACCTTGAAGATTCCAATCTGTGGAGTCATTTTTCAAAAAGCTTAGTGTGTGAGCAAGATATGCCTGTGACCATCGCCAAGAAACTTTCCCTGTTTCAGCAGGTACAGATTTATAGATTGAATTGCTCCAAGCTTAACAATACATTTTGCTTGGGTCTTTTCAGTGCTCATATTATATGCAGAAAGTCTTTTGAAAAACATTCATTTTGGGTGTAATTCACTGCGGTCCAAAAATGTATTTATTTTATTGGCTGTGTGCATGGCATAAAAATGACCAATTCTATACCTGATGGTCCCAGACCGATACATTCCATGTAAACAAACGATAATCAGTGCACATCCCTAGGCCCTATACAATATCATCCTATCTGTGCCCTCATATAGATAAAGACCATCTGTAGTTAACTAAAGTCTAGGGAAGCTTAAACTATGTGTGGCACAAACTATAGATTGTTAAACTGCATTTACAAATAGTGGCAAATCAATGTTTAGAGGCATGGATAAATGCAATGGTGATGCCACATTTCTGAGAATCTAAAATTCTTGTGATGAATCTGTGATGCAGAGTAGGTAAAAGTCCTGGCTATTGTTCAAGCAATGTAGTGTGTAGGTACCATATGGTTAGCCTACCTTAACACAGTAGCATAGTTAAAGGACTGCTACAAGCAAACATTGTTCCTTTATAATAGACTTACTTATGCTAAATAATAGGATGTATTGCGTAACTGTCCAAGTAATTTATATCTAAAATTGCACCTGCGTTTTGGGTATACAAAGTAGAAACCTTCTGGGTCCAAAATTTTAGATGTGCAACCCACAACTGAACAGCACCGACCTAGATCTACAATACCCTTCAGCTGGTGGGCCAACTAATGGAGTATAGACTGTTTCATAAGTGAAACCTCCCATAGGCATCACTTTCTGTGGATTGGTTTCAAAGCAGCAAGACATAAGTAGTCAAAGTGTACAGTCAAGGGGAGGGAGGAATAGGACTTTATCCTCCTGAAACTGCCAAATAAAGGTGGCCATAAACTTTGCCATCTGATCTGATGGGATTAGCAGAGTATCGAGTATCAGATAGCTATGAGCCCTAGTGTGAGGGGCTGCAGTCAGCATCGTTGTCAGTGTTCCATTGTACAGTATTGACTCTAATATAATAGAAGGAGCCGATACATTTGGCTAAGGGCAAACAGCCTACCGATCCCCACAATGCACATCTTACAGTAAGTGTAATCATTGGGTTCTCTAAGCATTACATTAACAATCCCTTGGATCTGTCAGTTAAATTATTTTAATGATAAATTATAGATACGGTTTAAGACTAAAATTGTCTTCAGAAATGTTAAAAGGGAAATGTGTGGATCTTTTGCATTTAATGCAGAGCCACATTATCCAGCATTATCCTACCAGCTGGCTGGAATTAAAATGTTTTTTATCCAGGGCTAAACTATGATATATTGATATAATCAATGAATCAAAATATTGAATATCTAGCATTAGTACTTTAATACTCTGTGTAGTTTATAAGGTGGCCATAAGCCTTGCCTATTTGGATCTGACAGGATTTGCTATATATTTGTAAGTTTAAGTTATCAATGTGATTTCCATACAGAACCAATCTCCATAGAGAGTATGGGAACGTTGTTGGGGTAGCAATTTTGGGGCCACATTGGCATATTGCCAATATCTGTACTATGCATAGTATCTTTGTTTTCAGTGCTTTTTTGTGTGCAGGAAATATAACTGAATACTGATCAATCATTTCAAGGAGTATATAAAATAATGATGAAGTCCAGTGACTCAGTGGTTAATCATAAAAAAGACACTCGGATTGTATATGTCAAATAAATCTGCTTAGATTGTAAGCTCTTCGGGGCAGGGCCTTATGAATATACATGTAATCGTAAAGCGCTACGGAAGATGTCGCCGCTATATACCATAAATATATAATATGAATAGCTGAATTTTAACTATTTTTACCATGAAGACATTGACCCTCAACCTTTTGCACGCAGTTTCTTAGAGTACTATAAAGACTTACCTTAAGTTGCATTTCATTGCATGGTTTAAGATGCATTGATCTGCAATACATGTATGTTAAAAATGAATGCACTGTGTTTTTGAGATCTATATATATGTGTGTATGTGTTTTTTTTACACAGCTTTTAGTTGTCCAAGCAATTAGACCAGACAGACTTCAAAGTGCGATGGCTTTATTTGCCTGCAAAAATCTTGGTAAGTAGACATTTATATGGAGACCTAATAGTTTGTAATGTTAATGGGGTGACATTGCTAAAATTGAAATTGGTTCTTCATTTAACCCAATATTGAATTCTGTTTTATTAACACAGGAGACAAAAGTAGCTGTGGATATAAAATGCAAAAAATGATATACCAGGTACATTAAGGGCAACATCTGGTTTTATCTTAATTTCAGTCTGTGCAGTCCCTGTCTAATAGAAAGTGTCCACATTTGCTGTACCAGTACAAACATGCTACAGTGCAGTGAATGGCTTAGTGTGTATAAGTGTAAATGAAAAGCCATGGAGCATAAAATCAGAAGAGTGCGTTGACTGCATCTGCTATCACCATAGCAACACCTTCACTGTGGCCTTGAGACATACATCTTATACGGATAAATGGAAGGCGTTGGTTTCCAATTAATGAAAAATAAAATCTCATACATGAGATGCACGATTTCGCATCTTAACATACTGTAGAGGAACTATTTCCTTTAGTTCAGTGTATTCTACTGAAAACATATACATTTCATAGGGTTTATTTTCATCATCTGCAGTATTTGGCATCTTGAAATAAACGGTTATTTAATAAAAGTTCTTATCGTTAAAAATGGTTGCTAATTGGTTGGGGCAAAATTAGCACCATTTTTAACAATAAGAACTTTTATTAAATAACCCTGATCGTTTTTTAAAGATTAGGGTTGACAGAAATATTTGGTAATTTGGTATTTGGTATTTGCAGGGTTGCAGTGCCCATAACAAAAAACAAGATTGTCAGAAGTGTATGCGGTTACCACTGCTTGTGTACCAACAAATTCCAATGGAATCTGCCTGTACACATGCTTTGTAATTACATATGTATGGGCTACACTATTGGATGTTTTTTTATATGGCCACATGCAATGTCCAACCGTCATTTGCTCGATTTGGAGGAATTGGATATCTGATGGGTCGAAAAAAACACAGGCGATCATGAGGTCCTCTATGGACCACAAGCTCAGTCGTGGCAAACTGACACCCTGTGACAGTCCTCTAGTTCTGGCCAACTGGCCGCAAGTGTTGAACAGTTGGACAGGACAAAGGATCCCATCATGTGTACCCAGCAGTACTTAAGGCTCGTTCACACTAGAGCGCGTTTTGGTGCGTTTTACATTGCACCAAAATGCAGTGCACATAGAAATGAATAGGGCTGTTCACATTAAAGTGCTGCAGCATTTTAGTGTGTTAAAGCACAGCATTGCCAATGAAAATAATGGCAAGCGATGTGCGCTGACATCGGAAAACGTGATGTTCCACTGCGCTCTAGTGTGAACAAGCCCTAAGATTGCACCTCATATGGCAGTCTTTATTCATTGCCATTTCAAAGATCTACCAAACTAGCTGTATTATCGGGATGGTTCAGTGATATCTAGAGAATGAAATAATGTGGCATTTCCCATTTGCACAGCCTGAAATGCAATACCATATAAAGAAGTTCTTTTACATTGGTTTTACATTGAAAAGTACCTGTGGGTTTGTATGGTATGCTTTATATACAATTAAAGTTTTCTTTAACAATAAATTATAGACATAGACACTTGTTAAGCTGATTTATGTAGTGTTTGCAGCAGAGCATAACCAAAAACTTTCTTATGCTTTTCTCTCCAGCGAAGAATGTTATGTATGTATACGGTAGTTTTATTTCTAGAGTGCCACTTGGGTATTCGGTGTAGAACTTACATTGCATTACAATACAGACAAAGCAGTAAGTGCTGAACCATTGCTAGAGAGTCAATAAATAATAAGCATGCTGCTGCATAAGAGATGAAGTGGCAGGCTTTAAGAAACAAGAAGGAGAAGTTTGAGGCTTAAAACATAAGTGGGTGAATGACATGTAACTGAAACTGCTAATTCTACTGGGTACATTGACCAGTGAGGCGAAAATAGAATTAGGGATTGCTCTGGTGTTCCAGAACAGCTCATGACAAAGATAGATGGGAAACAAATCCAGGGATGTGGAGCCACTAAATATAAAGTTTTATAGTAGGATGAGGCACCATGACTGGTAGTTGGATAGGCAGTTCCTCTGTGAGACTTTTATTTGTATGAAGGGTTAAAGTGGGATTTACAAATGGATTTAGAATGAATATACTAAAAGTTATAGAAGTCATCTAGGAAATAAAAATCTGTGCATGTCAGAAAACAGTGAAGGGCAACTGCAAAATACATTTGCGTTTAAGAAAAGAAGCATTTCCATGCCATTGACCTAAGTCTACCCATCCAGCAATTTGTCTGTGTATAAATAAATGCAACCGAAATACTGACTTCCTGTTTGCAGGACCCCTAGTAAAGACCGTTATGGTCTTGCCCTTGACCCAGCACCTGGGTTGATTCAGTTGCTCAGTAGAGATCTGAGCATGTTTGACCCATCCAACAGCCAATCAGTAGAAATAACTGTTAGGAAAATTCCAAGGATGTGGTGCATTCTGATTTTTCAAATGGAAGAGAATATGTAGAATAACTAGGTATACATAATATAAACTCTAATAATTTTAAAAACTAATGATTTTCCACTGATTTTTTTCCTTTAAGGCCCCAATACTGTGAATATGCTTCTGAATATGTTTGGTGATGTAATCGCATTTGGCGATATGCCAGTATTTTTTTTTATCTGGATCCACAGTACGTGTTGTGTTCCTGTCCAATATCTGAATGCATGCAATCACCATTTCATACATGCGTTTCAATACCAGAATAAGTTAAGTAAACACATGACAGGTGGGCAAACCACAAACACATTGTAAAAGACACAATGGCCTGCAGTGGAGCCTCCGTGTTTATGTACAGGAAATGGTTTCTTAAAACTGTAATAAGAAACATAGGAATCGGAGAGAGCCATAAACAAGATTAATGTATTTTATACTTTCATCACTGTGGAGCTGTAGCGAAAAAAGTGACATGGTTTTATGTCTGTGTACCAAATGATCACAAACATGACCTTTTACATTGCTGCTGAGGCAAAGAGCGTAAATTCGCATAAAAATAAAGCTTTTAGTTCCCATGTTATGTCCACTTAAGGACACAGGTGGAGGAGATCTCTAGCCTAAATCACAGCTTTTGTGTTGATGATCTCAAAGAAGTACACCCACTTTAACCCACATGATATTAACTATAAAACAATTTCTCCCTTTTTCTATAGCGAGTGAGGCACAGTGAGCATGCTTGGACCCACTGAGCAAGTAGTAACTGCAGGTTAAATCATTTTTATCAGAGGTTTATAAGTTCTAAGCTTGGGAAATGCATTTTCAAGTGTAAATAAAGACCTACAAAGTAAATGTTTATGGGTATTCATGTTTAATTGCACTACAGCATGAAATATATAAAAAAAAATATGTATAAATTATAACCAATGAGTCCGTAAAACTTTAAAGGGCATGTCCACCCCCAAAACTATAATCCCCCCAACTACTGGCCCCATCATGTAGTGTAGTTTAATCCTTACCTCACATCCCAGCTCCATAAAGTTCTCCTGTAGTCCCCCCCTAGAGTCCCAAAAACTGCCCACCAGGAGGATAGCAGAGTCCATATAGGACTCTGCCTCCTACCTGGCCTCCGGGAGAAGTTTGGCATGCGTACTGCAGCCTTTCTCCCCCTCCCTCTCCCTCCCTCTCAGGATTCCCTCCTCCTAGAGTAAAACCCTTTAGATATATGATTCCCCCTGTCCCCCCAGCCCCAACCGCTCCATTTTTATTCTTAGAAAGTGCCCCAAACTTTACTTACCTCCCCTCTTTCCCCCGTCGCAATGAACTCCCGGCAGCCGCGTCCGTGATTGGCTGCCGCTCAGCCAATCACAGACGCGACTGCCGCCCCTCTGCTTGCATTTTCTCGCAAGTAAATTTTGGGGAACTTTCTAAGAATAAAAATAGAGCGGTTGGGGCTGGGGGGACAGGGGGAATCATATATCAAAAAATGTTTTTAAGGGTGGACATACCCTTTAATTTATAAGAACTTGCAAGGCAATAGATCATTCAGTTTTAATCTCTTGGCTTTCATTCAGATTTACTGGAATAAATAAATACACATTGCTTTGACATTTTAGCACATTGAACACATTAAAATTCACTTGCCATAAATGTTGGCTGAATATCCATGTTTTCCTGTACTGGGAGTTTGTTTTTTCCCCAATATGTGTATTTGGTTTCACTAAGCATTAGATAATGGCACGAATTACTAGATAAAACCATCAGTGTACAAGATAAAAGCATTGATAAAGTTTACTTGTGGCTCACATCTCTTTGGCAGTTTATATCAAGTGTAAGGTGAAGTATTTAAATGTAAATTTCTGCCAACAACCCTAAGTGACCTGCATTAGATGATGTGTCCCACATCATGTAACAGACATCTGATGGAACTGCATTGCAAAGTCTTTTTTAGGTTCAACACTTCCATGCAAAACTCTGCAGTCTAACAAAGAACTGCTACTCTGCTCATGCCCAAACCCCTCAACAACAACAAAAAAAAAGAACCTTGGGATATAGTTAATGTAACACCGGATATTTTTCTAGGGTTATCAGACAAAGCATTGCACAGATTTTGCCCTTGTGACAAAAATTTTCAGCACAATGTTTCACTGTCCTTTCTTCTTCCTGGTACTTCCAGGTGCTAGAAGCCCATCATGGCCATCTGACATAATGGCCAATAACTGTTGCTCCTAAAAGAACTTGAACAGCTTAAAGAGGAGTCAGGAGCTTTACAGATCTAGTACTAGATGCAGTAGTAGAGTTTGGAGAGGTGTCCTTTATGTTGTGTACCTGTAATTTATGGGACACAAAGCAGCAGAGGAGGAAGCCTTGGTAACAGCTGTCAGCCACTGGCCATAAAGTCAGCATCACAGCTTTGACTGATGGTCAGTACCCCAGAGGTGCAGATGAGAGGAGAGAGCTGAGGCAAGGGATCTATAAATAACTACCAAACTTATTTTCTGAGCTTATTATTTTTCCAAGTTTTATTTGCATTTTGAACACAGGACAGCATTATATTTGTTGAGTAGTTGCAGATTCTATGTGTAACCATTGCTTGTTTCCTTGCAGAGCTTAAGGAGTTATCTCCTCCACCTTTGAATTTGAAACGTCTTAGTAAGGAAACATTGGCCATAGAACCCATTCTAATCATAATATCCCCTGGAGCTGATCCATCCCAGGAGCTACAAGAACTTGCCTGTGCAGAGATTGGCAGAGATTGTTACCATGAAGTAAGTGTGTTAAGCAATATGAGCCCCCAATTCATGTAAATGTGGTCTTAAACCTTTCCATGCCTTTTGCTACATATCTAGTTTGAAAAGTATCTTAGCATTGTCTACAAAACAAGTCCCAGCTGAGTCCAACTGCAATAAGTAAATAGTGCTTTCCTTTTAATAGTTAATAGTGCTTCCTTTAAAAAAAAAAAAAAGTTGGGGGGGTTGGTAATGTTTACCATATATACTCGAGTATAAGTCGGTCCGAGTATAAGTCGAGGTACCTATTTTTACATGAAAAATTTATAAAAACCGATTGACTCGAGTATAAGTCGAGGGTAGAAATTATCACCACTACTGCCTTCTGATTCAGTATTGTTTTGTGGCTTAAGTTGCCCTTTAAATGGACAGCAGAATTCCCATACATGAATCCCATACAGTAATAGCCAAATCCAGTACCAGTAACCTCCAATTCCTTGACACTCCAGATGTTTGGAAACTACAACTCCCAGCATGCTTTGTTGCTGGGAGTTGCAGTTTCTAAACATGTGGAGTGGCAAGGCTCAGTAAACTTTTAATTAAGCTTACCATCATTTACAATTCTCCTGACCCCATATTGTAAAGGGCCCTCTGACCCCATATAGTAAAGGGCCCTCTGACCACATATAGTAAAGGGCACTCTGACCCAATATAGTAAAGAGCCCTCTGACCCCCATATAGTAAAGGGTCCTCTGACCCCCATATTAGTTAAAGGGCCCTCTGACCCCCATATAGTAAAAGGGCCCCTCTGACCCCCCATATAGTAAAGGGCCCTCTGACCCCATATAAAGGGCCCTTGACCCCCATATAGTAAAGATCCTTGACCCATATAGTAAAGCCCTCTGACCCCATATGTAAAGGGTCCTCTGACCCCCATATAGTAAAGGGCCTCTGACCCCATATAGTAAAGGGCCCTCTGACCCCATATAGTAAAGGGCCCTCTGACCCATATAGTAAAGGGCCCTCTGAACCCCATATAGTAAGGGCCCTCTGACCCCCATATAGTAAAGGGCCCTCGGACCCCCATTAGTAAAGGGCCCTCTGACCCCCATATAGTAAAGGGCCCTCTGACCCCCATATAGTACAGGGCCCTCTGACCACATATAGTAAAGGGCCTTGACCCCATATAGTAAAGGGCCCTCTGACCCCATATGTAAAGGCTCTCTGACCACATATAGTAAAGGGTCCCTCTGACCCCATATAGTAAAGGGCCCTCTGACCCAATATAGTAAAGGGCCTCTGGCCACCCATATAGTAAAGGGCCCTCTGACCCCATATAGTAAAAGCTCTGATCCCCATATAGTAAAGGGCTCTCTGACCCACATATTGTAAGGGCACTCTGGCCCCCATAAGTAAAGGGCCCTCTGACCCCCCATATAGTAAAGGGCCCCTGACCCCATATAGTAAAGGGCCCTCTGACCCCCATATAGTAAAGGGCCCTCTGACCCACATATAGTAAAGGGCCCTCTGACCCACATATAGTAAAGGACTCTCTGGTCCCCATATAGTAAAGGGCCCTCTGACCCCATATAGTAAAGGGTCCTCTGATCCCCATATAGTAAAGTGCCCTCTGACCCCCATATAGTAAAGGACCCTCTGATCCCAATAGTTAAACAGTCACCTCAGAGTTGGTTTCAAGCTGTCATTTGCACTGAACTAGAAGCTGTTTTTTGTCCCACACTGAGGAGACCCATCAGATTTACATCATCCAGATGAGCAGTGACAGTGCTGAGTGAGTCCAGCAGCCAGACTACAGGAAGCAGGAAGTGTAAAGGCAGATCAGCTCCTGTAACTTTCTATGCAGGTTAACACAGCGCCACCTACTGGTTTTTATGTGCAATTGCAGAATTCGGATCTGAATTAGGACTTGACCCGAGCACAAGTCGAGGTTAGGTTTTCAGGCTAACTTTAAAGCCTGAAAAATTCGACTTATACTCGAGTATATACGGTACATTAAATCTGCCTCCTCATTCCAGTATCTGGCATATGGGGAAATGCATTCTGCAAGAAGCTGTGGTAAATATGTTAGAGTGACTTTGCCTCATCTTAATCTATAATTGAATACATGTAAGTATCACTTACCCTGATTGGCGTGTGTTGCTGCATGCCTTCAATCCAGCAAACATTTTGTTTAGGAGCAGTATCCCCCCTTCCTCTTAACCACTCCCACTTCCACCTGACCTGACTTTCCCCAAAACCAACTATCTAGCCTGCACAGAGCACACAGCATTCCAACTGTCAAAACTCTGTCCCAATTCCAGCTACAGTAACACTACTCGCAGAAAAATAGTTTTTGAAAGAAAGGAACTTGATAGCTGAAAAGTTTTAGATTGGATATCTAAAGAAATAGGGGGCAGATCAACAAAAAAATGATACAGTGGTGGCTGGGAAGAATTATAGTTTCCAGTTATGGTCAATTTAAAATAACCTAATATTCTGTATTTGTGTTTTCATTAAAAACTTCTTTCTTTTATATATTTTAAAATGAGACATTACATGTGACAAGTTAAAGCTTATGTTAAAAGAAAAAGCTGGTGACTTATCATTATTTGCCTGCAACCCCAACTGCTATTTTACCAGTTTATTACATGCAATTTACAACCAGATATTTAATAACATTGCCAGAATGAAAGAGAACTTATCTGCCTCCTTCCTCTTTTCAATCAGCTTTGTATAGGCTTAAGCATGTGCAGATGAGGTAGCAGGGAAGAGAGCACAGTCAGTCATTGGCTGTGATGTCAGTTGAGACAACCTTGATTGACTGCAAAGATCTTTCTCTGACAGAATGGAGGCAATAATTATCCTTAAATATCTGGTTAGTAATACACAAGTGCTAAATATGGGGGCAGGTAACTGACTTAAAGCGTGGAGATGCCCTTTTATCCATTTATCTTGCATCGGAAGGACTAGCAAGACTATTTGATTTTCCCCTGGGCTAGTGGACAAAACAAGATATTTCCTACTATAACATGGTTTGTTTATAGACCCTACATGCATGAAACGTAAATTTTTTTGTAAGGAAATTACATCATTTACGGACTTCCACTATCTTTGACAGATGGCAGCCCTGTTTTTGTTCTATTTACCAAATATACCGGTTTTAACCTTCTCAGCAGCATTATATATATATATATATATATATATATATATATATATATATATATATATATACACACACACACATTATATACATACATACTTGTTAGTTACCTGTCAACAACTACTGTTTTTACCAGTTTATAACACAAATATTTAAAGACTATTAGGGTGAGGCCACACTACAACGCACCAAGCGTGCACGCTTTCTGTACGTTAGCGTGCGTTATTTTTGCGTTTGTGCTCACGCTTTCGCTATTTTTAAAGCGAAAACACAAGCGATTGCGCGAAAAATGCTTGCCGCAAAACACGAACGGACACGCAATCGCATACACATCGGAAATCGCAGGAACATTTGCGTTCCCGAAAACGCGTACGCACAAAAAACGTGTTAGTGTGGCCTAGCCCTTATTGTCTCCGTGCACATATTATTGCCTCCATGCAGTCAATCATGGTTATTACTGCTGACATCACAGCCAATTATCAGTTTCCCTGCACATGCTCAAAACATAAAAAGCTCTTTGAGCAGAGGGCAGAGGCAGATAAGGTAAAGATTACACTTATGCTAGCCATACACCAGTTTCTTATCTCTGACAATCCCACAACAGTGTGACAAATGCTTGGTCTGAAACTTTTCCTGCTGGAAGGAGCAGAGGGGCTATAGATATCACAAGTAGAGATGGCCAAACTTTCTGTCCCATTAAAAAAAAGTTAGAATTAAATACAATTAAAATATCAATGGTAACTTAATGTAAATGGCTGTGGGACCTGGGAAATGGTCTGGGGAACACGTTCGAATATCCAGGACTTTCGATTTTACTCTCATTCGCGCTATTTTCGAGCTTCAGCCTGCAAATAAGAAACCAACTTCAGCCTGCGAATAAGAAACTTTCTGAATAAGAAACCAACTTCAGCCTGCGAATAAGAAACCAACTTCAGACTGCGAATACGAAACTATCTAAATAAGAAACCAACTTCAGCCTGCAAATAAGAAACTATCTGAATAAGAAACCAACTTCAGCCTGCGAATAAGAAACTATCTGAATAAGAAACCAACTTCAGACTGAGAATAAGAAACCAACTTCAGACTGAGAATAAGAAACCAACTTCAGACTGCGAATAAGAAACCAACTTCAGACTGCGAATAAGAAACCAACTTCAGCCTGCGAATAAGAAACTATCTGAATAAGAAACCAATTTCAGCTTCATCTCTTTTAGCTGCACAAGATGAAAAGATGTAAAAGATGATTCCATCATAGTGTATAAAGATGTTTTTAACAAGCTGATTTGAGATTTATTATGGTTTAATATTATTGTTTTGTCTTGCTAACTTCTAGATTCTAATAAAAATAGAGTTTAAAATATATACAGGGCTGTGTTTAGACATAGGCCACCTAGGCAAAGAACTAGGGCGTCTATGTTGATCCAGAGCGCCTATTCTCCCTGTCAGCTTTTACTTTCAGTTTCAGAGCTGCTCTCCTTGTTCTGCTATAATTTGTAACTTTGCATCTCGTACAGAGCCTGAACTACACACACTTTGAGGGTTATTCAATAAAAGTTTAAAATGGTGCTAAATTTGCCCCAACCAATCAGATGTTAGCTTTCAAATGTTAAATAAGATATGATTGGTTGGGGCAAATTTAGCACCATTTTAAATGATAAGAACTTTTATTGAATAATCCCGTTTATTTAGCAACAACAAATGAAGTGAAGGGAGGAGGGGGGAGGATGAGCACAGCTAAAAGGACTGAGGAGAGCAGTTCTAAAATGCCAGGTAAAAGCTGCTGCAGATTTTATAACAGTGGCCCCTGTGACTAGCAGCCATGAGATCCCTATCCCTGCCTCTTCCTTCCACCCAACTCTCCAATTAGAACTGAGAGTAGGTGAGGAGTGAATAATTCAATGGAGGAGACATGGAAAGAAGGTACATACTGTATATCATGTCAATGCTGGCAGCTGAAAGGGTAAAGATAATACTGTGCTGGTACTGAAAGTGTTAATGGCAATACTATGGGGACGTGAGCTTAGCTAAAAGGACTGAGGAGAACAGTTCTAAAATGCTAGGTAAAAGCTGCCGCAGATTTTTTACCAGTGGCCCCTGTGACTAGCAGCCATGAGATCCCTATCCCAGCCTCTTTCTTCCTTCCATCCAACTCTCCAATTAGAAGTAGTTGAGGAGCGAACAATTCAATGGAGGAGACATGGAAAGCAGGTGCATACTGTATATCAGGTCAATGCTGACTACTGAAAGGGTTAAGCTAATACTCTGCTGGCACTGAAAATATTAATAGCAATACTCTTGGAGGGATAAGCCACACTACTGCACTTTCAAGCGCAATAGGATTACGATCTAATCACGCTAGGGCACCAAGATGGCTAGAAATGGCACGGGCGTCTAGGGCACTAAAATGGCTAGAAACGGCCCAGAATATATAGTTCTCTTTTGAAGAACTAAACTTAATTTTTTTTTTTTTTTAAATCCTGTGATAGCTTTTCTCCCCGGAACATTGTATGATTCTTCTCCAGTAAGTTGCATTTAGTATATGCAAGTAATAGATTCTGTAACTAAGAAGGCTTCTATATTGTTACCAGTAGAACTCACCGCCCATGTAGGCTTCAAAGTACCACACCCCCTGACCCCAGTATTCATGGTCCCTATGCAGATTCTAGCAAAAGATAAAGGACATATTTTTAGGAACATACAGCCCAAGAAGTCACAGGTCCCCTGGCTCAATGATGAAACACAGCTGTTTTTAACTTAACAACCACCATGAGTTGCTGACAGACTTCCTAGAGCAATACAAAATACTCAGCTGATTTTTAAGGATTATTTTTTTCCTAGAAAAGCTAAGGGGCTGGTTTTAGAAACACAGACCATGGGATAACAGGTTCAAAGTATGGAAGCTGACTCCTAGTACTCATAGGTTAATTTCATAAATCACCCAGCAGCCACAGCAAAGTGAGAGGTGATACACAACTTTTGGTATCTTTGTGAATGTGCTCCTTTTATTGGCGCAATGTTGCCTGGAGACTTTTGTTCCCCTTTAAAAGGGAGAGCCTTCTAGACTACAGACTATTGTTAAAATACTTTCAGTTCTTTATTTTGCAGTTTTTGTTTAAAAAAAAAAATGTAGAAAGACTTCATACTCGTGCAGTTGCTGAAACATGACGCACAATTTTGTATGCACGGCCGTTTTGGCCGACAATCGTGCTGTATATGGGCACTTTGTCAGCAGTTTGGATGGGGATTGTTGCCCGACTAGTAGTTAGTCGGATCTTTAACAAAGCCTACACATCGTGCGTCGGTGTATGAGCCTTATGTCAGATAAAATGCAATTAGGCCTAAAGATTTACTTAAAAGGGCATGTCCACCCTTTTTAACAACATTTAGCCTTTAATAGAATACCCTCCCCCAGCCCCAACTGCCATAAAAATAATTTAAGACAGTGACCAAATCTTTACTTACCTTCCCTCTCTCCTCCGACGCCCGGCCTTCTGCTTGCAAGACACTGCAAGTAGGGGGCGGGACCGGCAGCCGCGTCAGTGATTGGCTGAGAGGCAGCCAATCACAGACGCGGCTGCCGGCTTCTTAGAATGCCGGTGGAGAGAGGGAAGGTAAGCAGAGTTCTAGTCACTTTCTTACAATTATTTTTATGCGGTTGGGGCTGGGGGAAGTTGTTCTATTATACGGGCAAGGGGTTTTATGGTAGGGGGAGGGATAGCAAAATGGGAGGGAGAGGGAGGAGGGCTGCAGTACGCATGCCAAACTTCTCCCGGAGGCCAGGTAGGAGGCAGAGTCCTATATGGACTCTGGTGGGCAGTTTTTGGGACGGACTACAGGAGAACCTTATGGAGCTGGGATGTGAGGTAAGGATTTTACTACACTACATGGTGGGGCCAGTAGTGGGGGGGGGGATTATAGTTTTGGGGGTGGACATGCCCTTTAAAGAAATTTTCTGCGTACGGGGTAGGTGGTAAGACAAGTGTACCTTAGCTCAAATATCTGTAGGAAAACTTTTAAAAGGATTGGTTCACTCAAAAAGTGAACCTGTTTTTGAATTAATTGAAGAACGGGAGGGTAAAGAAGCTATGTAAGATCGGGAGAGGCGGTTCCGGCAGGATCAAAGGAACATCGCGTGAGCGCTCGGTCGAGTAAGTAAAATCTTATAGATGTATGGGCACCTTTAAATGCAAGAGCAATCCCGACAGGTTCTGACAATTTCCATCTTTAACTAAACTATAGTGCATATTAGCGTACTATTGTTTTGTTAAAGCCTGTAATAGTCGGGAGAGAGAACTATTACTTTAAAGGGGAAGTTCAGTGCATATACATATGCTTTTCAGAAAAAAGAGGAGTATTTCCCCATCCCAATGACCTTAATCTGCCCATTCAGCATTGTGTCGGTGTATAAATAAATGCAACAGAAATACTGACTTCCTGTATGCAGGACCCCTAATAGAGACAGTTATGGTTTTGCCCTTGACCCAGCGCCTGGGTTGATTCAGTTGCTTAGTAGAGATCTGAGCATCTTTGACCCATCCAACAGCCAATTATTAGAAATTACTGTTAGGAACATTCCAAGAATGTGGTACATCCTGGAAAGAAGGACCGTTAGGGCACGGCCACACAGCGCTGCAACCGCACACGGAATGCAATTTTGTTGCGTTTGCATTTTTCCAGTAGAAATATAAAAACGTATGCGACTTCGCAAAAAAATGCAAAACGCGAATTGCAATGATCGGGAAAAAAATTGACAGCTGAAATGTAAGATGCTGCAGATTGGATATTTAATCAAATTTCTGTTGCCTTATAACTGCTGATCAAAATAAATGTACCCCTTATAACTACGTTATCCCTAAAATATGAACAGTAAAATGTTTCAGCACAGTAATTCCTGCAGTTAATGCCCCCATCCCCTAGCAAGCTCAGGGATGTTATGTGATTAACTCAGGAAGAGGGAAGGAAATGTCCCTGTACTAAGGGGAGTAAAACTGAAAGAGAAAGTAGGGCTTTATGTAGTAAATGATTTTATTTCTAACGTAAATATCTAATGTATAGTTAAGCTTTAAACTCCTTTGGAATACACATCAACAGGCACATACAATCATCACACCAGCCTGTTTTTTTTTTTTTTTAAAAAGGAAAACCAGCCAGAGGAACCATACATGTCTGGACTGCATTGGACCCTAGTTTCAAGTAACAGAAGTGATGCAGTCCAACTGAACCTTCTGTCCAGATGCTCCTCTACAATGCAGACGTTTCAGTGCCTGCAAGACACCTTTGACTTCAAAGTCAAATTGTGTCTTGAGAAAGTGGTTTATTGATCAACATTTTGGTGCCCACAAGACGCCTAAGACTGATGTGCAGTGGATCCATCTATTCCTGTATACTACATTGTGAATTAAACAGCAATAACCACTATGCACCCAGCATGTGTGGTGTGCAGACCTACATTTATTACATTATAGGTCAGTTTTAGGGCAGAGGTCCCCCTTAAAAGGATATGTTAACTGTGCCAAATCATTTTACAACCTATCACACAGTAATAAGGACCTATCTTAAATTTGCTTTTCTTTTTTTTCTTCTTCTCATCCCTTTTTTTTTTTAGCACTGGGAGTTTAACTTTTTAAAAGGGGCAGTATAAAAAACGGTCAATCATCCACTCCCAGACCCTCCCCACACACTACACGTAAAAACTATCCATTCTATAAAAGCAAAGCTTATTTCTCAGTCTTTGCATGGCTAATTGAGTCAGCATTAGGATCATTAAAAGGAAGAAGCATTATATGTTGGTTCTTTAAGCCTGCAGATATCACCAAATCCTGTAATTAGTGTATAAACTCCAGTATAAACAGAGGTTTTCAGGCTTTAAAAATAGCCTGAAAACCGAACCTTGATTTATACTCGGGTCAATCACTCACCTACTCAGCAATCCGGCTGCCACTCGCTCCGCATCCACTGATGTGCCGGCTGACATCACTACTCTGCACCAGTAGTGACATCAGGCGGCAGAGCAGTGGATGCGGAGTGAGCGGCAGATGGATTGCTGGATTAAAGACTGCCCAGGCAAGTTAACGGTGAACTGGAGGGGTTCTCTGGGGGAGGGAGTAATAGTTTCCAAACATCTGGAGTGCCAAGGAATGGGGGTCACTGTATGGGATTATATTTATATTGAGACTAAAGTTTCAAAACAATACAGAATCAGGAGGATGGTATCTATTGTTAAAAAGATTGCCTTCTGATTCTGTATTGTTTTGAGGCTTTAATTGCCCTTTAAATGGACAGCAGATTTCCCATACAGTAATAGCCATTCTGGATTTGGCTATTACTGTATGGGAATTTTGTGGTCCATTTAAATGGCAACTAAAGCCTCAAAACAATACAGATTTAGAAGGCAGTAGTGGTCAATTTCTTCCTTTGACTTATACTTGTGTCAATCATTTTTTACTGTACTCAAATCAATTCTAAAGTCCCCTCCCTCCCCATACACACACCTTCCAACTCCTTTATCAAAAAGAAAATATTTGATTTAAGCAGTGATTACAGCTGCCAGTGCTGCTTACTTTCCCATATTAAAGCAGTTTCACTTTCACTAGGTGATTTTTTTTCCAGTTTCCTTTTAAAGTAAGAAACAAAGAATTTTTATGGACTGTATACCTACAAACAAACAACATATATATACATATATAGAAGGTAAACAGTACCAATTTTTATTACAAAGTTTCTCCACAACTTATCCATATAAAAGAAATTTCCCATCTCAAAAAAATGGTCATATAAACCCCACATTCCCGTCCCTTCCATAAACTCGTACACTCCACATAGTAGGATTAAATACAGAAACCCAAATTGCAACACCCACAATCCCCATTATGAGGTAAATGCATAACAAGGTTCCTGTCACCCAAAATCTCTGCCTCATAACTGGAAGAGGGTTAGCAGCATTAACAGAACAGGGAATCCCTGAATAGTTTAGTGGAAGAGGGAACCTAACGGTTCTGCTCATACCACAAGGAAACAAAATGAACCCTCTCTCCCTCATCTGGAAGACGGCTAGATTCCACTTTCCTCTCACCGCCTGAATCCTGAGCATAAAGGTGAATATACTCCCTAATGCACTATAGAAGAGTGGTTGTCTAAGAGCAGAAGTGTGTATGGAAGGAGGCAAGGACAAATACCCAAAATGCATTGCGCCACTGAGCATTACAGAGGTACAATAAAACATGATAGAATAAAAAAACGGAAAGGAGAGGACTGAAATCTCCTGGGGAAAAGGGATTAAAAAAAAAAAGTAATTGGAGCAAAATAATTTAGCCTGCACAAGGGGTTTACATTTTACAGAAAGGTTTCTGTACAGGACATATATAAAATCTAAAATCATGACGATTCAATTGGTCTTGTGAGGTCTTCTTGAAAGATTAAAATCAGGCTGATTTGGTCTCTTCTTTTACCCTGTGGGGAGAATAAGCCATAAAATTGTTAGAAACATGGAGATTTTAAACCACAGACATTCAACAAGCTTAAAAACGGTTATAGATTTCTCCATCAACTCATGGCAAATGCCAAAAAAAAGCTAATCAACTAATATTGTGCCACACAAAAAACTGTTTTGTGTCAGAATATTAGGTGAAAATGAGTAATGAAGGGGACACCATGCAGAGCCAATCTGCAATATGTTTAATGCAACATGTTTCGGACTGACAAGAGTCCTTTATCAAGCAAAGTGTCAGAATATTTTGCAGTCTTACAGTTTGTCAAGTTATACATTTAGCTTCACTCTCCTTGAGGGCACGGCCACACTGCGGCACAAACGTGATCGCACATAATTGCGTATGCGATTTTATTTGAGATATGCTTTAAAATGGTGATCGCATGCGATTTCGTATCGCAAACGGAATTGCAATCGCATGCGTTGCTGTCATTGCTGTATTAGAAAAAAACGCGAGTGTGGTCTAGCCCTTAGACATGACTTATGAAATGTTACTTCACTTTAACTAGGAACTCACCGTTTGCTCTCTGCCTTCTCGTCTTTAAGTTTCTCTTCTTCTTTAACATCTAAAATGTCAGATTACAGACATAGAAAATATTGAAAATATTAAAAGATTTTTTTAACATAAAGAGTGTGCCTTTAGCATTGGTTTACCTAGATTTAAAAGCTAGGGATATATCTTTGGTATGTATGCACTAATCTCTGGAGAATACCAGTAAGTCCACTTACTGGCGGTGTAGCAGTGTTCATGGTCACATCACTGGCATGTAGGCTTCACACTACCATCGGGGCCAGCTCCCGCACAGCAACATACCAGCATTCAAACCATAGTTGTGGGACCCTAAATACAATACTTAATTAATTGTCAGCACGGATGCCCATTAATTAAGCCCATCAATTCCGGAGTTCAAATCCAAACTTGGACACATCTGCAGGAGTTTGTATGTTCTCCCCTGGGTTTCCTCTGGACTCTCAGGTCCCCCACAATCAAAGACATACTGATGGGTTGTAGGTGTCAAATAAATGTGCTTAGATTGTAAGCTCTTCGGGGTAGGGTCTGATGTGAATGTATACATGTAATTTTAAAGCACTACAGAAAATGTTGGTGCTTTGTAACTCCACAATAGTAATGATTAAGTCTATATTTATCTACTAAAATACAGGTGTACTAAGGGGATTGGCCCCTTTTTTAGTGTATCCAAGACACTTCCTCTGAGACAAAGTATTTATGCACTTAAGCAACGATTTTAAGAAACTAAATGTAGTTTATTAGCTGTAGTATAATATCTTCCAGATCTATTTAAATTCTACTTTAGAATAAGACATGACAACTCTGTGGTATTCAGTAACATCAACTGGACTTGAAGTTTAGTTCTTGAAATAAAAGAAATTCAAGAATTAAGTGCAGTTGATCTAACTGAATACCACAGAATTACCATGACCTGGATGAATGAGAACCTTCATGGCAGGGGGAAGTTCAGTTAAAATATAAAAAGGAAGTCATGAACTTCCCCTTGGTAATCACCTTTTTTTTCTTCACCCTCTTTTTCATCCTCTGTTCTAACCCGTTTTGCTTTTTTGAAACTGGCCACGTTTCTACGTCCACCTTCCCCTTCATCCTCTGAATCAGAGAACTCCTCATCACAGGCAATTCTCTTATCTGAAGAGCGAACTGCAGAAGAAAAAGAAAAATTCAGTTGGAAAGTAAATAACATTTCAGCAGTATCCTCTTATGAACAGAAGTGATTCTTACTGGATATACGTTTTTCTGGATCTTCCTCATCTTCTTCACCACTATCATCATGTACCGAGTCCTCAGGGATTCCTTGCATTTGGACTCCAGGAGCATGGGGAAGCATTCGCAAGTTTTCAAACAGACGCTGCCTAAGAAACAGATCTTCATGTTCATAAAGAGAAGACTGCAAATATGACAAAGACCAACAATATAGACATGGTTCTATTCACTCACTTTATTTTCTCCAGATATTCATTAGTGTTCTGATTGGTCATATTTGATGGGCTGATATGAAGTTTGAAGTCTGGTCCGAAGTATTCAAAGTAATCATTGTATGGAAGCTCTGATGGAAGAAACCATATAAACAAAGGCGCACGTTATGAAGAGACTTCAATAGTTTTATTAGACTTCAATAGTTTTATTATAGCTAATAAAAACAAAGTTAACTGCAGTGTTCAACAGGAATAAAAAAAGAAAAGCCTCCTAAATGACACACAAATCCAGGTTTTGCAGATGGAACACCATGCAGGTTAGATTCTAATGTCCATCTCGTGGCAATGCTAATTAAGTCTCCTTGTTCATTTAGCCAAAAATTTCATGGCATACTTCTAAAAGTAAATATAGGGTCAATATATGAATGTTCTTACAAAAACACTGATATGGGAACAGTCATATAGCAGTAATCATTATGCTTATTTGTCTCCGAGGCATAGATTTAACGAAATAGACAATTTAAGTATTTTAGGCTGTTGTTGTCAAGAACAAAATGTTGGATATCCTTTAATCAGTTGAAACTGGTGCATTTTTAAAGATCAACAAGCTAACTTTCCTACCTGTTTCGAAAAAAGGAATAGGGAGCAACAAATTATAATGAAATACCTATTCTTTCGTTTCACATGGATGGGGGAAGAGCACATATTTAGACCAATTGCAAAAGATGGATTGTCAATGATCCAAAAGCCAAGTCTAAAAAGGGGACATACTATTGGCTTTATTGTATTGCAACACTACATTTCATTTATCTGATAAAATGTATAAATACCAACGTTCCTTCAAAACAGTAACAAAATTTTATCTTTTTTAGGCAACATCCTAGGAAGCAACCATAATTGATTATTTGCCAGTACTTTCTTAGACTATATGCCAATGAATCCTAAATATAGAGCTTAAAAAAATGCAATCGTTCTACAAGACTTCAACATATCTTTTTCACCCACCATTAGGAATCTCGGTGTCCAAAGCCACAGAGGTTTCATATGTCCAGCAGCGAGCCACATTCCTAATAGTATAACCACCACCTCCCAGCATCAGCAGTGGCAAGTTGAAAGTCTTAATGAATTCCACACACTTGGCATGTCCTGAGATACAAACAAAAAAGAAAATGAATCACCATTGTGGTGAATGTAATATGTGTTCTAGAAATCACATCATACAATTAGAGAGATCCCAAACTGCATTTAGTGAAACCGCCCCTCTCTCAAAAAATGCAATTCTTGCATTGCTGAAAGACTACACCCAATGTTCTATTTCCCCTCACACTGCCTTCTAAAACAACTGTTGCCTCCTTTTACAAGCTCTTACATGCACAAAGAGGTGGCATGACATCAGCTGACTAACTGCTGCTACCTGGAAGACCTGGGAAGCAGCAAGATGGGGTAGGAGAATCACAATAAATAACAGCTTAATGTGTCATCTTTCAGAAATGTTATTTTCTGAAAGGGTTATTTTGCAGGTCCGCCGATTTAAAATTAGCACACAATAGAAAGGTGTTTATTTAGAAGGAAATAATGTTAAAAGTTCATGAATCAAACAACACACAATACTGTTAAACTATACTATTGCATGTCTGTTAAATTTCAGAGGTGGGTAATGGCTTTGCTGTTGCCTGCAGACTAATCTGCCCCTTGTGCTGTCTATCTGTTGGTGAATTGAGCTAGCGATAGGAATAAAGTAAGAAACTCAAGCCCGTATTTACATCTAGGCATATGCCAAGGCCAGTCTGTTAATCTCCCCCCACCAATCCAACCCATTTAATAGTCTTATTTTCTTTTCCAAAAAACAGAAAATGGCTGTGGTTTAGGGGTGGGGTTATGGGTACCAGGCTTTTTGTGCCTACGGGATTCGGAGGTGTAAATCCAACTATTTGGACATGTCACTGGATTCAGGGTTTATGGCAGCTATAATTTATGTCTGGTACACAAGTGTCCATATTTTAATATTTAGGTCTGTTGTAATTGCCGACATGTCCAAACGTTTTTTTTTCGCCAAATACTGTCGAGCAGAAAAATTACCCATCAGACTATTAATCAATACCGGTATATCTGTTACCATATATTCTGTGAAAATTATACCTTGTGTACCACAGCCCTAAAGTGGACCATGCACTACAAACATAACTCCTGACATTCCAGCGATGTTCAGACAATCTGGCCCGATTATTATGTGATAAATTTGCAACAAGAACATACATAATCCGGCAGGAAAACATTGCAGGAATGGCAGCAGCTGCTGCTCCACTCAACATTTTAATCAATTCTACATTCATCTCGGATTGAATGTCGAATCAGTGTAACGTTGAGCAAGTGTATGGAGAGCACAAGTCTACAGACTAGAAAGCTCAAAAATAATTTTTTTTCAAATAAATCCGCTGTTTGTGGGATTGGTTAGGCGAGAACATTTCATTCATTACATTCATGATTCAGGAAATAACAGGGTTATTCAATAAAAGTTCTTATCGTTTAAAATGGTGCTAATTTTGCCCCAACCAATCAGATCTTATTTAACATTTGAAAGCCAACATCTGATTGGTTGGGGCAAAATTAGCACCATTTTAAACGATAAGAACTTTTATTGAATTTCCCTGATAGTGTGTAAATTAAGGTGAAAAATGATAAATGAAACAAGAATGATTTGTGGCATCGAAAAAAACAAAAAACTTACCCTTAATTGTCAAATTGAAGCAACCAAGTCTATCCCCAGATAAAGAATCTGCTCCACACTGTAGGACCACTGCACTAGGCTGGTACATCTCCATAACTTTGGACATAACCTAGGGAAAAGAATAGTAAGAGGAGCTCCAATAACAAAACCAATTACAGCATCAATGAAACTGGCAGTAACTCACTGGTTTAAATATGGCTTCATAAGACTCATCATCAATCCCATCACGTAACGGATAATTCACTGCATAATATTTGCCTTTTCCAGCTCCAATATCCTGAATAAAAAAAATAAACATTTATAATTACAAAGTTATTTTGGGTTTAAAACTCTTCCACCCCTACAAACTCTACCCCCTTCCACCCCTATAACATACACCATGGTTAACACCAGCACAACACAAAAATATAATTCACCTAAGAAAGCATTTTGAACCTAAACCTTATAGGGCATGTTCACCCCCAAAACTAAAACTTGACCCACTGCTGGCCCCATTGTGTAGTATTAAAAAATCCTTACATTTCCTCTCAGCTTCCTATGCAGTGACTATTCAAAGTCCAGAAGAGTATGAGCCTTACCATCTGTAATAAGGTATCTGCCCCTTCCCTGTCCTCCTGGAAGACTCTGGCATGGGCTGTGGAGCTATCTCCCACCCACCCTCCGGATCCATTCACGCTGCAGTTAACGGTTAAAAAAAAAATAAAAAAAAAAAAATCTACATTTAGCTCTAGCATAGGTGCTTTCTCAATAGCCGGCAGTCGCGGCTGTGATTGTCTGAATCTCAGCCTATCACAGAAATGGGTGCTGGTCCGGCCCCTATTGCTACACCGTTCCTAAGCAGCAAAAGTGGCAAAGGCAACCAAGGTTGTTCATTCTGTTTTTCTGCACTTCTTTACGTTCTAAACCTGGCGGTTTGGGTTGGGAAAGGGTCCTTTACACTACAGAAAATAGTAGATTTTGGGGTGGAGATACCCTTTAAATTAGTCTGCCTGCCTAAAGTCTCCAAATAAGATTGTTCCAATAGACAGAGCATGCACAATCCAAATGAATACTGGGTTCCGGAGGCAGAAGGCTGGCAACAACATGAAAGCCTTTTTAGTTACAGAATCCAATTCTTACATGAAGGTAAATAAAACTTACTGAAATAGTATCTTTCAATGCATGGATTTTCTGGGAAGAAAACCTTTCACATTAAATTTAAAACAATTCCGTTTAGTTCTCCTATAAAGAGAATTATGCTCATGCAGTAAGTTTTCAATCGCATCCTCTCCTTTATTTACATATGTTATCCAGTGTCAGAGACAGGATAACAAAATAAAAGCCCATATTAAATATATGAAATGCAGGGGGCGCTTGAGAGCAGCATCCATGGAGGATGCTCCGTAGTGGAGTTCCTCAACCCACACACAGAATAAGCACCAAAATACAGCTGAAAAAAGCAAAAAACATACCAAATTCCCCGCCCAATAGACAAAGACTTTGAGATGCTGGAAAATTCAACTAAAGGTTTGGGCACACTAAAATATCTACAAACATTTTGGCTCAAGCAGCAATCATCTCTACGCCACAACTGAGGCCTCTGTTAAAGAATATGAGGCCATAGCAGAACAACCTGAACCAGAGGCCACAGAGGAGTACCGAATTGGGATTTTCCGTTATAACACACAGACAAACATACAGACAGGTCAAGAAGTTCAGCTTGAATAGTTATTCCAGCTCAGAAACAACTGTGGACAGCAAGTAGCTTAACCTGTATGAAAGAACATACATGACTGTTACCAAAAAAACCTATCATCAGGGGATATACTATACTACCATATTTTACACTATCATACTGGTAGTCACCATGGAGTCATCTGTAGAATAATTTATATCTAGATATAGCTGCATAGTACCCAGGGTGAGGATCTAAATCGCTAAATCCCCCCCTCTGAGTACTTTACCTAAAGCCTGCATACTTACTCAAAGTCTCCTTTGGCACTCTGCTTCGGTCCCACCTGTCAGTGGCAGTCTGCAATGCAGCCAATGGGAAGACACCTCCTTGAGTGTGTTTTCCCATTGGCTGTATCGTAACCTGTCACTTACAAGGGAATACAGTAGGAGTGGAGGGAGACTGAGTTAGGGAAAGTACCCAGAGGAGAGGATTTAGCAATTTAGGTCCTCACACTTTATACTATGCAGCTATGGAGGAATATGAGCAAAGGAGAGGGTAGTATAATTGTCCTTTAAAGGATAAGTGCACTGTAAAATCAAGTTATGTTCATTTGGAAGCTGCAGCTTTAAAAATACTGTTGCCATATTTTTTTAACCTATGCCTCTCCAGAGCCTACCTTTGTGCCTTGAAAGTTGCTGACATCTTGTTACTGGTTTGCCAAATGTTAAGCTCAACCCCTCTGAAATTTCCTCTGCTTCCTCCTGCAACAGTATTTTTAAAGCTGCAGCTTTCAAATGAACATAACTTGATTTTACAGTACACATATCCTTCAACTAATATTAAAAGACCCTGTATTGAAGGAACACTAAACCCATAAAAATAACTATGTGGCATCCGTTTCTATAATTTACAGGGAAGTGAGAACGCTTATTCTCACCTCTCTGTGAATAATAGGACACTCGGGGGACCTGGAACTTACCTTCGCTCCGCTCCTCTCGCAGCCGCTTCTTCACTGAACAGCTGTTCTTTCCCGATCGCGCGCCCTATCTTTTGTATTGGCGCGCATGTGCCTAAGATAGGGCGCGCGGTCGGTACAGGGCGGCTTTCAGTGAAGGAGCGGCTGCGAGAGGAGCGGAGGAAAGGTAAGTTCCAGGTCCCCTGAGCGTTCCTATTATTCACAGGGAGGTGAGAATAAGCGTTTTATACAGGATGGGGAGTTTACAGTCCCTTTAACTACAATCATATCTCCCCCACCCTACTTACTTTACTAATTTCAACCCCTCCTTATACCCCAATTTAAAAGAAATTCTGGGATGTGGGGATACGAGTATATCCCCCACAGGTTAGAGGCTTGGTGCTACTCATTATTATACCCTATTTACGGTTAAGTTTAAGGGTTTTTTTTAATTTTAAAAAGGACACTAAACTGTATTTTTTTTTTCTATTATTCACAGGGAGGCGAGAACACTTATTCTGCTTATTGTCAGACACGCTGTCCCAATCCCACGCCTATCTTTTGTACACAAGTGTTGCAGTGTTCCCCAGGCTTTATATTACTCACAGGGAGGTGGGAATAAGCTCTCACCTCCCAGTGAATAATAGATCCAAATTTTGTGTACTTAACGAAGTACCTTTAAGGCACTCCAGATGATCAGAATAAGAGATACAAAGCGATCCGATTGCGATATGCAAAATGTATATAATGTTATTTTTAAGGAATTCACCCAAGGAATTAGATATTTTCCTACAAACTATGCCAACAAGATTAAAGTGTAAAGTGATGAAATGTAATGGATGGGAAAGTACACACTAACAAATCTCTAATGTATGTATGTGCATATCACGTAATGTTAGGGGGGTTTAACTCTTACACAAAAAGAACTAACATTTAAAGAATACTCTAAAAGGTAATACACAAATTGTTTTAAACAAGAAACACATTTTTCTAATGACTCATCCCCCAAGTTTATAATTAAAGGACTACCAACAATTTCACAGGACCATCAAAAAAAAAAAAAAAAAAAAAAGTGTATCAATATTTTTTTCTAAGTTCATTACAAGTTAAAAAGCATCTATAGTGAAAAAAAAACACATTGGCTCATTGCAAAGTTAAATTCATGTACTCTGTGCTGCCTTTCTCCTATATCTGTCAGTGACTTTGTTTTTCCATGGTGCCAGATCTCTGTTCAGCACTCCCCCCTTCCCCCTCCCATTACCTCCTTCATGTCTCAACCCTGGCTACCCGACAAGCTTCTCATGTGCAGTAGGAGTTAAAAGTTCAACATCATGAAAAACACACCCACTCACAGCGGCCAATAGAAATCAAGCTGTCCTGGAGACACGGATCTCTCCGTGTCCAGGTAAAACAAAGCTCTCTCTCTTTGTGATCCATCATCAATCAGTGAAATCTATCAAGGAGGAGGATCAAGTGCAGCCTTACCTCTGCCATCAAAACTACCTCTCCCCCCCTGCTAATGCTGTTATCTCTATGTCTATTACAGAGGTAAAATGTGCAATCTTTTTCTTTCAGAATTGTTAAGGTTTATACACACGAGCGATCACGGGGGCAACCTGTACCACGCGATGTATAGGAGTGCCCCCCCAAAAAAGCACAGAAATTTCACATAGGAATGTCATAAAACTGTTCACACTACTGTGTTTTTGTAACACACTGCTTGCAGCAGTTTAGTACATTAACGCACTCAATGAAAGTCTATGGGGGAAGAGGAAAAAATGCATGTTTTTTTTTAACCCAAAACCGCACTACATAAAAACACATTGCAAAAACGCAATGCAATTTACTGCTTTTTTTCATGCAGTTTTTTTTTGTGGTGTAGTGTGAACATAGCCTAACTCAATAAATACTATTAGTAGCAAAGACAAATGTTGCAGTCCAATGGGGAAAAAAAACAAAGGGTAAAAATTGTGATCAACAGAAAATAATCATGTCTAATGAATATACGTTCCATGTAATACAATACACGCTTATATCTGGTCAGCATGGTAAATTATCAACTTTGGTTTTTTTACATACCAATTTAAACGGCACAAGAAAAACAAGGGTTATATAAATTTTATGTATGTTTATTAATACAACTATGTACTTCTAAACTGTTAATGTACTGAACAGTACAGATATTGAAAAATATAGGTTACCGTTATAAATATCAACATATTTTTGTCTTGTTCCTCTGACAGCTTCCAATGGAACTTGTGCTGTACATGCATGATGTATACAATACAAGCTCCTTCGGGACCTATCAAAAAAGCCAGCGTGCATGCGTATATAAAACCACACAATCTGGTAGCCGCACACTGCATACACCTGTTGCTTCCATCTGCATTTCCCAATCACTGACCCTCTCAGCTAATGTGTGCCTTAGGTGTCTGGGTTTCGCAGACCAGCTGTGTGGTCCTGGGAAAGGCTCCTCTTTTGCTTTGATCTGCCTCTCCCATCCACCAGCCCTGCTAGCTGCCGTCCCACGAAATTCCTCCGTAATGAGGTTTTGATGACCGGATGTCTGCAGTTTAGCAGTTTTCCACGCTCGCAGAGCTGTATGCTCGCACTTGGGGTAGTAGATTCCTTTCCATTGTAAAGGCGTATGGGTGGCCAATTAAATGTTCTATGGACTCGGGCTGCCTCTTCCACCCAGCTAGTGTCAATGAAGCTGTTGGGGTTCCCCCAGGCGCAGTGATTTGCTGTACTTCAAAAGGCTCTTGTTGCTTCAAGCAGCCTCCACAATGGATGGGAATGGTAGGACTGCCTCCTCCATCCACGGAACCTTCCTCTCCTCCACTGGGCACATAAAAAACATTAAAGGCAAGTCCTAACCTTCTCTGGGGGGCTGGGGGATGCAGTGCTTGCCACTGCAGATGTTTGGAAACTACAACTCCCAGCAACTAAACTTCTGGAGTGGCAAAGAATTGGGGGTTAGTGTGTGGGATTCCTTTCCATTTAAAGGGCAACAAATGCCTTAAACAGTACCGATTCTGGAGGATGGTATCTATTGTTGAAAAGATTGCCTTCTGATTCTGTATAGTTTTGAGGCTTTAGTCGTCCTTTAAATGGACAGAATTCCCATACAGTAGTCCCGTACAGTAACAGCTATACTGGATTTGGCTATTACTGTATAGGACAACAGTATGGGAATGCTGCTGTCCATATAAAGGGCAACTTAAGCCTCAAAACAATATAGAATCAGAAGGCAGTAGTGGTCATAATTTCTACCCTCGACTTATATTTGAGTCAATCAGGTTTACTCATTTTTCAGGTAAAAATGGGTACCTCGACTTATACTTGAGTATATACGGTAGCTCCTTTTCTCCCGTTCTTCAATAAAACTAAAAAAATCTAAGGCACTTTTGAGAGTGCAGATACCCTTTAAAGACACCATGCCCCAAAGTGATTCTTTGCCAGCAATTCTTTGTATTATTAGACCTAGGCCCACTGCCTTGGTTCAGATGCTGTGTGAATGCCAATTGTAGCCAGCACCACTGCCTGTGTTGCGTTCCTGTCTGAAATCGTAATGCTTGTGATCCCCATATTTTTCAGATGGAATGGAAATTTAGGACTATTGTAGAAAACAATTGCAAAATCGCACAGAAACCAGTTGTAAAATTCTCAAGTGTTTCTTGTGCATTGCAGTAAGGCCTCTGTAGTGGTCGCAGAAAGACTAATTAAAAATTAATTCTACATAGCTTCACTTTAAAAAGTCAAAATATATATAGGTAGGCCAGATCTCTTACACAATATAAAATGTAAGCATGTGTAAAAATGCAAAACCGAAGGTAAATTTTAAATGTATGGCCTTTACTTTCTTTGGACAAGCTTTAAATTGCAGTTTTTTCACATACCCGAAGGTCTCCAGTTCCAGGAAAATATTCTCCATACTTGTGGAATGACACAGTCATAACTCTATCTGTGGTGTAGAATGCCTCCTCAACGCCATCGCCATGGTGAATATCAATATCAATATACAGAACTCTCTGGTGATATCTGGGAGTGAACAAATTGGCAGTTGAAATATTGTCTAAATCTGTGGCACACCAAAAACAAAATAGTTGAAAAGACCACTTCATACTTACTTAAGTAGTTCCAAAATGGCAAGGACAATGTCATTAACATAACAGAACCCAGAGGCCTCAGATTTCTTGGCATGATGAAGACCACCAGACCAATTTACGGCAATGTCAGTTTGTTGTTTGTTCAATTTTACAGAGCTTGCTGTTTAAAAAAAAAAAAAAGCAAGAGCCAAAAGAGCAGTTTAGAGAAGTAACATTTTATTTTTTTTTTACAAATTTTAAGAATTTCGCTCTATAAAATGCAATAACATCTGCAGAACTCAGAATTAAGTATTTTGTGCACTCTGCAAGTTTAGCATAAAAAAATAATTATAATATAGATTATATATATATATATATATACACACACACACATTAAGTTATTTGTAATTTGTAGGGGATGAGAATAATAAGAACAACTATATCAACAACACAGGCTAACAATAAACTTCACTGAAAGACTTAAAGGAACGGTAAATTAATCACACAAGGAAACAGATACAAATCTATCTACAAATCTGCAACAATCAAAAAAAACAAACAAAACTCCATTAAAATGTTAGTTGCCGGTATAAATTTCTTATCACTGTCTACCTGGTTCCTGGGATTAGTCTCTTGTGCTTACGGCAGCAAAATATTCATACAAAATCGGAAAAGCATTTTTTAGCTTTGGCCAGTATGAAAAAATTGTGGCAAATAAAATTCAATATTAATAAATGTAATGCTGATGATGTGTTTCGGCTTATTGATCCTTGTTTTGCCTACACAATAAATGAGTCTGTGCTAAAGTGGTCCGATATAAATTTTACCTATCTCCCAATAAAGCCGAAAATTAACAGACGATCGTGTGATCATGTATGGGCCCCTTTAAGTGAATCTCAGCTGGAAAAATACTGGGAGGGAGTTCTTCTAGTAGATAACTCAGATATAACAAACAGTGCAAAGCTGCAACAGCTAAAGCCAGCAAGATATTGCTGTGTAAAATCAAAACCCTTCACTACAAAAAAAACAAAAAAACAGTAACTGTCCATTACCGTAAGGCACGCTTATTGTTCTTTACACAGGCTAAGAGAAAAATACTCCCATCAGTTATTTTGTACTCTCCTGTGCCAATGGTTAGAATACTTATGCAAGTAACTGCAGCCCTTTAAACATTTGCAAGGAAAACATATTTGTTGCCCATAAAAAAGTATGCTGGCACCGCACAGAATTATGGCTAACCACAAATTGTGGGCTTTGACCCATGATAATGTCAAACACATCAGTTTCTGCTGGGACTTTTTCTGTCTGCGGAAATGTGAATGAGCAAGTTTACAGCATACAGTAGGAAAATACTATGTCAACATATTGGAAAACCAAATTCAAATAAAATATATAATTTTTTTTTTTTTTTTTTAAATGTTGGACTCTGCTTGTGAAGGTTCTCATTCATCCAGGTCATTGTATATCTGTTGTATTCAGTTAGATCAACTGGACTTAAAGTTCAGTTCTTGAAGACGTTTCGCTAGTAATCGGACTAGCTTTCTCAATTCAGAATGACATGTACAAGAATCTGCTGGCAATAAATACCCTAGACTGTGTCCCAATCAACATATAACAGCAAGGTGTCAGGGACCTTCTGAATGCAAGGTGTGATTGCATTGTGGCTAAGAGGTGTTATAGGAACGCCCAGGGTAAGGTGTCAAAATTATCTCTACACTTGTAAAAAATTAAAGGGGAGGGGTATATAATGGTCTGTGATTGCTGTGTTTTACATTGCTTGAGAAAGGACCATGTGAAGGTCTGAAACATGTCACAATAAAGCTACACTGCGTATCGTCCCCTTCCTTATAATCTTTTAAAGGTGTCAAAACAGCATTGTACATGGCAGACCGTGTCAAACCCACCCACCACTATTCAGGCTTGGTTTCTTTATTTTCACATAAATGGCCTCTGACACCTCTCTTGAACCAGTCATGTTCCTTTGCCAATATGTTAAAGGACATGTAAACTGGGGCAAACCATTTTTTAACTAATCACACAGTAATTAGGATTAATTATCACCAATCTTAAATCTGCTTTTGTTTTCTTCTCTGACCTTCCTATCCCTTGTTTTTCAGCTCTGGGAGTTACTTTTTAAAGAGGGCAGGGCACAGCTAGTCAGTAAAAAAACGTCAATTACCCAGCCCCTCCCTATGGCACACTACATGTAAAACTATCCATTCTGTAAAAGTAAATCTTATTTCTCTGTCACTGTAAGGCTAATTGATTCAGCATTAAGACCAGGAAAAGGAATAAGCATTATCTGTTGCTCTGTGCTCTTGCTGTTCAGATAAAACTAATTCAGTAGTTAGCTGCTGTCTGTGTTATTTGAGTCCCAATGTAGCAGTGTACCTTAAGAAATCAATTACAAAGCCCCCCACTACACACACCTTCAAACTCCTACAGCTAAAATAAAATCCTACTTGATTCAAGTAGTGATTACAGCTTCCAGTGCTGCTTACCTTCCTATTGCCAAGCAGTTTAACTTTCACTAGAACACAAAATCACTGGGTGAATGCTACTGGCTGTAGTGAGGCACAGATCACCTCCACTGCACATGCTCCACACTATTTCTGCCTCAGTTTTGGGGGTAGATCCATAGAGAGACATGCATACTAATTAGGAGTGAGCTGAAAAGGACATGAGGAGATCCATTGACAGGCAGCAAAAAGGGATCAAGTTCCTAACAGTGCTAAAAATATAGAACTTTTTTTCAGTTCAGTGTCCCTTTAATATCACAATCTTCAAAGGTATGTCCTTTTTGCTTAAGATGCAGGTACACAGTTGAGTCGTGACCCGAGGAATTGGCTCTACTGTGCTGGACCATACGTTGATGGAGTTGCTGTTTGGTCTCCCCCACATACAAATCAGAGCACTCTTCACTGCACTGCGTATATGATGTCGCTTTTCTTGTGTTTCGGTATTGGGTCTTTTGGGTGTACCAATTGTTGCCTCAGTGTGTTTGGTTTAAAGCAGACTGGGATACAGCGTTTTTCGAAAATTCTTTTTAATTTCTCGGAGACCCCTGCTACATATGGGATGACCATGTTCTTGTACAAATCATTCTGAATTGAGAAAGCCAGTCAGATGACTAGCGAAACGTCTTCAAGAACTAAACTTCAAGTCAAGTTGATCTAACAGAATACAACGGATATAAATATTGGACTCGTAATTGGCATAAATTAAGTTTCAATATACTAGTCTATATTGTCATACAATTCTAAATATACTCAAGGCACTTGTTTTTGTTGTGAATCACTTGCATTTTTATTCAAGCAAATGGAATAGAAAAACAAACAAATGGGAAAACCCATTCACATTAGTATATCTATTTATGTAGTTTGGACTAAAAGGAAGATAAACATTAAAGAAAAACTTTTTCTTCTTTTTAATACTAATGTGAACACCCATACATTGCAAGATTGTTCTCTAGTAAGTTGCATTTAGTGCATTTAAGTAAAAGATTCTGTAACTAAGGAGGCCTCCATGTTGTGCCAGTTCAACCGACAGCTCATGTTGGCTTCAAAGAGCCACGCCCCCTGACCCCAGTATTCATTTTCTCCATGCACAGAGTTTCTAAATGTACCTCTCTTTGGTGTTGTATCTCTGGTTACGCAACATATAAATGTCATGTTTTTAGAAACATTAGAACAAACAATAAAAGAGATAATCAATGTACATTCCTGGGCCCCATATATCAGAATACCTATGTTAGTGCAAACAAAAACATGGGGGTTTAAGTTACACTAGCATAGATGATATATGGGGCCCAGGAATGTGCATTGATCATCTATTTTCTTGTTTGTTCTAATGTTTTGGTCAGATAAGTAGCACTTCCACTATTTGTTATAAAGTAATTTTTCCACCGGAGTACTCCCACAGCCCCCCTTTTGTGTATATATTGCAGCAGAGCTTCTCTGCAGGAAGATTGACCAAGCTGCCATGCTAGTAGCACCCCCAACACGTCCCTTTAATTGGAGGTCTTATGCCTTGAATACTAAGCATTGGATGAGAGGCCTCTTCCCTCCTTGTTAAAAGCCAGTAAGCGGGGGGTGGGGGGGGAGTGATAGCCTGTAATACTAATCCGATGCAAGGTCAGGGAGAAAGTGCAACCAAGCAGGGAGTGTCAACCCAGATAAATGACCCAAGGTAAATTGTTAGGACCTTCCATACTGGGGTTACCTTAACGTGGTTGGAAGGCTTTTAATTTTTATGCATACATTTGTAACTAAACCCCCCATGTTTTTATTGTTTGCACTAGCATAGCTATTATGATATATGGGGCCCAGGAATGTGCATTGATTATCTCTTTTCTAGTTTGTTCTAATGTGTTTTTTTTTTTTTGGGGGGGGGATGTTCCACTATTTGTTATAAAGTAATTTTGCCACAGGAGTGCTCCCACAGCCCCCTTTTTATGTTTTAGAAACACACAGAAGTCACTGGGTTAAAATCTCAACAAATAATATAAAAAACATACTCAGGCAGTAAACTATTTTATATTTTCAAGTTTGATTCCACTATGTTTACAGAAAAATATAAATGTACAAACTTTATATATAGTTTTTATATACATGCCAACCAGCATGAATTGCTGCCAGCCATCTTGGAGCAATACAAAACAGTAAACTGGATACTAGTTTTCTTTTAAGCCAGAGATGTGAAAAAGGCATACTTTAATATCCAGTGTCCAAATCTCTCTTATCAAGACCATGGTTCTAAGCGCTACATGGCACTTATGATGCCATCACAAAACTTTCTGGAGCAGAGGCAATGCCTAGTTTGGGGAGTACCTGATGCAAAGCAATAACTATGTAGAAAAGGAGACAATTAATAAAAGAGGTTTTGTCTTTCAGAACTGTAAATTCTTTAGATAGGGAAACCAGTTAAAATTGTTGCGTCCATAATTTCATACTCCTTGGAACAACCAAAGAAGCAAAATACGTTGAACAGAAAATGGACCCTTTAGTTAAAAGCATGATTAACATTCATTTAGGATTTACTTTCAAATAATTTAAAGGGAATGTTCCCCCTTAAAACTAAAAAAATGTTCAATTGTCAGTTACCTTCCCCCAATTGATGTATTTTATTACCTGCATTACTAACCAAATAATTAAGGATTATTATTGTCCCCATTCTGGTGAGTAAGCTGGCCTCTCCCTCCATGCAGTAAATGAAGGCTGTGAATGCAGACATCACAACCAATGATTAACTGCTACCTCCTCTGCACATGCTCAATCATATAAAAAGCTCTTGGAGGATTCCTTTGGAACAGACCCGAACTTTAAAGGGCAACTATAGTGAAAAAAAAACTGTCTGTATACAATGTATAGATCACTTAGTATAAGCTGCCTTACTTTCATGTTTCTGTGTGGCTTCGTTTCTTCACACTGGCAGAAGTTTGTACCAAGCTGTGTAGTCCCCCTCCCCTCTCTGTCTACTCCCCCTCAAGCAGTGACGGGCTGTATACAGAGTCCGAGCATTGTCAGTTGAAAGGACTTTAAATGAAGTGCTGACATCCTGTTGACCCCTCCCTTCCAGAGCTAGACTGCAAGCAATCAAAGTGTGGAATAAAGTAGCAATATGCTGAAGGGAGGGGCAGAGGGGGAGAGAGGACAAGTGCCTGGTGGATGGGATGACTTATAGGATACATTAGAAGAAATTAAAAAAAAAACAATTTTCTCACTATAATTGCCCTTTAAATATCTTGTTACCAATGCATGTAATAAACTAGGAAAAATAGCAGTTGGGGCACATAACTGACAAGTCACACGTTTGATTAAAAGGGCGGAAATGCCCTTTAAGCTTAGTCAACACAGTGTTCCCCAACTTTTTTATACTTTTGGAACCCTTGAAACTATTTTTGTTTCTAAAAAAAACCCCTAATTAAAAAATTGTGTTATTTTTATTTTTCAAACATTAATAGACCAAATACAAAATTTGTTTAAATATAGAGCACAGATAAATATACAGAAAAAAATATTTTTGTATATAAACAGATTTATTGCAATGGCGGAGCCTTACAGTTCCTGATCACTATCTCTTGAGTACCCCTAAGCAACATTTCATGAACCCATGGGTGAGTAACACTGAGATAACAGTAAATCTCATAAAAACAAAACTTCAATCTAATTTAAAAGAAATAGTAATTTTCTGTGGCCAATTTTTCAGGAGAAAAAAAAAAAGCTTAATACATGATTTTACATCTGGTCACCATATTAATTATTTAAAGGGACAGTTCAGTGGAAATTATCTATATTTGTTAAATTGATAGTTTGTGTAATGCCTTCTTAGTAATTCTACATATTTCCCATTTTGAAAAATCAGTTGATTTCTACCCTTTGCTGTTCCCTGCTGTTAACATTAGTGAGCTGACATTTCAGGTTCGAAAGGTCCTTCTTCCCAGGATGCACCACTTCCTTGGAATGTTCCTAACAGTAATTTCTACTGATTGGCTGTTGGATGGGTCAAAGATACTCAGATCTCTACTGAGCAACTGAATCAACCCAGGTGCTGGGTTAAGGGCAAGACCATAATGGTCTCTACTAGGAGTCCTGCAAACAGGAAGTCAGTATTTCGGTTGCATTTATTTATACACAGACAAAATGCTGAATTGACAGATTAAGGTCATTGGGATGAAAAAATACTGCTCTTTTTTTCTGAAAAGCATATGTATTTCCACTGAACTTCCCCTTTAAAATGATAAGTTCCAATTTTTAATGCTTTACTAACCTACAGATCCTCCTGTGGACAGCTGGCAAAACTCAAACAGGCCATCAAACACTGGACAGTCTTCTCCAACATTAACTAAAATAAACACATGGTTGATAAGACTGAATTATTAAAAGATTGTATAAATAATCATCCACCCTTGCATGTCTCAAAAGAAAAAATTTGGGTTCCACAAAACTTACATCTTTGCATTTGTTTGCTGTATTCAGACATGTTGTCTGGTCTTATGGAGCGCAGAAACTTAATATAATCATCGCTGTGATATTTTGTCATCTCCTCTGCACTGGATTTATGAGGTCTCTGCAGTGATACAATGAAAAGTAAGAAATCCCACAGGCAGAACACACAATAGCCTTATTTTATCTAAATTGGTGCTTTTTCAGTCCATCTGTGACAAGGCAAATAATAAAATATGGTCTACAAGGAGCCAGTCTTCCTATTTGCCACATCGAGAAGGCAGAAGCGGAACCAGAGTAGAACTTTAGGTAACTACCCAGGGGTAAAGACCTAGATGTTTAGGTTAACTATACGTGGCAGATGGATGAGGAGCAAGGCAAGAACAATCCTCCTTTCACTTTCGGAAGCTCTAAAAACATTTTTTTACCTCTAGGCTTTTTTCACACAAACAGCAAGGTGCTATTCTGTGAACATTTTCTGACAATATGTTTTTTAGAGTAAAACACTTAAAAAAAAACACAAGTTAGGCAGGCAATTCTAGGAAGGAGGGGGGGGTGGGTGTCAAATAATTTTCCTTTAGGATTACCAATGTCTTGTTTCTATGGTAAATATTGATCGTTTATTTCCAAGATATTGGTTTGAGCTTCTGTATGACAATTTCACACATTTCAGCCAACTAAATCCCAAAACTTACATAGATCTCCATCTTGCGGTACAGTCCATAGTTGAGTAGGAGGTTGTGTGTCATGCGGATTCGATGAGGTTTCATTGGATGTCCCTGTCCATAATAATAGTTTCCGACATCCCCTGAAAACGTTAAAACAGTGCAATTTGTTTGCTTTATCTACACTATTATCCACTGATAACAGGATTAAGTATATTGCCCCATCTGACAGCCTTTTACTATGTTTACAAATGTCAACCCAATTCAACCATTTTCTTCAATAGCGCTTAATTTGTAAAATAACTGCAAATATATAAAAAAAATCCCCCGCTTTTAATTTAAAATTTTCTAGCCACGCAACTATCAACTGGCTTTAGGTTTAACAGATCAAAGGCTAAATTTGAGGGGTGGATGTGCTTTTTATTTTTTTATAGATGGGAGGACCTTAAAATATAATTAAGTAACCCTTGTGTACATTAAATGTAGGTTTTTATTAGCAATGGCTGAGAAGTCTCTGTCCCTCAAACTATTACTGATCAAATTTATGAAATGCTATGTATTAAAAAAATATCAAAATATAGAGGTAACATATTAAGACTTTGGAAATGCAGAGAGCCACAACATACCAACAACCAGTAACTCCTGTTTAAAAATCATGTTTACCCATGTGTGGCGAATTACCAAGTGTAAGCATTATTAAAACAGAATGAGTAGTGGCTGTGGCAGATCTTTAAACATCAACCAATTTACCAGAGATAGTAGCTTTTATGTGTGATTAATTCCAGCAAATGGGATGGATGCCCTACTAGTATGTACATCAAATATCCACACTGGCGAACCACTCTACAAATCCAATGGTCCATACTTGAAATTAAGGCTATTAAGCCTGGTTTTAATGCAGACTGTAACACCCTATTAGTTTAATACCATCACTGGCAGCTAAGTAAATAGCAGTTTCTCAGTAGTGATTGGCTCCCTGACAATGGTTCTGACCCCTAAACCTGCCCCCCATCTACTCACTTTCCTATTGCTACTTCCCCGTAATTTGACAATCTACCGGGCAAAGGACTGTCTGCTAAGGGTTCCCCACATTCTACATATGCCACAGCATTGGCCACCCACCAGCAATCACACATGGTATATTCCTAACATTCAATTACTGCCTTCAGGGAAGTGTCGCTACCGGGTGCAGAATGGGAACTCCCAGAATCCTCCATCGAGCCCATAAATGATTCACCATCCATAAACTGCCATTTTCAAAAGCATACAGGCAGAAGATGTGAAACATATAAATGAATACGACCCAATACCCCCAAAGCCCATTTCTCACTCTCGATAACGTTGTTATACAGTAGGCTCCCATAGCCCTTTTAACTTTCCTGTTCAGATGTACGCCAACCCGGGGACCTATCAGTGTGTGTATCTGTGTGTGCACTGACCCTCTTTGTATTTCCTCACCGTCATAGTAATAACACACTTTCTTCTTTGTTCCTTGAGTCAGCGCCATTTTGCTTCCGCGGATCAGGACCTACTACGGACTAACCGGCTGCGTCACTGTGCGTGCTTCTCACTTCCAGCCAATCAGAATATATCCCACCTGCGTATGAAGTTGTTCAACCTCCAATCACCGGGCTCGGGTGGGTCTTATTGTTAGTTTTTTTTTATAGGGAGGTGGAGTTTAGGCTTTGAGGGGCTGTGCTGCAATGCAATGAATTGATCTGTATCGTTATGCTGACAGACTTTCTGTTTATCGATAGATTTGATTCTTCATTCTGCCTGTGCTAATTCACCGTATAAACTTGGAATCCCTGGTCTATCGGAATGTTTCAGTTGTGAAGTGGGGAAATACACCACGTGCGTTTTAGGAAAGGAAATGAATATGGAGCGTCTGTAACAGGGTGGGAACGTGTGTCTGGGCATTAACCTGTATTACCCTGTGCATTAACCCTGTATTACCCTGGGCATTAACCCTGTATTACCATGAGCATTAACCTGTATTAACCCTGGGCATTAACCTGTATTACCCTGGGCATTAGCCTGTATTACCTACCCTTGGCATTAACCTGTATTACCCTGGGCATGCAGCACATTACTGACAGTTACTCATTCTCGGGATTGGTAGTGGGATGATCCCCTGTTTCTCAGGTCTCTGGGCCACTATACCAAGACTCTGATCAAACCCATAATCTTGCCCTTGGCCCAGCGCTTGGGTTGATTCAGTTGCCCAGTAGAGATCTGAGCATCTTTGACCCGTCCAACAGCCGATCAGTAGAAATTACTGTTAGGAACATTCCAAGGAAGTGGTGCATCCTGGGAAGAAGGGCCGTTACAGAACCTAAAATGTCAGCTCACTAACGTCAACAGCAGGGAATTAAAAGGGGTATAAATTCAACTGATTTTTTAAAAATGGAAGAAAATATGTAGAATAGCTAGGTATGGATAGTATAAAATAGTCAGAGTGATTAAATAAAAATTCTTATAATTAAAAATGGCACTAACTTTGCCCCAAGCAATCAGATGTTAAGCTAGGTACACACCTAGCGATTTTTCCTCCTGACCGACCGTTCGATACTTTCGAACGGTCGGCCAGGAGGAAGGACTGTCGGTCGCGGCAAAAGCAGCCGCGTCCGATAGTCACCGCGACCGATCGTGTGGTCCATAGAGGACCGCACGATCGGACGAGGTTTTCCACCCTGTCCGATCGTCCTTTCGTCCGATTCGGACGAACGGTCGATCGGACATGGGCACATTCGGATTCGATAATTTCGGTCCGATCGACCGATACACTGAACTATCGGTCGATCGGACCGAAATATCTAATCGTGTGTACCCAGCTTTAGCTTTCTAATGTTAAATAAGATCTGATTGGTTGGAGGGCTGGCTGTAACATTGGCCGGTGTAGCTGGAGGGCTGGCTGTAACATTGGTTGGTGGAACTGGAGGACTGTCTGTAAAATTGTCCGGTGGAGCTGGAGGGCTGTCTGTAACAGTGGTTGGTGGAGCTGAAAGACTAGCTGTAACATTGGCTGTGGAGCTGGAGGGCTGGCTGTAACAGTCGTTGGTGGAGCTGAAGGATTAGCTGTGACATTGGCCGGTGGAGCTGAAGGGCTGGCAGTAACAGTGTCCAGTGGAGCTGATGGGATGGCTGTAACAGTGGCCAGTAAAGCTGGAGGTTTGGCTGTAACACTGACTGGTGGAGCTGGAGGGCTGGCTGTAACAGTGGCCAGTGAAGCTGAGGGGATGGCTGTAACAGTGACCAGTGGAGCTGAAGGGCTGGCTGTAACAGTGGCCATGGAGCTGGAGGGCTGGCTGTAACACTGGCCGATGGAGCTGAAGGGCTAGCTGTAATAAAAATATGACCCACAATAACCTTTGTTATCAACAATTTACAAAATGGAGGTTACCTTGTTACTTTATACAAGGTTTAATAAGGTTCATTAAAGGGCATGTCCACCCCCAAAACTATAATCCCCCCCCACTACTGGCCCCACTCTGTAGTGTAGTAAAATCCTTACTTTACATACCAAATCCAAATGGTTCTCCTGTAACCCCCGCCCCCCCAAAGTCCCAAAAACTGCCCACCAGGAGGATAGCAGAGTCCGGGAGAATTTTGCCATGCGCAGAAGAGCCCTCCCCCCCTTCCTCTCCCTCCCATTTTGGTCTCCCTCCCCCTAGCGTTAAACCCTTTTCCCATATCATAGTTCTTGCTCCCTCAACCGCATTAGTATTATTTCAAGAAAGTGCCCCAATCTTTACTTACCTTACCTCTCTCCTTCGCCGTTCTGCACTACTGGCAGCCAATGACAGCAGCTGCTGCTGGTCCGGCCCCCTTCTTGCAGTTCTATGCAAGCAGAGGGCCGGGATTGTGCGGCCGGAGGAGAGAGGTAAGGTAAGTAACTATCGGGGTTCTTTCTTGAAATAATGCTAATTCGGTTGGGGCTGGGAGAGCAAGAACTATGATATGGGAAAAGTTTTTATAAAGGGTGGACATACCCTTTAATATCCAGGCTGATTGATTCCCATTAATATATTTGTATAAAGTTATCATATCCCCACGCAAATGTCTCTCAATGCAAACAGCTGTAACTTGTCTAATCTGCCTGCATATTCAAGCCCCTCCATTCCCCTTATTAATTTAGTTGCTCTTCTCTGAACTGCTTCCATTTCCAAGATGTCCCTTTTGTATATGGGATTCCAAAACTGCACTGCATATTCCAAATAAGGCCTTACCAGTTCCTTGTAAAGTAGGAGAATAATATTTTTATCTCTTGAATCTATTCCCCTCTTTATACAAGACAATATCTTGCTAGCTTTAGCCATTGCTGCCTGGCATTGTTTGCTACAGGTAAGTCTGTTATCTACCAGAACCCCCAAATTTTTTTCCATTACAGATTTACTTAACATAGAGTTATTTATGGTGTTGGTGGCACAGGGATTATTAAATCCCAAATGCATCACCTTACATTTATCCACATTTAATCTCATCTGCCATTCTGATAATATATCAAGGTCTGCCTGCAGCCCTTGCACATCATTTGAAGTTTCCAAAGCTCTGCATAGTTTAGTGTCATCAGCAAACACAGAGACCTTGCTCTCAATGCCCCTTTCTAAGTCATTTCAAAACAGGTTAAAAAGAAGCAACCCCAGTACAGAACTCTGAGGCTTAGAACTTTAGCCCACATAGATGTAGCTCCATTTACCACCACTCTCTGTTTGCGATCCAATAACCAATTCTCTGTCCATGAACAAATGTTTTCTTCTAGGCTAACAGTCCTCAGTTTATACAATGGTCACCTATGTGGCACAGTCCATCCCTGCCCCAGTGCAGCATCTGCATGGTTGCCAAGAGTCCCAGAGTTCCAGAAGATTTGGACCGACCCCCCTCCTTTTTTTCAGTATCTGCTTTCAGTGCAGCACTTGTTATTCTCTCTCTTGCCCTACTGGACTGTGGAAGATGGGAGGAAGCAGCTTTGTGCAGTGCAACTGTGCAAACGACCGTCAAGGTCTGCACATTATCCACATTTGATGTTTCTCAGTCTCCAGGCAGCTGTAGTGTGTAACTAATGCCACCATTTTTAAATGGGAATCAATCAGCCTGGATATTAAAGGGTATGTCCACCCTTTATAAAAACTTTTTCCATATCATAGTTCTTGCTCCCCCAGCCCCAACCGCATTAGTATTATTTCAAGAAAGTGCCCCGATAGTTACTTACCTTACCTCTTTCCTCCACCGCACAATCCCGGTCCTCTGCTTGCATAGAACTGCAAGAAGAGGGCCAGACAATAAACTCTCTGGTACATTTTTCACTAATAGGACATATCAGAGGACTTGTGGACATCTTTTAAGGTTGGAAGAAAAGAAGTTTCATCTTCTGGTTAGGAAAGGTTTCTTTACAGTGAGAACGGTGAAACTGTGGAACTGTCTTCCAGCAGATGTGGTAATGGCAAGTTCATTAAATAGCTTTAAAAAAGGCCTGGATAGGTTTCTAAAACTAAAAAATATTGAGAATTACTGGTATTAATACATATACTGTAGTTCTGGTTGATCCAGGGATACTTTTCGATTTCCGGTTGGAGTCAGGAAGGAATTCCCCCCCGCCCACCTTTATTAGCTGGGGGGGGGGGGTTTGCCTTCCTCTGGATCAACTGTTGGGTAGGGTTAAAAAAAGTGGGTGAATAGTTTGGACTTGATGGACGTATGTCTTTATTTAACCTCACTTACTGTTACTATGTAAACTAGGTTCTATAGAGTACAAAAATATTTGATAGGACATTTAGACCTTGCCACAGTAGCCTCTTCCAGTTTCTACACTAAAATAGTTTTGAAATTTTGGGAATCACTTCACTTTTCTCAATGTTTACAATCCTTCCCTTCCTGGGCTTACAGCAACTTGCATAACCCCGACAAGAGCCTTTATTCTAAGATGTTGGAAATAAAGTGAAACTTCTTTTATAAAAAGCAAGTGCCGTCCTACCTATATTTGTTTCTGTGGAGGAGTTATTGTGAAGCCCTCGGACGCGCACGGCAGTAGAAGACTGGGAGAGATAGTGAGTGCCGGCGGAATCTTTATGTTTGTTTAAACTTGCATAACCCCCCCAGAATATAATAAGTATTATTTGCAGTGGGCTTATATTGACTATTTTGCTATATACTATTTTATTCATAGTACAAAACTCAAACCCTTTCCTGAAATTCAGAACTGGTTCCCCCACTGGCATTATTCTACTTTTCCATGAACTATGATATCAACGCAATATCACAAGTAACAGGCATGGAGCTATTATGTATTAATAATCCACTATGTAGGTCAACAGTTTCCAGAATCAATGGATCAACAATTCTGATTTACAAATCCAACTGAATTTAATTAATGTTTGGTCTAGGGACCTCGTCTCAATAGAATAGACTTGGGAATAGGAGATGGTTTACAATACAATAAATAAAGGCGGTCTAAACATAGCACTCAGAGAGACAACTCAACCTTCATAATGACAAATTTTAGAATGAATAATCACTTAAAAATATGTTGAGATATCCTACCTAGTCCATATGTCATATCCATGGCTGACAGTTGCTTACTGGAAGAACCAGGAAGCAGAAATAGAGGATATTGTGCAGCATTTGAGTTTTCTTTTATATATCTCAGCTTTTGCAGTTTTGGGGAAATTTACCTTTATTTAAAAATCTTCATTTAAGTGTTTGACTTGCCCTTTGAAAGTCCTTCATAGAATCTATAGAGTATCTAAACTTTTACACCAAATATTCCCCCAGGTCTCCCCCTATGTTTTCAAAACTGAGCAGCAATAGGCTCCTTCATGCATATTTGGTGGAAATGCCCAGTGTTGCAGTCCCTGTGGACCCAGGTATTCAGCTTACTTCCTAAAATATTGGTATATGAATTCCATCCAAACCCTAACAAAAACAACATAAAAAATGGATACAATATGTGATGCTCGATACTAAAATTCCTGTAAGGTCACAATGGAGGAAGCCCTCTTTGTCTATTTTTGATCTACATTTGTACTATTAGCCCGCTGGAATATAAAGGTATTTCAACACAGACATCCCACCCTGCCGAGGCGGAGCTGCCAGATAAGTTTGGGTTGCGGGAGTTAAGGGTGGTCTCGCAGGTGTGCGGGAGACCACCCTAAAACCCGGTAGACTCCCGGGAGGGGTGGGATGCCTGTCAACACAAAATGCATTATTCTTTTAGTTGTTATAACTAAGGTTTAAACAGGAGAGGCTTATTTTAAATATTAGGAATATGGTTATAGGTTACAGGCAGATTATAGAAAAGAGTGTTGGGGTTCCACTTATTAACTTAACTAATTTGTAGTTTACAACAGTTAGAGAGATGAGTGTTTTTGATAAAAAGATATATATGATCATTCCAGAGGTAAGTTAAAAGGCAACTGTGGCCTCAAAACAAGTGAGGGTTAAATGCAGTGCGCATGGCAAAATTCTCCCGGAGGAGAGACAGAGTCCTATATGGACTCTGCCAGGCTCCTGGTGGCCAGTTTTTGGGACTTTGGAGGGGCATAGCAGGGCAGCCATTTGAAGCAGGGATGTAAAATAAGGATATTATTACACTACAGAGTGGGGCCAGTAGTGGGTTAAATTATAGTTTTGTGGGTGGACATGCCCTTTAAAAGGGAGTCTTATAAGATGATTTTACTATAAAGCTTTAATGGAGCATTAAAGGATAACTGTATTGCCTCTATGCATTTTTTTAAAAAACTGCTTTCAAAAGAGTAAGGGCTCGTTCACACTACATCAGTTTGTATCCATTTTTCAAACGCAGGTGCGTTTAAAAAAATGGACAGACAGTAAAACACCACAGGATTTCATAATATCGTTCACACCTGCTGCGTTCTAATTCGTTCCAGTCCTTTTAAAAAACGCACTGCATGCAGCATTTCTGTCCGTTTTTTCATGCATTTTCTATAGAAATCTATGGAATACACATTGTGAAAAAATGCATAGAAATGTATGAAAAAAATGGATGCAAACTGACAGAAACACATGCTGTGCATTTCTGGCAGTTTCTAGTGTGAACAAGCCCTAAAGGTATGCAGCCCTCCCCATACATTTTTTTCCTGATTTCGAGCTTCTCTCTGCCTTCAATTAGCCACAGTGTGAAAGGGGTGTAACAAATCTGTCTGCCTGTAACTGTCACTCAAAACTAGCATGTGAGAAAACACTTCTTCACCCATCCTTGATCAGCTTGATTATGTAGGCTGTATCCTAGCAACCGAACAGTTCAAGTTTGTTTGACTAGCAGAGGAGGTGGAGAGAGGTTGTAACAGACATTCCTACCAGCCAATGACAAGTGATATGTTAATCAGGGCCCTCTAGGAGGCGGGCTTTTAGCACTCATCTTTGCTGTGTGATATCTAAGGGAAGGCAGCACAGTTGTAAATGAGAGTAAGCAATTTCAGCTGCTGGAAGTGTGGACGTGTAATGGGGGTAATGCTATTTTTTTTGATATTGTTGTCCTTTAATGTTAACCTTTAAATAAAAATGCAACAAGAACAAATACGAGCATGCTTATTTATTTGTGTCTATAGCCTATATTTATTTGTGAAGGCAATTTACAAGGATGTGAATATTTTTAGTCCATATTTTTGAAGGTACATGTTAATAGTATGTGATATTACTAAGTGCTAAGTCCATAGATGAATTGTAACAGGAAGAACTGTTATACTGGTATATAATTTCCTCCAAAAATACCAGTTCTGTGCTGGTGTTGCAGGTTTTGTTTTATCAATATCTACTCAAAGCTTATGTTAACATGCCCTTCTGAGAGACCCTAAAAGATTTCTGTGCTTTCTGGTATACATTTCCAGAACTGTCTTCTTAAGGCTGGGATTGGTATGGGCCCTCAGTAGCTGTGAAGAAATCTTCAAGCAAAGAACGGAGAAACTCAAATGTGGGCCTTTCCTCTGGACTTTCTTTCCAGCACAGAAGCATCAAATCATACAGTTCATTAGGACAATTATCAGGTTGGGGCATACGGTACCCTTTTTCCAGGTTCTCTATTACCTCAGGATTAGTCATACCTGGTGTGAGAATGACAGGTTAACAAGAGCTCTTACACAGTTTCACCATATTTAACGTCCTGATACTTCCTGACAGAACTCTTCCAACACAACCATTTGATTCATGCTTTTGTCTACAATGAGCTAAGCCCACATTCTCTTTAGGTGGCCATACACATGTGATTATGATTGCACGTGTTCCCAAATGCATACATGCAGTATATGGAAGATCATTTCAGCTCCTTTCACTTAAAAGAAGGCAATTTTCTGTCAGGTCGCAATGCCAACAACGGTAGTTTATTGGCACTATGGTAAGTTATTTCCAGTCCCCACACCTTACCGTTATTCACCAAATGCTGTCAGATACGACGGGATTTGTCAAATATCAGCCACACCCATGGCTAAGTGATATCAGCACCTCAATACCTTTATGTAAATGCGCCTCTATGATAACATTTAATACACTGAAAGAATGAAACATGGCACTGCTTACTTCAACAGCAAAGTTAAAGAAGATTTAAGAAGTCTATACACCCCTGCAAATCTTATTTACCTTTACAGCAAAATCTGCTTCTATACAAGAAGTCAAATACAAATTAAAAAAACAGTTGAATAACTGGATAATCATCCTCACCTTCCCCCCGTTCCTTTTTGCACTTATTGATTGTACCCATGGTGAGAACCTAAGCTACTAAGTCCTCACCCCAGGGTAGGTTAACGAGAAGTTGGAATACTTACATGAATTTTCCATCTAGGGTCCACGATGAAGCCAATGGAAAGCCAAGCTCTGCAAAGAAGTGTGCTTTCCCTTGAGCCAAACTGTCACTGACAGTAGCTTCATGTAACTATTTCAGCTGATCATAAAAGTTCTAATCAGGTGTGGAGTGTAGGAAAGGTGTGTTTAATTGTCATTTGAGTAAAAAAAAAGGAAAACAAATCATACCAAAGCCTGCTTGCTTTATTGTGAACACCCTTTAATAATAATAATAATAATCAAGGGTGTGGCTGTATTTAGAACCAATCACATAGGTGCTTTTTGGCCGGCTGTGACCAATGTCTCTGTCTGTTGTCAATGTGACCGCACTATTGATCACAACAAACTGTAAGCCAAGTCTACTTTTGTCGCAACCACCAGTGGCTAATGGTCGCCCAGGACGAATATCTTACCGTGTGTAGCTAGCCATACAGAGCTGGGTACACTTAAAGAAGAAAGTCATCAACAAGGGAAGATAATACAGCTCAAAGTGACATCAAAATGTTCAACCCAAACTGATTAGAAAACAAGGGAAAAAACTGGCCAGGGAGGACACCAAAAGGTCTATAGAAACATAAGAGCTGCAGAATGTCTCCTTAGGGCACAGCCACATTGCGCTGCAAATGCAATCGCACATGGAATCGCATGCGATTTCGTTGCATTTGCCCATGCGTCTTCTTCATTAGGTATAGGAAAACGCATGCGATTGCGATCGATTAAAAGTGCGGAACGCAAATCGAATGCACAATCGCAATGCACCCGAAAACTCTCGGTTTCGGTGCGTTGCCGCTTTTAACGTTTGTAATGTTCTAACGTTTGTAAAAAAGCTTAGAGTGCCTTAAGAAGACTGGAGGCGGAAACCTTTTCAGAGGAAAGGGGAGAAGAACATTTCACTTCTAACTGTTGCAGTTGGGGGTGATTTACCTATATATCATTTTTCATTTGAGGGATAAACATCCCCTTTAAAATTGCTAAGTGCTTTAATGAAATTAAAATGTGCTTTAACCAAGTATAAGGTCATGGCCAGAATGCGCCTCAAACGCAATCGCACACAGAATCGCATGCGATTTCATTGCATTTGTGCATGCGGTTTCTTCATTAGGTATAGGAAAACGCAGACAATTGCAATTAAAAATGCGGAATGCAAATCGCAATCGCAACGCACCCAAAAACTCTCGTTTTTGGTGCGTTGACGCGTTTTCAATGATCTGAAAAAAACGCAAGCACAAATGCATAAAAAACGCAGCAGTGTAGCCTAGCCCTTAAGCTCCATACACACAGTCAATACAACACCCAATGAATGAGCATATGAAGAACAGCCATTTAATCCAATAATCTAATGTGTGTGGCCGTTAGATTGGGCATCGTTGATGGTCCAACCTGATGGATCAATGACTGATGTCTGTCCGAATACCAATACATGTATGATTATCCCCCAAAATGGTCGTTTGTTGCAGATGCATTGCCCGCTCAGGCGTTGTGTGTCAAATTGACCATGTGTGTGGAACTTTAGTGGGTGTGAGCATTTATGCAGGTTATGGTGTGATTTTCTCCCCCCTTTTTCACAAAGTTTTTCTAATTTTTGCTTTGTTTATAAATAGCAATTTTGCAATAAATGTGGGAAAAATTTGTACAGAATTTATCATAGTTTCTTTTTTTTTTTTAGTAAACAAAAACCTTCTATTTTGCAGGGTTGTGTGAACTTTTTATATCCACTGTATATTAATATTTCCAATTTGCCTAAAAAACATAACCCCCCCCCCCATTCTCGCTGTCCATGCTACTGTGTTCATTAGGATTGGGGATTTGATTAATCTGTCCTCAAGTTTTAGTCATTTTTATTGTGTTTACTATATAAAGAGTTAATTCAATACTTATTCTTCTATTCATTAAATACCCATTCTTCTATTTGTTCAATACTTTATTCAGTAATGCTTTGCCTTAATGACATTTTTTCATTCCAGTTAACTCACCTGGGTATGGGATTCGTCCATATGTCACTATTTCAGTCAGCAGAATACCAAATGACCACACATCTGATTTAATAGTGAATGTCCCATAATTTATTGCTTCTGGTGCAGTCCATTTAATAGGAAATTTAGCTCCTGTGAACAAGATTACCATTATAACACAATGCTTTTCAATTGAACAAATAAAGATATAGAGACAGTAGACTTAGATATACACCCATGGGCAAGGATCTAAATATGGACTTAAGAGGTAGGTTTTCCACCCAGCACCGATGGTCGGTTTAGTCTACGTTCACACTACACGCGTGAACATCGTGCTTGCGATTTAGTGTGATATTCTGGTGCATTAACAAACCCATTATTTTCAGTGGCTTTGCTGTGCGTTAATGCACAAAACTGCTATGTGCAACGCACTGTATCACAGAACATAGGTGTGAACGGGGCCATTCACAAATCGCACCAAAATGCTCTATAGTGTGACTGAAGCCTTATGGTCTGTAGAGACACTAGAACAAAGCAAAGTATTTCCCCCTTCTCTCTCCTTCTTTCAACCATTCAAAGTCTTAAAAGCCCTCTCAGAGTCCAGGTCACTGGGCAATTAACTCCCAGTCCCACAAATGACTAATATACATTTGGCTGTGTCCTGGCTAAGGTTTGCATGTATGTCATTTGTCTATCTTTTTACCTTCTCTAGCGGTGTATTCATTGTCCACTATTACCCGAGCAAGCCCAAAATCAGCTATTTTGCAACACAGAGAATCTGACACTAGAATATTAGCAGCTCTGAGATCACGGTGAATATAATTTTTTCGTTCTAGGAATGCCATTCCTTCTGACACCTGGAAAATATGAATAAGAGGGAACACTAATTGCATCTTATTTACATGGTTAACATAATTCCATTGCAAAAACCAAAAATTCTGACCAGTAAAAGTTAATTCTCTAGAATTCTTACCTGAGCAGACATATCTATAAGTTTATAGATGGTTAATTTTAGACCTTCTGTGGTTTTTAAGTAATCCACAAGACAACCTATAAGAGATAAAGACAGAGATAGTTACTATTAAGGTAAGGCAGAAGAAGGAAACTGACGGCCCCTTTTTAGGTACCCGTGTTTGTCAAAAAATGCTCAAAATAAATATTCCACAATTAAATTTGCAGACTCCCTTATGAAACAATCACACTCTCAAAGAATTTACAATGGTACCAAGACCAGATTTGTGATATGCTGCAGGAATCTCCCAGTTATCTCACATTACCAGAAAAAGCAACATCAAAACATTTCAGGAGTTCCAAACCGAATTTCAAGTATCTGATAATATGCAGTTCCACTAACTTTAATATAGGCATGCTGACCTGGAACTATTTCCGATAAGACCAATAGTTAGCCCCTAACCCACTACCTACTCTGCTCTATCTGGAAAATGGATTTCCCAAATCTATACACATATAGCTAGTTCACAAGCCCTTAAAAGATCACAAGATAAGAGTCAACTCTAGGACCTCTGACAAACAAAGATTGGGATGAGGCACTGTTGGTACACACTTTAATGATAAAGGGACGATCATATCGGATCTGATGGAATCGCCACATTATCATTAAAGTGTGTACCACAGCTCCGAGAGTTCCCGAGGCCAACAAATGTTCACCGTCAGCTTTGGGATTGCTCTTCCGCAGCTGAATGGAATGTTGCAGTCCCGGTTGTTCTCATTTTACTTTATATAGGAAAAATGCTCAGGATTGTGTGTAGGCTGATCTTTAAAAAGATCTTTTAAGGCTGAGGACACACTGTAATGCGCTCGTTTGCAGTGCACTTGTGATTGCGACTGGCTGGGGATTCACAATTGGAGTGCGTGCGATTGCGCAAAAAATGTGAATCGCATGCACTCCGATTTACGGATCGCACACACATCGCTCCCTAGCTCACTAGTGTGGCCACATCAACTGGGCCACACTAGTGTGTGCTTTTAAAAGTGTGATCTTTTCAGTGTGTACCCACCTTACATCCCCCAAATCAAAGATAAGCTAACACAATTATATGTGCTGCAAAGAACATAGCTAACACAACTCACAATGTCTAAATATGACCCCCCTCACAGTCCACTCTGCCCAAAATTCAAGGGAACACTGGGCACATTCTGCCATATGCTGTGGGCTTGTCCAATTATTCAGGGATACTGGCTACAAATAATACATTTCTGCATGATCATATAGACTCTTCAGTGGGAATGGACTCTAAAGTATGTCATTTTGGCATTATGGATTCGATTTCGGGCCTAGGCACTCTCATTGTGGCTATTAGCCAGTGACTCGCAAGGTGCTCCCTCGCCAGGTCCTCTACCAAAGACCCTCAGCTATAGCACAAGCAAATTCCATGCAAGTGACACTCTTGAGTATAGTTCAAACGTCTTTATTTAATCACATCAAAACACAATGTTTCAGGGATTGCTATATCCCTTTCACCTGATGAGGCACACGAATATGTGAGTAAAATGTCTATATACCAATACGCGAGTTAATATTGAATAAACGAATATGCCAGTGATATATACGAAGGTACATTCCATGAGGCAGTTGATGGAGAGTTCGATAGCCCTTGAATAGTTCGGTAAACCTCAAAACGTTCGGTAACCCTCAAATCTGCGAATCGTTTTAATGGATAATTATCGAATCTGCAAATCATTAATGGGATAGTTATCGAATGTTTGAACACGAGAGCTTGAAAGTAACACGCGAGAGAGTAAAATCGATTTTTCAAAAGTCCTGGATATTCAAACATATTCCCCAGACCATTTCCTAGGTCCTACAGCTATTTACATTAAGTTACCATTGATATTTCATTTGAACTTTTCAAACTATTTGACTCCCATTGACACTAATGGGTCCGTTTTCGAACTTTCGAACTTTCCATATAGTTCGAAAGCGGACCGAACTTTCGGAAGTTCGGCCATCTCTTTCTCCTAAGGATCGTGGCAAACTCCCTATACTTTAGTAGTGGCAGCAGACCGTAACCAAGGAAAGTTTAACGTTCAGAATGATTATGATGCCGCTGCAAAACGCTCTTCGGCATTGGAAACAGTTGCTAGGGACATACACACATTAGCGATAAAGGGCCAATCCAGCTATAGAGCTTGCCCCTATATCTGTGGCTGTTGGACAAATTCCCTACTCACATGTAGTTTAAATGGATCTCTACATTCGAGGGTTACTAAAATCAACTGCTATATTCGAGGGTTACTGAAATTGACCACTACATTCGAGGGCTACAAAAACCGACTGCTACATTTGAGGGTTACCGAACGATACATTCGAGGGTTACCGAAATCGAAGGCTACATTCGAGGGTTACCGAAATCAGAGGCTACATTTGAGGGTTACCGAATTTGAACAATACATTTAGAGGGTTACCAATTCCAGAATTCGATAATTATCGAATTTTTCAATAATAATCGAAAATAATTACAAATAGAGTTCATATAGTTCGAGATTGTCCCAAACTCATAAAGTTCGGGCAAACTTGGGTACGGGTCACTAACGCTAACACAAAACCAGCAAAACTTTATTTATTCAAATAATTAAAGACAATTAGAATTAGATTTTTTTTGGCCTCTGAAGAAATATTACAAGGCCCCAGGAAAATGAGAAATTGACCAGTCCTTGTACAGCAGTACTTTGTAAATCACAAATGGTAGCCCTGGATTAGTAATAATGATAATACTTTACTTACCTTTCTCCATGTACTCAGTCACAATGTAAATGGGTTCCTGAGTTACTACTGCATTTAAACGGACTAGTCGCGGGTGCTGCAGCTGTTTCATTAAGTTAGCTTCAGCCAAGAAGGCTTCTGGTGACATTGTACCGGGTTTGAGACTCTTTATGGCTACTTTTGTGTGCCCATTATAGTAGCCTGCATCACAAGGGCAAAATAAGGGATATGAGAAAGGAATATATGTCATATCAAGTAAAACAAACAAAGAAACATGTGCACTATTTCTTTATCTCATCTGTAAATCCAGGTTGTGTTTTATATGAGCATCTGTGTAACGGTATACTATAGTGCCGAGAATAAGGTTTTGGTTTTTCAATTTATATTTCCTAGGGAGATAGCATAGAGTACTCTAAGGGTGGTAGGAGTACTATTTTCTACCTCATAGAAAAATATAGATTGAAAACTAAAACAATTGTTCTGGGCACAAGAATCCTGTTAAAGGGCAATGATAATGAAAAAAATACTTTGCCTCATCTTAAAAGGCATGTTTACCCATAAAACAAAAAACGGGTCAATTGTCAGTTACCTGCCCCCAACCCCAACTAATATAGTTTGCACATTATTACATGCATCATTAACCAGATATTTAAGGATTATTGTGGTCCACATTCTGGCAGAAAAAGCTGGCATTTCTTCCTCAATCAATGCTGTGACTGCTGACATCACAACCAATGATTGACTGCTGTTTCCCCTGCTGCCTCCTCTGCATTTGCTCATGCTTATAAAAAGCTTCTTGTGCAGAGGGAGAAGGTGGATACATTTGCCAGAAAGGAATAGATAAATATCTGTTGGGCATGTAATAAACTAGGGAAAATCGTGGTTGGGATTGCGGGCAGATAACTGATGTCCCCATTTTTTCGCTTTAAGGGTAGACATTCCCTTAAATCTATAATTAAATGTGTAAGTAGCACTTACGCTGAGGTGTGCATGTTGCTGCATGCCTTCAATCCAGTACTTGTTTTGCTCAAGCTCAGAATCCCCCCTCCTTCTCTTAACAACTTCTATCTGACCAGAGTTTTTTTTATGAGGGCAAGCATGCTCAGTAATCACTACGAGGCAGCACTGGTAGAAGGAATTTCCAACATACCAACTGTTAAAATTGCCAGTTTTCAAAACTCTGTCTGATAATAATATGGAACTTGATTGACAATTTAAATGTAAGAATAGAACCAATAATATTTTGCTAACATCATAATGAATATCTGGGAAAATACAATACAATACAAGTTTTAAGCTAGGTACACCTAGGTAAATATTACACCCCAACCGACTGGCCACATTATGGGCTTGTTCACACTAGGAACGGACAAAAACACAACTTAAAAACACAGTTTTTATTTAAAAACACATGTTTTTGCATGCGTTGCTAACAGTTTGCGTGTTCATTATTATACGTTTGTGTCCGTTTTTTTCTGCGTTTCTATCCGTTGCTTTTTAGCGCATTTTTTACTGCAATTTAAGGGGCAGTACCAAAGAACACTAAAATCCTGATGTCACTTCCTGGAAGTGTGGGAGTTTCAGGAGCTTTTGGAGGGAGAGGTAGGAAGTGTTGTGGAGAGAGATCTTGAGATTTTATGGTGATTTTGCTATTCTTCAGCATGTTTCCTATAACCCGCAGAGTGGAAATGACATCACAGGAACTCCCAGGCATCCTTTTAAAAAAATGGACAAAATCCAAACATGTGCATTGTTATCCATTGTATTTTTACCAGACAGAAATGTGTGCATGCAGTGCGGACTGGAACAGAACAGAATTCAACGCACCAAGTGTGAACGATATTGTGAAATCCTATGGGGTTTTCCTGTCTGTCTGTTTTTTAAAACGCATCTGCATTTGAAAGACGGTTACAAACTGATGTAGTGTGAACAAGCCCTAATAGTTTTGCAACCAACATTTTCCGTCCGATTCTTTCTGGGATGAAGAACTATTACTATTACTTTTTTTAACTCTGACCAACAAACTACCAATCATTTTAATTAATTATCTGTCGGCCAGAAATATGAGGTCAAAATGGACCCTTACTACATTCTGTCATTTTAGGGGAGCTTGTGCCTTGGGCTTGCCACTGCCTGTTGACCTCTAATGAGTGAATTGCTATTACCTCTGTAAGTGGAAGGCTCATAGCGAAAGGTATTACCTACCCATCCACACTTCTCCAAACTGTCCAGCACCTAATTTTTTTTGCAGCTGCAGTTTGTTTCGTGGTATTTCCCATTCATCTGTCCACCATGGCTTTTGGGGACGCTGAGTCTGGCATGGTTCTTTTAAAAGGGTGCACAGCCCATCCAAGGAACCTTAGAGGACATGACAGTAAAAAAGTATCAGTCGGGTTTTTGTGGGTTAGCCTTCATTGTTGCTTTTGCTATAGAATTATAATTTACTGACATAAGCAGTATGTATGAAAATAATGTAAAGAGCAGTATAAAAATGAATAAAACATATACATTATCAATGGTTGTAAGCTGGTATATAGCTTATGTAAAATTACAGTCATAAGATATTATTTTCATGGATATTATTTTAATATTTGGTTTTCCACCTTCACTGGAACAGGATAAAGCCATCAAGGTTCTATTTCCAAGTTTGTATGCAAACTCGCACAGACAAATATCAAAAGATGTCATCTTTGTTTAATGGAACGAAGACAAAGCCAGGATGACTATAGGACATATATGGAATAATTCATGCTCTGAGAAACAGGGATGGTTAGAGGGGTAAAGGAATATGTTTCATCCCCCTTTATAGGGAGGACCAGAAAAACCCAGATTCTGTAAAGGAACTTCAAAACTCCTCCTACAGTATCAGCATCATTAGTAGGGGTTCTGCTTGAGCATCTCTTACCTGTAAACTATTGTGGACATAAACATTTAAGAACATACACCTTGTGATGCATTGTGTGACCTACTGAATTCAATTGCTGTTTTTGCTTGCTTACGTGTATAAAACTGCACCAGTTCTTGTAGCGTGTGAAAAGTTTTTCTTGGAGAAATATAATATCCACCGTTGTCCAAATTACGAATCTTGTAATGTTTCACCACCTCTCCTTGGTTTTGATCCAAATCCCTCACAGAAAGTGAATAGGAGCCTATGGAAATGAGTATAAGATAGGTGATAAGCCAGCAAAGCCACCAGATGTCGATAGTGAGACATATTAAAGAATACTTCACAAACCTCCACATAAAATAGGGCCAATATAGTTGTTTACAATGTCTGGCCAGAGTACATACATTTATTTGCTAGCTGCCACACATGTTTCAGGGATCCTTAATCAAGTGTTTTTTTAAAAAATGAAGGTCTCTATTGTTTGTGTATGATACAGTGCAGTGTGATATTCACAAGGGCCAGAGGGAAGAGGGAAATGTTAGCAGTAAGGAATACATCAAGTTAGACCAAGTAAATTCAAAATGGCATTCAATGAAATGGGGAAAAGATAGTTCATAAAAACAAAACATAAAGCTGCTTCTGTGGGAAAATCACATCTTTGGATATAGAGAAAAAGTTTAAATTGACATTCAGAAGCATGACATTGTTAACTTATTCAGAAAAAAAATGTATGAAAAAAAGTGGATGATAAGAGGATAGTGAAATGGTATACTTCGCTTTCCCTTTAAAGTGCTACCTTTGTTGGTCTCACTCTCACGCACTAGGAAGGATCCCTGCTGATTACCAGGTGAAAGAAGCCGGCGTTCTGCATCTTTTCTACCCAAATCTTTAAAGAACCATCTAAAAGAGAACAGACTTTTTATTACAATGTTCTAGCTTACAGACATTTATTAAAAATGTATGAAAAATGTAAAGGTCGAAACCCAGCACCCTGGATCATTGCCTTATACTTTCCAAAGGTTTTCATTTTGTTGGAGAAAAAAACTTTTGACCTCCTTTCACAGTTTTCTAGATTAGTTTTCCTTTGATAAAAGTAATCACACATGAGCTATTCTGCATTTATGTTCAAATTGTATTTGCCATATCACTTCCTATAGCAAGCTGTAATTACATATCCAAATCAGGGGTTCAGCTTTTGAGCCAGGCCCCTGACACACACCACTCTTCTCCTTTATCTCCTGTGATCAGCAGTTTTTAAACAGCTGATTGTGTATACATCAGTAAAGGCTAGGTTCCACTACAGTGTGTAGGAGCGCGATATGCGCTCCGTTCACGCTTCCAGTCCGCATTGCCATTGCAATGTTACCAGGTAGTTCCCACTATTTGTACTGCAGTCCTCAGAGCAGGATTATCCACAAGGCAACCCTACGCACCTGCCTAGGGCCCAGGAAACGTCTGGGGGCACAGCTTCAGAAGCAGTCTATACAATATATGTAGCAAAAAATGATGGCACTGCCTTGGGCCCCATATGATCTTAATCCATCTCTGGCGGTCCTGGCCATTATTGGTTCGCATGCGTGCATGACTTATGGTGCAAATTGCATGCATGCCAATAACATGATATGGCCTGAAACGCAGCGCACATGGAGTATCACACACAGAAGCACATTGCAAAAATCCTGCATGCGCCACTGTGCATGATAGTGGAACCTTACCCTAAAGGTGCAAGCGATCAGCTGTTTAAAACACTGTACTGGACTGGCAGTAATTTTAAACAGCTGATTGCGTATACCTTTATTTACCTTTACTTACTTACTGCTGATCACGATACTATTAGGGTGATTGGCGGGCCTTCTTCGTGGGGCTATAGTTACACCACTGATTCTTACACCCCTAGAACCTATTTATTCTGCTGTGTTTTAGAAGTGCTTGGGGTAATGGCTAATACACAATATAAGGAACACTATTTCCTACTCATTAAAAATGGGTGGGGTAAAATCACAAAACTTTGCAATTTTTCATTACCTTAATACCCTGCATGACAATTTCACACCAGTCAGCCCGTCTGCCAACTGCCATACTGTGTCCCTAAGACAGCACTATTAAATAATTTGTACAAATATTTTGGCCATGCCCCCCAATGACATTTCCCAATTTTAAATATAATTTGTACACTTTTAGTATGACCTTTACTAGCCTTTGAAATAATGCATGGTAAATGTGAAATTGTCTTCTCAATTGACATTGTGTCTCACCTGTTAGAAAAACACATCCATCTCAGCTACTCACACCACATTAAAGGAATAGTTCACTGGAAAAGTGAACTATTCCTTTAATGCATTGATTGAAGACCAGGAGGTTTAGGAGCAATGCCTTACCTCCCGTTCTTCAATTAATTTCTCAGGAATCATTAACGAAGCGCGGCTGCACTAACAGGTCCCGACCGCTCCCTGGTTTTCCAGCAAACTATTCCTTTAATACACTGACAATAAAGATGGGGGAAAACACCTTACTGAGAGAGTAATAGACACTGGGCATAAATGTTGAATTTATATCATTGCCAATGATGCAACAATGGCCTGTAAACAGGGCCGCCTCCCTAATGAGGTAGGGTGAAGCACATTAAAGAGTTGCACCCTGTAGGAAGGCAGCCGTTTTGATGCAAGAAAAAAACTTACAAGTCACTGTGGGCAAACCACCCACTTTCAATTATAAAACCACACCCCTTCTGGCAGCAAGGGGGGGTAGCATTTGGAATTTTGTTTCATGTTCCCAAAAGTCTAGAGACGGCCCTGTCTGTAAATAAATACCAAAAAGGTAAAATCAAAAAATAGTCATGCAGTTACCAAAAAAGGAAACATTCGCTAGTTATTATTCTTACGGTTCAGATTCAATGCCATTTATTGGTGACACAAAATTGTATGGCACATATCCCTCTTGTCCAGTTCGGAGTGACTGAGCCTTCCACCATTCACCTTCACTGCAGAGGAAATAAAACAGTGACATTATCTGAAAATGACACATTCTGTTCAAGTTAACATTTTGGGTAACCTGCATTAAGGCTGCAACTTCTATTTCTTGGCATAAATTATTTCTAATATTTCATTTTTATCTCTAATCATTTTTATCTCTAATTATAGTGTAATGTAAATGCTTTAAATGCTGGCAACTTAGCTGATTCACTACGTATTTGGTATGATCAGAATCGGATCAGTGGTTGTCTGGGAGGAAGTTATATCTGTCATAAGAAAAATAAAAAATATGGCCCCCCCCTTGTTTCCTAGGCCTCCCTATGGTTGCTCTCCCTGCTCCACTGGTAGGTACACACCATACAATAATTCGGCCCGACCGACATTTCAGTGTTTTGGTCGGTCGGGCCAAATTATTGTATGGCGAATCTGACCGATCGCCGACCGTTCCTTCGTCCGAATCGAACCGATCATACAGTCATCTATGGACCGCACGATCAGTCGTGATAACTGTCGGACGCGGCTGCTTTTGCAGCGACCGACAGTCCTTTCTCCTGGCTGACCAGTCGAAAGTCGGTCGGTCAGGAGGAAAAATTGAAACGTGTGTACCTAGCTTTATAGTTATTAGTCCAACCTACTTCCTCCTCAATTTCCTGCCTAAAAGTTGATCCAGAGGAAGGCAAAAAATCCCCAGTATGAAGGGAAAAAATACATTTGTTTGCCTTAATTTATTAAGCCAGTCATACCATAATTTACAATTTTACCATAATCTACAGTACATGTTTATTTTTGGGTGTTTGTACATTTTACTCTAACAGACCTAATTAGAGAAGATTACCAGAATTAACACTCACTGTTGTAGAATATGTAACTTCTCTCCAGCCTCGAATCCCAGGTCTTCAGCATGAACAGGCTCATAACTGTACAGGGCCACCACCTGGTTATCTGAAGGGTAAGTCATGCAATGTATAAACTTCTACTTATTTGAAGTAGTTATCTTAACCAATATTTCAAAATGCATGTTAACCATGTACACAATAAATAGCTGCACCCTACATCCTTTGAGGTTCAGACTGTTCAAATTTCATACTCCCTGTCACTACGTGTACTGTGGTATACAAATCCACGACTCCCCCAGCTACATTCTTCTCAGACTTTGAGAACTGGCTTACATTTTTCCTCTCTACTGACGGTCCTGTTCTAATTCTGGGCGACAGTTAGGCACGAAATGAGGATATTGCTAGATTGGTTGGACTGGATGTGCGTATGTCTTTATTCAACCTCAAATACTATACTATACTATACTATACTACTATACTATACTATACTTTAACTGTGACAACTCTGTTCTATCCTGGCCCTCTTGTTTCCTTCACTTAAGCATGTCCCACCCCCAAAACTATAATCCCCTCAACACTGGCCCCACCATGTAGTGCAGTTTAATCCTTACCTCACACCCAGCTCCATCTGGTTCTCCTGTAGTCCCCCCCCAAAGTCCAAAAACTGCCCACCAGAGCTAGCAGAGTCCATATAGGACTCTACCTGCTACCTGGCCTCCGGGAGAAGTTGGGCAGGCGTACTGCAGCCCTTCTCCCCCTCCCTCCCTCCCCCTCCCTCTCTCTCCCTCCCTCTCCCTCCCGTTCTGCTATCCCTCCCCCTAGCAAAAACCCCTTTAAATTAGCCTTCCCCCTGTCTCCCAGCCCCAACCCCATAATTTATTTTTAGAAAGCTCCCCAAACACTTACTTACCTCTCCTCTCCTCTGCGGCACTGAATAACCGGCAGCCGCGTCCGTGATTGGCTGCCGCTCAGCCAATCACAGACCGCGGCTGCCGGTCCCACCCTCTGCTTGCATTTCCTCGCAAGCAGAGGGCTGGGAGCGCGGCGGAGAAAGAGGGTAGTAAGTAGAGTTTGGGGGGGTTTCTAAAGTAAATTAATCGGTTGGGGCTGGGGGACCAGGGGGAAGGCTATATTAAAAAATAGAATTAAGGGTGGACATACCCTTTAACATCCTCATTTGGCCACTTCTTTGATCTTCTCTTCACTAAAAACCTCTCTGTTTCATCTTTTGAAACTAACCCCTACCCGCTTTCAGATCACTATCTTATTACTTTTCTTGCCCAACACTCTCCTGTTTCTCTTGACCCTCCTTCTTTTGGGTACGTCTATAATACCCGATCCATAGATCTTCCAGTGCTGGCTTCTTCTCTCTCCTCTAGTCTCTCTACCATTCTGTCCAACTCTGACCCTGACTTGCTTCTTAACTCCTACTCTGTCCTGAATAATGCTATTGATTCCCTTCCCCCTTGCAACCCTGCAACTGCCATCTCTCAAATCCTCATCCCTGTCTCAGTCCTATAGTCCATTTATTCATTGGTGCACAAGTGTTACTGAGCGGATGTGAAGAAAGTCTCGTATGCAGGCTGACTTTCTCCATTACAGGTTTATACTACAATAGCTCAACACCACACTTTCGGTAGCAAAACAAAAGTACTATAGGATGCTTATAACTAATAACAAATCAAACCTATGCTGCCTGTTCTCCATATTTAACTCCCTTCTCTGTCCCTTGCCCTCTTCTCTCTCCACACTCTCCTCAAGACTTTGCTGACTACTTCATAAATAAAATGGTCCATCCATACGCAGATTCCTAGTCCTCTGCATAGCTCTTAGATTCTTTTACCCACACCTCCCTCTGTTGCTCTTGAATCTTTTAGCCCTGTGTCCCAGTCAGAGGTCTCTCACCTGCTTCAGACATGTCCCCTCGATTCCATGCCCTCTTTTCTGCTGAAGCACTGTAATCAGGAAGTTACCCCTATACTAACCCACATATTCAACACCTCCTTGTAATGTGGTATTTTCTCTTCCTCTTTAAACACGCCCACGTGAAACCCATAATCAAGAAAGCCTCCCTTGACACCTATTGTCTAGCTAACTACTGACCAGTCTCTCTTCTACCAATAGCCTCTAAGCTACTGGAACGTGTTGTCTTCTCCTGTATCGCTAATTATCTTCATTCTCACAACTTACTGGACCCCTTGCAGTCAGGGTTTCATCCTGCGCTCTGTGCTGCACATCTACCTGGCTCCCCATTAATCAACGCATTATCTACAAAATCTTTCTCTTAACATTTAGATCCCTTCGCTCTACTGCTCTTTCTTATATTTCTTCTCTCGTGTCCCCATATGTCCCTGCCCGTACCCTCCGCTCATCACAGAACCTTATCTCTTATCTCTTATATAGACCCCCCACTCACTGCCTCCTCTCGCCTTAAACCTTTTTCTCTTGTGGCTCCCATCCTCTGGAATTCTATTCCCCTCTCTCTACGTCAAGAAACCTCAATAAACAAGTTTAAATCTAACCTTTCATCCTATCTCTCTGAGCACAGCATAGGACTGTTGACACTGCACCAGTTATTTCTATGGCACTTCCACCTTTTCCTATGTATCTGTATGTTACCCACATAATTAGATTGTAAGCTCTATGGGTCAGGGACCTCTTTCCTCATGTTACATGTTTCAAGCACTTGTATTTTTCACTATGCACATACTTATATATTTATCTATATTGTACAGAGCTGCATCCCCAAGAGGCACTGTAGAAAAAACATATACATACATATATTATAATTGGTCCCTATACTTTAGTGACTGCTGGCCCCCTGAATAATCTTTATATACAAAGTATAGGGAGACCATCAGAAACTTGTACAGGTGAATTCCATCAAAAATTTACAGTCATCATCTATAAATTGAACACACGGTCCAATATTTCATCCTGATCATCCTGCCAACATGATATTTTGATTACTTGAAATATCAGCAATAATTTTACCCACAACTGATAAATCTCAGAAATTTTTTTTTTTAAATCATACGAAAGTTCAATCTGATATGTTGTTCAATTTCGTTTGATCATGCAGACCTCAATGGTCTGCGTGATTGGTCATATCCAGTAAACTTTTTTTATCTGACCAGAAGCCTTCCAATCAGTTTAATGGTCAGTAGTCGTTTAGTCTAGAAGACACAGGCCTTACTATTTGTACCCAGCTTTAGGCCCTGGAAAAGACAAATGTAAGTTTTTTTCCAAATAAGGCTAGGGAATATGGGGTGCTGTTTGTTCCCAGATCATTTTGTAAACAAAATCACTTTGGTGACAAAAAGAAATTCTGTGGTAACAAAACACACATTTGGTAAAAAAAAGCCCAACACTTTGGTGACAACACTATATTTAGTTGACCAAAAGAAATACTGTGATAACAAAACATACATTTAGTTAACAAATAAAACAACTCTAGAACCAAAATATATATTTCAATGACAAAAACCTATTTTGGTGAACAAAATGTACATGGGATCAAAACAGGTTTTTTTTTTGTATACAAATAGTGGTGAAGAGTCACAGAAATAAATATTGCATATCACAAAATAAATTGTCTGTAACATACTTGTAATGTTCACCAAATAATTTCTGTAGAACAAGTCTGTCAGTTTTGTTCACCAAATAATTTCTGTAGAACAAATCTGTTCACTAAGTAATTTCTGTAGAACAATTGTGTTCTATCAATTCTGTTCACCAAACAATTTCTGTAGAACCATTCTGTTTACCAAATAATTTCTGTTGAACAAGTCTGTAAATTTTGTCACATTTTTTTTTACATTTGGCAAACTTTTTTTATATAATCGGTCAAAAATTCAGTGAACTAATACAGTTTACCCTAGCATTGAAGTGACATTTTGGATAAATATTTGCTGAACTCTTACCATGCAGTGGAGAATTAGGTGAAAGTTGGCCTGTGTATGAAACCAGTGGGTCCTGTATGTCATAATTTGAAATGAGCTGAGAAAAAAAAACAAGTTTTAGTTACACATTTTCTTCAATACACATATTGAAGAAACATAACCATACTGCATAGTCAGAACCAGCTTTATACACCATGAACTATACTTATACAGCAAGTGTGTGTGTTTAAAACATTTGTTCCTATTACTAGAGTGGAAGGTCATAGTAAGATGCAGACTTACACAATTCTATTGATTTATGTTAAGGTACTACAGATAAATGGGTTGAAATGTAAAATGGAATCTGACAATGTATACGCCAAGATATACTGTGTACATTATCCAAGCTAGTTTCCTAGGGGTTTATTTATTTCAGTGTGATGTTCTGTTTTGGGGTCTTTTCACTAGAGATGGCTGCATAGAAACTATGAAAAGGAGTCAGGAAAGCAAGGGAGGAGACTACCAGTGGCGTAAATAGAAAATACAGGACCCCCTGCAGAACTATGATGGGGCCCCTATCCATGCTTCCTCCACAGTGGTTTTCTGGGAGGAGGCTTTATCTGTGATAGGAAAAATAAGAAGATGGGCCCCCCCTGTGGTTGCTCCCCCTGCTCCCCTGGTAGTTATGCCCCTGGATACTACTATCCCTAGACTTAGTATGCAATGAAATAGTTATCCTACAGACAAACACTGTATATTTTTAAAACCAATTATCCTATACATCAAACCATGACATTAATGTTCTGTTTTCTTTTAAATACATGAAGGCAATCTCAGAGCAGATATGGGCTCATTCGTGAACCCAATAGACAATTTTGCCATTTTAGACAAATTGTTCCCTTCTTACTATGTCCAATAACCATTACTGACCTCAGTCTTCTCGCGAGGCAACTGGCAGTGCTCACAGATATCGAAGTTTTCAATCCAGTCATCTTCATACTCAGAGCTGCAACCACACCCCATGGTACCTGCAGACATGAAATAATTCAAATGGGTGTTAAATGGAAGCAAAAATGTATATATATATATTATAATATATTATATATATATATATTATTATATATATATAGGAGAAGTGAACGGAGGCATTCACAGGTCTCACAGCAAAGTAAGTGTTTTATTCAAACAATGGTTTACATGTTTCCGCCCCAGATGCGGGGCCGTCTTCAGAACTCAGAAAAGTGTATAGTGCAATAAATACCATGTTGCTCCAATCACCAAGTCGCGGCGTGTATGCGATCGTGCACCCAGGCATCCGATGAGTAGGAGTGCCCACTGTTCCCCACTACCATATATATATATATATATAATATATATATATAATATATAAATATATATATATATATATATATATACACATAAGGAAACAATTTCTAATCTAAACATTGTAGACCATTTTTGGTGCTATTTCTTTAAATCGTGTGGAGGATTAGAATAATTTAACCCATCACAAACAATGTGCTATTAAGACAGGAATAGAGGTACTTTAGCAGGTCATTTTAATACTAGAAGATGATAGGCCTTAAACACAGGCAAATGATACAATAGAAAGAGTAAGGTGCGGGGAAGATAAAGAAAAGGAATTTGCAATAAAATTAAAAATTTTCATAAAGTATGATCTTCTTTTTATGTATTTACTAGCAGTTGTTGCCCGTGTACACTTGTGGGTAAAGTGTTTTTTTACGTGCAGGTGTGTGTTTGGCTTATATGGGAGAGAAAGGCCGAAAAAGAAGTGCACAGTTGGTAATGTACATCATGTATTTAATAGTTATGAGTTGAGGAGGTGACATTGCTTGAGGGACGTATAGCACATGTTTATTGCAAAACCTTATATACAACGTTATCAGTTTTTCCACTTGGAGCGTAAATATACATATGTTGTGTTGTGGTGAACCTATTCGTGAACATGCTACATGGAATTTGCAGTGGAAAACGTGTTGATTGCAACTGAATATCGCAGCACTTGAGTGATTGACAGCGTCAATGTCTCTGATCATGTGACGTGCTGGCTTTTTGTCTGTGTTGTTAAAGCCGGGCTTCATTCTGTTGCGCTGTCTGAGCGTTGTGTGTTTTTAATAAGCATGCTCAATTTTTTGCACATTAGTTAGCAGTATGTCACCTCGTTTGCGCTTTATCACTTTATCCTTGCTCAAGGACCAATTTATATTGACTATTAGATCCCAATCAATAAAGTTACTTTCTGGTCCAAATTGAAAGTGCCATGATGTCTTTGTTCTTTTAGTTGTAACTGTCAGTGAAGTGTGTGACATGTGGGCAGTGTGTGTCTGTTTCTTCTAGGTAATAGGTAATGCAGGTAATTCCCATGTACCATACCCCCCATCCATCCCAGTTTGAATAGGTGGATGGGGCATGTCTGCAATGTTGCGGTGGGTGGGGGCACGGCATTCTAGGGTGTGGATAGTCTGTGTCGTGTCTGTGATGTTGTTGTGTCCAGGTGGCTGGGATGTGACATTTGGTGGTCGCGATATTTGGGGGCATGGCTACCCTGTTTCAAAGCGTGGGTGTGGCCGTGCCATTTAGGGGCATGGGTGTGGTGTTTGGGGGTGTGCCTGTGATGTTTGGGGGCGGACCATAATGTTTTGTTTTTTTGGGGGGATGTTTGTGTATGTGGGTGTGATTCGGGAACAGACCTGGGATGTTTGGGGGTGTGGCCATGATGTATGGAGGCGGACCATAATGTTTTGGGGGGGGGGTTGGGGGTTGACCACAACATCTGGTAGTGTGGTCACAACATTTAGGGGCCTGGTTATAATGCATGGCAGTTATCTTTGGGGGGGTGGCCTTGATGGTTGGGGTATGAGCTTGCCGTGACTGCAATATCTGGAAGCGGGGTCACATTCCAGGGGGCTCTGCTTTAAATTTCTTAGCATGACAATAACCGCAAATAACCGCAAATGTGATTCATATCCTCAATAGCAACATAGTCTTTCCAGGGTTTATATTTATATATAATGTGGTTTATATCACCAATTGTAACATAGTCTTTCCAGGGTTTATATTTGTATATAAATGTGATTCATATCATCAATAGTAACATAGTCTTTCCAGGGTTAATATTTGTATATAAATGTGGTTCATATCACCAATAGTAACATTGTCTTTCCAGGGTTTATATTTGTATATAAATGTGATTCATATCACCAATAGTAACATCGTCTTTCCAGGGTTTACATTTGTATATAAATGTGGTTCATATCACCAATAGTAACATAGTCTTTCCAGGGTTTATATTTGTATATAAATGTGGTTCATATCACCGATAGTAATATATTCTTTCCAGGAGTTATATTTGTATATAAATGTGATTCATATCACCGATAGTAGCATAGTCTTTCCAGGGTTTATATTTGTATATAAACGTGGTTCATATCACCAATAGTAACATAGTCTTTCCAGGGTTTATATTTGTATATAAATATCATTCATATCACCAATAGTAACATAGTCTTTCCAGGATTTATATTTGTATATAAATGTGATTCATATCACCGATAGTAACATAGTCTTTCCAGGGTTTATATTTGTATATAATGTATTCCATATCACCAATAGTAACAAGTCTTTCCAGGGTTTTATTTTGTATATAATATCATTCATATCACCAATAGTAACATAGTCTTTCCAGGGTTTATATTTGTATATAAATGTGATTCATATCACCAATAGTAACATAGTCTTTCCAGGGTTTATATTTGAAAACTTCCAGGAGCAAATTGTAGTGCGTTACAGACCTTAAGGGAAATGTCTGGTTCCCTATGTTATAGAAGCTGTTGTTCTGTGTCTGCAGCTCTCTGAGTTGTGTTGCCGTACATTACGCTTTTGTTGTGTCACTGAAGTGGACTCTGTGTCTGAGTTGTTGAAGTCGGGCAGCACACAGAGCCCAGGCCCTTCATCTGAGTTACTGAATTGTGGACTCACACTCTGCAAGTGACGTGCAGGATTTTTATTGTTCAAACTAGACTTCGCGGGCATCGGCCCTTTCAGAGGGCGTCGCCGTTATGTGAATGCATTCAGAGTTGTGGCTGTGAGGTGAGCACATACATACATAGATACATACATAGATACATACATACAAGATTTCTGATTTATATAGTAGATGACCTTGGTCACTTTTTTTCTTTAGGCTGAAGGGGCAGGTTGGGGGGAAAAGGGAGTAGGGGGCAGAGGTCCAGCTTATAAACTGGAATACCCAATGGGACTGAGACCCTAAGGTTGTTTTAGTGTAACTAGCTTTTTATACCCTGCCGTGGTTGGAGAATAGTCTTTCCAAAATCTAACTTGCTACAATTGAAAGAAAGTAGGCCAGAAACACCTTCCCCTTTTAGAAACTAATAAAACCATGGTCAAATTTCTTAATAGGGGTTGTTATGTTGAGTATCACAACTAGATAATCCCTCATTTCTTTAAGTGATTCCAATAAAGTCTTGAATCACAATATACAAGTACTGGTTCCCAGCCTGGGCAATTTAGGAGCCAAAATGCAGACATAAAAACTGTTACTTGTTTGGGAACAGGTGTGAAATTAATCAAATAGGCAGTGACAAATCTACATATTAGTACAAATGGAAACTTAGCTCCATACTTATTGTCCTGGTACAAGTATTAGCATGAACTGGATTAAACATGAATAAAGTTACATGTCAATAAACCCTGTGTATTAATAATAAAGTGTATTAATAAAATTTAATAATAAAGCAGTACAGCTGCTGCTCACAATAATGACTTTTGAGCACACAGCCAATGGTAGGCCACTATCCAAATGTGGAGGGCGTCATTCAATTTTTTTTCTTTTAAAAGACAGGGATCCTTATCAGCCATAGAGCAATAAACTGTTACCAGTCTAGTTTCCTATAGCCTCTTTGTTTTCACACAATTTAATCATCTTGGCTGAGTTTTCCAAACTATGCAAAGACTAATCCAAGAAGTAGTTGAAGGGAATTTAAGTTGGGAAGAGAGCACCAGGGCAGCCCTGATTGAACACTCTATGTATATGAGGAGAACAAGTTTTTAAAAAAAAAAACTAATGTGAAAGCTTTTCTCCCCAGAACAACTATACATTACAAGATTCTTCTCTTGTAAGTTGTATTAAGGTTACCCCAGTCCATGTATTCTTCAAATGCCCCCTGCCCCCAGTATTCACTGTCTCTATGCACAGATTATTTTCTATAAGACTTTGCTGCTTGATACCTTGCAGTTTATCTTCCATCGATCATGCATTACTGGCAGCTTTCTGACAATAGAAATAACTAGCTGATTTTAATGCTATTTTCTTGGGGTGGGGGTAGAGCCCTCGCTAACACAATATTACATTAGGTAGCACGGGTTTTACACTCATTTATGGGTGCATCTTTCCAGGGGCAAGTGCAGGATTTCCAATGGATTAATTCCTCAATGGGCTACCACTAAACATGCTCAGAAGGTCATGACCAAATACATCCAAATATTCTATTTATCGGCAAGACAGAAAATGTCCATTACCGGCTCTACTATAGTAGAGGGAGCTGATAACATCAGAGATATACAGAGAATATACGGACCCATTGCCCCTGTGTATATACAGTATAATATAATGCAATGTTGACATTCAGCTACACAAACACCATCAGGATCTGTCAATGACCTCTCTTCCTTCTCACTAAGCTCCATCACAGTGTAGTAGTATGCTGCTGTCAATCACAGGGCAGACTGGGTACATTTTTGGGGGGGGGGATGCTTCTTCTCACTCGCAGCTCAATTAGCAATGTAACAATCTATGTGACAGTCTATGTAACAATCTATGTAACAGTCTATGTGACACTCTATGTAACAATCTATGGGCAGCAGGAGAAGTTGAACAGCATACAGCACTGAGCAAGCAGAAAGGTCTTGTACTTTTCCCTACACTTTTTTTTTTACTTCCTGTGCTCATTTTTAGCATTTTTCTATTATTCTCTTAACATTCCTCTCTTCCTCCTGGTTAATTAATTTGGCTTGAAGAACCAAATTACTGTTCTTTCTATTTCTTCTTTTTCTTCTTCTTCAATTTAATTCTTCTGCTTTTTGGGACTGTACACAGTTTTTGAGGCAGAGAAATGAAATTCGGTACAGACGTGCAGGGCATATAGTAGAAGTGTGCTATTACCTAGCTAAGGAATCTGCGGAAGCGTTACTGCTTTATTGTCAAATTACGGGACATTTTGTCCCTTAGACTATAAAGGTAACAATCCTCAAATGTGAATATTTCAAAACAGTTTGTTTCATGGTCAAAAACACAAATGCTTATACCCCCAACCCCCACACAGACACAGGTACACCCACCTACTGACCTACCTTTCCATTACCATGGAATATGCTTGTGATGTTGTTTTGTACTTCTTCCCTTGTAAATTTGGAAATGTGTTCTGTGAAAGCTTTTACTTCCTTCTGGTGGATTTTAACCCAGATGTCATCCACTTATCTGAACTAGTGGCTGGGTGCTATGCCCTTAAAGGTATTAAGTGCCTGTTTTTCTACCTCCTCCATGTAAAGGTTGGCCACAATGGGTGAACCTGGAGATCCCATAGCACATCCATGTTTTTGCTTATAGAACTTATCCCTGTATTTAAAATAGGTGGTATTCAGGCACAAGTCCAGTAAGGAACACACCTGTTCTGGGCTGAGATCAGTTCTGCTGGTAAGAGTGCTGTCTTGGCCTAGATGTTTTCTCACCATGTCAACAGCCTCCTTGGTGGGTATACAGGTGAAGAGAGATGTGACATCATAGGACACCATAGTTTCTTCTGCACCAAGTACTATATCTTTAATCTTGTTGGTGAAATCCTGAGACTTCTGGATGTAATGCTTAGAACTTCCCAGCAATGGTCCTAAGATGTTGGCTAGGTATTTTGCCACCTTGTATGTTACAGAGTTGATGCTGCTGACTATAGGTCTTAAGGTGGCCATACATCTGTGCGATATTACTTACCCGACCGAGCGCTCACGCAATGTTCATCGATACTGCCGGAACCACCTCTCCCGATCTTATATTCGACCGACATGCGATCGCAAAATGAATGGGATTTTGCAATCACATGTCGGTCGGATATAAGATCGGTAAAAAATACTGGAAACTGGAAATACGTACAGGTTGGATTGTATGAATACCGGAAACTGAACTGGAAACAGGTGCTGGCTGGGTGAAATGAAGACCAAAGGCTGAACTGGAAACAGGTGCTGGCTGGGTGAAATGGAGACCAAAGGCTGAACTGGAAACAGGTGCTGGCTGGGTGAAATGGAACCAAAAGCTGAACTGGAAACAGGTGCTGGCTGGGTGAAATGAAGACCAAAGGCTTAACTGGAAACAGGTGCTGGCTGGATGAAATGGAGACCAAAGGCTGAACTGGAAACAGGTTTGGACACAGGTGCTGGGCTGGGTGAAATGGAGACCAAAGGCTGAACTGGAAACAGGTGCGGCAACGCAGGAACGTGGCCACAAGTAAGAACCGGAGCCTTACATTGCCCCCCCCCCCCCGGGCAACCTCCAGGTGCCTGCAGGTTTCTCTGGGTGTCTTGAATGAAAAGCTTTGATCAGCCTAGGAGCGTGAACCTGCTCAGCCGGTTCCCATGAATTTTCTTCAGGACCAAAACCTCTCCATTTAACCAGATATCGCAACTTCCCTGCAGATACCTTGGCGTCCAAAATCGCTTCAATTTCACACTCCTCAACATTCTCAAGCAAGATAGGAGGTGGAGGAGGAGGTGGCGGAGTCAACGAAGAATTAGTGATATATCTCTTAAAAGAGGAAACATGAAATACTGGGTGTACTTTCAGCGATTGAGGGAGTTCCAGTTCAAAAGCAACAGCGTTTATATATCTTATAATCCGAAAGGGTCCAATAAAGCGAGGACCCAGCTTGCTAGAAGGAATTTTCAATCTCAAATTTTGTGTTGAAAGCCAAACAGAATCACCAACCTTAAAATTTGACGAATCCCTTCTAGATCTATTAGCGGACCTTTGAGCCTGGACTTGGGCTTGAGTGATGAAATGCCTCAGTTCCGTGGACTTCTGTCTTAGCAGCTCCAATCGAGTTTGAAGATCTGGAACATTAACTGCTGCCGGAACATCAATAAGGAAAGTTGGATTAAACCCGTAATTTGCAAAAAATGGTGAGCATTTAATGGAGGAATGGATAGCGTTGTTATAGGCAAACCCTGCCAATGGTAAGAGAGAAAAACAATCCTCTTGAGAAACTGAAGTATAACAACAAAGGTACTGTTCAAGTGTTTGATTGGTTCTTTCGGTCTGTCCATTAGACTGTGGGTGATAACCTGAAGAAAAGGAATTATGAATGCGTAAGGACTTACATAGTTCCTTCCAGAATTTAGAGGTAAACTGTACCCCTCTATCCGAGACGATATCCCTAGGTACCTCATGAAGGCGAACAATCTCTTTTATGAATACATCTGCCGTTATAGCGGCTGAAGGGACCCCCTTTAACGGAATGAAATGGGCCATCTTGGTTAGTCGATCCACCACAACAAAAATCGTGTTGAATGTTTTGGATCTGGGAAGTTCCACAATAAAATCCATGCCAATCATGTCCCAAGGGCTAGTGGGAATCGGTAAAGGACACAATAAGCCGTACGGCCTCTGCCTAGGAGCCTTGAATCTAGCACAAGTGGCACAAGCAGCAACAAAATCCCTGCAATCTTTAGCCATTTTGGGCCAAAAAGAATGTCTATTCAGAAAATCCAAAGTCTTATAAAGTCCGAAATGTCCTGCTAAAGGGTGGCAATGGCAACATTGTAATACCACAGCTCTCGCCAAGGAGGGAACAAACACCTTGTCTCGAAGATAGATGAATCCATCCTGGGCTGGTGGGCAGTTAGAAGCGGATTGGAGAGAGGCCTGTTTGATGGTCCTAGCCAGGTTGTAATGAAGAAGTAAAAAATTTGACTTGGAAAGTATCGTATCAGGCCTATTGGGGCCCATATCCCCGAAGAATTGTCTTGAAAGGGCATCGGCTTTTCCATTTTTAGATCCTGGACGGAACGTGATATGGAAATTAAAATTGGAAAAAGAGGGCCCACCGAGCTTGACGGGGCCTTAGTCTCTTGGCTGTCTGTAAATACTCCAAATTTTTATGATCAGTGAAGATAACAATTGGGTGATAAGCTCCCTCGAGAAGGTATCGCCATTCCTCTAAAGCGGACTTAATGGCAAGCAACTCCCGATCACCCACATCATAGTTCTTTTCGGAGGGAGAGAGTTCTCTTGAAAAGAAGGCCACAGGATGAAGCAGAGCTTTAGGCCCTCTGCGTTGGAAAAGGATTGCCCCCAAGGCACTTTCAGACGCATCAACCTCCAGCAGGAAGGGGAGAGAAGGATCCGGATGGATGAGGACTGGCGCTGAGGTGAAAGCTGACTTCAATTGTTCAAAGGCTTTTTGAGCTACCTCAGACCACTTGAATTGAATATGAGTTCGGGTGAGCTGAGTAAGTGGAAGGATGATGGAAGAAAAGTTTTTGATGAACCTGCGATAATAATTTGCGAAACCGATAAACCTTTTTACCTGCTTACGGTTAGATGGTTCAGGCCAATCTCGAATGGCGGAGACCTTCTGAGGGTCCATGGTGAGTCCAAGAGATGAAATGATGAAACCTAGGAAGGGTATAGAAGTTTTTTCAAACTCGCATTTTTCCAGTTTAGCATAAAGACCATGAGTTCTGAGACGAGACAGGACTTTTTTAACTTGAAGATGGTGTTCATGGAGATTGGAAGAAAAGATGAGAATATCGTCGAGATATACAACCAGGAAATCATCGACAAAGTCCCGAAAGATATTGTTGACAAAGTGTTGGAACGTGGCAGGTGCATTACAGAGTCCAAAAGGCATAACTAAATACTCAAAATGACCGTATCGGGAGCGGAAAGCGGTTTTCCATTCGTCACCATCTCTTATTTGAATCAAGTTGTAGGCCCCTCTGAGATCTAGTTTTGTGAAAATCTTAGCAGACCTTAGTCGTTGGAGCAGTTCAGGAAAAAGTGGAAGAGGATAACGGTTCTTGACAGTGACATTATTAAGGGCTCTATAATCAATACAGGGTCTAAGGGAACCGTCTTTTTTTTCTACAAAAAATATACCAAGGATGTGGAGTGGCGTATGATACCCTTCTGTAAGTTTTCCTCAATGTAGTTTTTGAGGACTTCTTGTTCAGGCTCTGAGAGGGGATAGACTCTCCCAAACGGAATCTGAGCTCTGGGAAGCAATTCAACAGGACAATCGTAAATACGATGCGGGGGTAGGACGTTTGCCGCCTTCTTGTCGAAGACATCAGTGAAGTCATTGTAGCAGATGGGTAAAATGACCTCAGGAGTATCTTCTTTAACGGCCATCAGTGGAGATAAGCAACAAGATTGTGAACAAAACTGAGAAGGGAAGGAAATCTCGCCAGAAAACCAGTTTATTAAAGGGTTGTGGACCTTCAACCATGGTAAGCCCAAAATGATGGGGAACAAAGAAAAAGGCAAAACATCAAAAGAAATTAATTCAGTGTGCTGGTTAATCTTGACCTTCACAGGAACAGTTTTTTGGAAAATGGGTCCAGAAGAAAACTTTGAGCCGTCGGCTAGACGAATAAACAAAGGCAAAGTCATGACCCGAGTAGCGTGACCTCACTCCTTGGCACATGACTCTAAAATAAACGAACTACATGCTCTGGAATCAATAATGGCCTGAGTCTTGACGGGTAGATCTTTTCCTTGTAATGAAACATTAATTGAGAGGTAAGGTAAGGCAAGAGAACAGGAAGGAGGAGGAGATGGCAAAAGATTCTTACGAGCAGGCCTGATTGGACAGTTATTTAGGAGATGACCAGACTCCCCACAATACAGGCAGAGATTCAGACGACATCTGCGTTGATGCTCCTCAGGAGAAAGGGAGGAACGGGTGAGTCCAAGTTGCATTGGTACAGGTTCTGTAATATGAGAAGTAGAGAATGAAGGAAAAACTGATTCCGAAAAGGGGCGATTGGCACCCATCTTCTCCAACCTCCTTTCTCTCAGACGGTCGGTCGATTGACATGGACAGATCGATGAGTGCTTTCAGGGTGTCTGGAATCCCCACACGAGCTATTTATCCTTCAGGGTCTCCGACAAGCCAAGGCGAAATTGATGTTTAAGGGCCGCATCGTTCCACTGGTCTCGGTGCACTCTACGAAGTCAGACACATATTCCCCACTGGTCTCCTCCCTTGGGAGAGGTTACGGAGTGTAACCTCTGCAGTAGCAGCCCTCCTAGGGTCATCATAAATTTCTTCCAAAGCAGCAAAGAAGGCTTCACAGAAGCTACTGCGGCATCATTCTTTTCCAAAAGGCGGAGAGCCTAAGCTTGGGGTTTTTTATCTTGTAGGAGGGAAATGATAAAGCCAACCTTGACCCTTTCATCACTAAAGCTTCTGGGACGAAGGGAAAAATAGAGTCCACAAGAACTTTTAAACTGGGCAAATTTTGAACGATCTCCCACAAATCTATCAGCCAGTGGCACTTTAGGTTCCAGGGAGGCAGTTTGTAAGGCAGTCTGAGAAACTTGAGACCCACTTGTGGAGATGGCCTTCAACCTGGCATCAAGCTGGAAGAATCCTTGACGAGCCTCCTGCAAGGCTCCCTGTAGCTCTGCTACCTGTCATACAATTCTTCTACCGGACCGGCTTCTCCAGCGGGGTTCATATCTGGCTGCCAGTTACTGTTAAGGATCTTCAGGGAGAGTCCCTGCAAACCTCTCACTGGACACAGAGTCTAAGTGTCTGTCAGTCTTCTCCAGAGCCTCTGATGGTGAGGATGTTGTGCGGCAAGACAGACACCAGGTTGCGGCTCAAAGTTCACAGAAACCAACCCGCAGTGTAGAGAGGCAGCTGGTAAGAGAAACAGGTAAGAGCAACGATAGGAGCACTGGAGGTAACAATAACTGAGTGGTAAGGAGACCACTCCAAAAATACTGGAAACTGGAAATAGGTACAGGTTGGATTGTATGAATACCGGAAACTGAACTGGAAACAGGTGCTGGCTGGGTGAAATGGAGACCAAAGGCTGAACTGGAAACAGGTGCTGGCTGGGTGAAATGGAGACCAAAAGGCTGAACTGGAAACGGTGCTGGCTGGGTGAAATGGAGACCAAAGGCTGAACTGAACAGTGCTGGCTGGGTGAAATGGAACCAAAAGCTGAACTGGAAAAGGTGCTGGCTGGGTGAAATGGAGACCAAAGGCTGAACTGGAAACAGGTGCTGGCTGGGTGAAATGGAACCAAAGCTGAACTGGAAACAGGTGCTGGCTGGATGAAATGGAGAACAAGGCTGAACTGGAAACAGGTGCTGGCTGGGTGAAATGAAGACCAAGACTGAACTGGAAACAGGTGCTGCTGGGTGAAATGGAACCAAAAGCTGAACTGGAACGTGCTGCTGGTGAAATGGAGACCAAAGGCTGAACTGGAAACAGGTGCTGGCTGGGTGAAATGGAGACCAAAGGCTGAACTGGAAACAGGTGCTGGCTGGGTGAAATGGAACCAAAAGCTGAACTGGAAACAGGTGCTGGCTGGGTGAAATGGAGACCAAAGGCTGAACTGGAAACAGGTGCTGGCTGGGTGAAATGGAACCAAAAGCTGAACTGGAAACAGGTGCTGGCTGGGTGAAATGGAGACCAAAGGCTGAACTGGAAACAGGTGCTGACTGGGTGAAATGGAACCAAAGGCTGAACTGGAAACAGTGCTGGCTGGATGAAATGGAGAACAAAGGCTGAACTGGAAACAGGTGCTGGCTGAATGAAATGGAGACCAAAGGCTGAACTGGAAACAGGTGCTGGCTGAATGAATGGAGACCAAAGGCTGAACTGGAAACAGGTGCTGGCTGGTGAAATGGAGAACGAATGCTGAACTGAATCAGAACAAACTTGAGCAAACAAACCACAGAGAAGGGAGCTGAAGAAAGAATCAAACTGAATCTGAACTGGCAGCAGAAGCCACCACATGAAGAGACTTATAAGGACCTCCGACGTCATCATTGTGCGACGGAGCGTGCCCGCGCACGTCTGCGCGCGCCTAGGAAGAGGGACTGTCATTGCCCGATCCGGACGCCGGACTCCACGCCCTCCGCGCGTCACCACGGACGCGCGCGTGCATGGAGCGCCTGTGCACCCGCGGCAATGCAGGAACGTGGCCACAGGTAAGAACCGGAGCCTTACAGGGGAGAGGAAATGAAAAAAAAAAACAGAAAAAAATTTAAAGAAACGAAAAGAAGGGCACTAGAACAGTAAAAAAAAAGAGAGCTGAAATAAATAAGGAGGAACATGGATTAGACTTAATGGTTATGGTGCCATCTGAATGTTATGAAGTACCCTGCTTGCTTTACTCTAGCGGTCCAGCGGTGTGTGGCAATGTGATACCCTCTGCTTCCTCCCTCAGTGCGCTAGCAATTATCTGTGTCCTCTTTGTTTGTGGGTGCTACATTGGTAAGAATCAAGCTACAGAGCAGTGGCAAATTACTACAATTTTCATTTTTGGTCTAAAGTTGTGAATAAGGGCTGGGTCCCATTACTGCCAATGCAATGCTATAGGGTAGTTCCCACTATGGGCGCTGTGGTCCAGTCCCTTATTGGTTTGCATGCGTGCGCAACTTTTTGTGTGGAACGCATGCATGCCAATAACATAGAAACAGCCCAGAACAATTGAACGGCACATGTAGTATGATGCACAGCAGTAAATTGCAAAAATCCTGCATGTACTGTTGTGTGTGATAATGGGACCCTACCTTTAATGAAAATAATTCTAGACCTTTTTAGCTTCATACCACTTTGCACTAAAAGCCACATAAATAATATAGCAAAATTATGTTAACACCACATTAGTGACACAAAAATCCCCTTACTTTTATAAGTTTCCATTTAAGATAAGTTTCCGTTGCACATGGTTGTTGAATGTTTAAAATAGAATTACTGAACCAGTAAAAAAAAAGTATAAAAACTATCAGAGAGAGTTAATAAAAGTTCTTATCGTTAAAAATGGTGCTAATTCTGCCCCAACAAATCAGATGTTAGCTTTCAAATACTACATAACAACTAATTAACATCAATTAGTTGGGGCAAAATTAGCACCAGTTCTAACGATAAGAACTTCTTTTGAATCTTCCTGTATATTTATATACAGTATATGGTAGTAACAAATAATGAGGGTTTGTTCACACTATACACGGACCACAACGGACAGTGCGTTTTTTTTGGTCCATGGGTAGTGAATCATTTTCGGAATGTTTTTGCTGAAAACAGGTCTGTTTCCGGACAGAAATGTGTGCAGCTGTGCATTTTTTTTAATAGACCGGGGCCATCCGATCTGTTTAGAAAGCATACCACACAAATGTATGCCAGACAAGTAGATAGATAGGTGCAGTTCCCCTAGCCCTCCACTCCAAGGGCCAGAAAGTTCTCTAGCACAAGAAAGATATGGGGAAGCACACTAATCAGGTGAATTCACAACTATGTATTGTAACAACACATACAACATTTCAGGAGCCCTGTCCCTTTCTCAAATTGGGAGCTAACTTACCTTTAAGTGATCCACCGCGACCAAGCTGGAATCTTCGACCGATCGTAGCGCATGCATCTTGTGCTTGGGGTCATGCATTTTCCATCATATCGGACGTGTGTATTGACCTTTAGTGTCCAGCATCATCCATCATTACTTTGCTGGTATTTTCCAGTAACAAAATAATAATTAGCTAACAGACTTTACCTATAATAAATCTTTATAAATACTGCCCTTAGGGGCAGATTAGCTTTGTTACCCACAATAAAAGTTAATTAAGGGACCTCTACTTTTTTGGCAATTCCATGAATGTATAACTATTTTCATACATTCAATGTATGTGTAGGCTTTTTATTGGCCGAAACGGTCGTTCGGCGATCCGCCAGGTCGGTCGGTCAACGATCCCCGAGTGAACCTCCGTTTCGGCCGATAAAGTGCCTACACAAGGGCCGATTATCGGGCGAAACATTTGTTCCTACTCATCGTGCGTTGTGGGTTGGACCCCGTGATCGCATGTGTGTACAAGCCGTTAGACATACTGCAGTAAAACAATGTGAACTCAAATGTCCGTCAGTCCGTTGGTCGCAGCAAATTTGGCCGAGGCCGAATTTGCAAACGATAGATTGTGCGTTCCCATAGGGAACCACACGATCGATCGGAATTTTCCGACATGCCCGATCTGGACGAACGAACTACTGATGTCGGTCGCGGCCACCCGCCCCACACCTGCCAATATTTTTGGCTGATCGACTGAAAGTGACGTGAATCGGTTGGTCGGCCGAAAATATTGGCTGGTGTGTACTCAGCTTTAAATAAGTTTAATGGAATATATCATCCACTGTCCAATACAGGCATTTTTGTATGGTAACTCATTTAGACATTGTACATTCCCAGTAACTGTGCACATCTTATTGTTTTTACACAATCAATGTTAATCATGTCGTTTCTACAAAATGTGTGTGGACACACCCAGAAATGTTAGAATAGCACTGCTAAAAGTAGAATAGCACTAGTATGTGCGAAAAATTTGCATGACATTTGAGCTTTTGAAAATCACTTGAAACCACTTGATTGTTATGTAAACTGAGTTTGTTGACCGGATTCCATTTTAACTATCATGTATATTTAGTGCAAACTCATTGTAAAGGTGGCCACACACTACTTAGAAAATAGACTTGAGCACCAGCGTTTTTTTTAACTTCAGACTTTTTATTATCTTTGTGGTGGACCTGTCTGGCCCATTCAGTTTGAGATCATATTCTGGTTGGAAAAAAAGAAAGGGTCAGGTGGTTCCTCCAGAATCGCATTGAATGTTGCGGGAACATCACGCACCTTAAGGGACAATATTGAAAATGTTAGGTTATCTACCAAAACAAATGCATTATTCCCTAAATGAGTATACAACACATGCTACCTGATGTACTTTTTGGAAATAGCACAGTGTAACTAACCTATGCAATAAACTTTGTGATCAATTTCTGCTACTATTTAGCACAAAAATGAACGCCTTTCCAATGGGGGTGAAAATGACTGCACCTATTCTCATGATGTAGTAACAAAGTGGTAAGTAAAGTGATGAGACTGATTACTGGTAAGTTGCGATACAGGATTTTATTGCATCTCCCCAATAGTGCTTTAAGCTGGGTACACACGATTAGATATTTCGGTCCGATCGACCGATAGTTCAGTGTATCGGTCGATCGGACCGAAATTATGGCATTCGAATGTGCCCATGTCCGATCGACCGTTCGTCCAAATCGGACGAAAGGACGATCGGACAGGGTGGAAAACCTCGTCCGATCGTGCGGTCCTCTATGGACCGCACGATCGGTCGCGGTGACTATCGGACGCGGCTGCTTTTGCCGCGACCGACAGTCCTTCCTCCTGGCCGACCGTTCGAAAGTATCGAACGGTCGGTCAGGAGGAAAAATCGCTAGGTGTGTACCTAGCTTTAGGTTTATAACCATGGGTACAGTAGAAGGGAGGGAGGATTATTAACTCTTTAGTTCCTTTGACGTTAAAGTTATGTAAAAAGAAAAAACAATGGTTCACACGGGCAAATCCTGGCTCATCCCGCCCCTTTATAGAATGATCAGTTATTATTTGGTTGGGAATACCTCACAAATCATTTCGCTCATAGACATATGCACTATTAAGATTTACCAGCATGCCTGATTGTCCATAAAAGACCAATAATGGGGGAAAATTGGCCATGAATGGCCCCATGCAATCCAACCAAATGCTCAGATTGATTATTGATCAACACAAAGTATAGGCCTGTGTGTACCAGGCCTTACTAACACAAGTTTGTTTATAGCTGAGTGCAGAATTCAACAACGATTTGGCATACATTTTATTACCCTAGTAGACTAAAGGCTCATACACACATGCCATTGTGGGGCCAAGCCATGGTGCGCAATGTGTGCTCATTTTTTGCCAACAATCATGGCGTGTATAGGCACTTTGACTGCCAAAACGAACGTTCAGTCAGGGCTCGTTACCCAGCAACAAGTGGCTGACAAAGTGCCCATACACAGCCCGATTGTTGGCTGAAGTGGCTGCTCATACAAATGGCGCATCACAGGTCGCCCCCATCACACGTGAGTGAGCCTTAAGGCTAAGTACACATGGGCTGATATTTACATGAAAATTGTTGCAGGTGACATTTTGGCATGACCGATTGTGTAGTTATGTAGGGTGTTATATGGTCCTTTCAACTGATTTGGAAAGTGAAGAACCAACATCGGTCGAGGAAATGTACAGGTAATATTTCTGCCCAGCCGAATTGTTAATAGGGGAACAAAAAAATTGCCCCTTTTGTATGAACGTTTACAGAAATACTTAAAGGATAAGTGCACTGTAAAATCAAGTTATGTTCATTTGGAAGCTGCAGCTTTAAAAATGCTTTCTCCTGCTTGAGCCTCAAACAGAAATGCCTGTGAGTTCCATGCACTCTCCTGCTTGAGCCTCAAACAGAAATGCCTGTGAGTTCCGTGCACTCTCCTGCTTGAGCCTCAAACAGAAATGCCTGTGAGTTCCGTGCACTCTCCTGCTTGAGCCTCAAACAGTAATGCCTGTGAGTTCCGTGCACACACACGTGCACGTAACTCACAGGCATTACTGTTTGAGGCTCAAGCAGGAGAAAGCAGAGGAAATCTCAGAAGGGCGGAGCTTAACATTCAGCAAACCAGTAACAAGATGTCAGCAACTTTCAAGGCACAAAGCTAGGCTCTGGAGGGGCATAGGTAAAAAAAAAATATGGCACCGGTATTTTTAAAGCTGCAGCTTCCAAATGAACATAACTTGATTTTACAGTGCACTTATCCTTTAAAATAATCAGGATGTGAAAACATAAAATGTGCAGGGTCCATATATTTAATGTGGTAGTTGCCCCCTCAACGGTAAATGCCTTTGAAAGACAATAGTAGTAAACAAATGCAATCTGGGAAATCACAATCGTCCTGTGGTGAAGCATTTAAATGTCAATGGTGAATAGATATTTCTAAATGACATTCCTATTCACAGGGAAAGAGTGGTCAGTGAATGGCATCCTGAGCCTGAAAACAATGTAAACCATATGCCAAATTCAGTCACAGTCATCAGATTTCAAAACAGCCGAACACAAACAAATAGCAATGAGATGACAAGGAAACTGTTTCTTCTGGGAAAAAGCTCTTCTGTAACCCCTCACAGAATTTGTGTCAAGAAAAGATATTCTAAATGTGATCTAGCAGTGCATCCTGATATTACATTATTTTTCTTTTTCTTCGATTTCTTTGAAATACCCAAAGCACTGTACAAAAATATAGTTATACCACCCGTAGCAAATAAAAACAAGGTAAAATAGCAAAAGGTAGAACATAAAACAATATGAACTAAGTCGGGTTCAAAGTGGCATGGGGGTTGAAACACAGATAAACTATAAAAAATACCGCTATGGGAGAAGGCAGAGGTGGTTTGTACTACAGGAATGTGAAGGTTATTCATTGTCTTCCATCAAATGAACACAATATAAGTAGATTCGGATCCCTGATTTGAAATATCCTTTATATATGTCATATTAACTGTAGAAAAAGGATAAATAAAGGCTGGACCACAGTTGATGGACCTTTCTATTAATGACAAAGGGGAACAACATCAACTTTCTTGTTCAAGAAATACAATTTTGCCAACAAGGCCACTCATGAATAATTCTGTTACTGCAAAAATGTCTAATTTATCTAATAACTCTCTCTCTGTTGACAATACCCCCATTTCCCCTATCCAATCGGCACGCTGCTTAGGGGTAATTATTTACACCTCTCTCTCCTTTTCTAACCACATTAACTATGTTGCGAAAACCTGCCACTTCTTCCTTCGCAATATAGCCAAAATTCGCAGGTTCCTTTCTCTCCCAACCACCGCTATGCTTATGGCCTGTTCTTGTCCTATCGCGTCTGGACTATTGCAAACCTACTACTTTCTGGTCTTCCTGCTTCCCCCCCCCTTCCCCCCCCCCCTCTCCCCTTGATATATAATTAACTCTGCCACACGTATCGTTTCGCTCTCTAATAAACTGGATCCCAAATCTCCTCTGTAACAACCTGGCTCCCCGTAAACAGCGCATTACATACAAAATCCTCCTCCTAACATTTAAATCCCTTCTCTCTGCTGCTCCTCCTTATATTTCCTCTCTAGTCTCCCCATATGTTCCTGCCCGTACCCTCCTGAACAACCCCCCACTCGTACTGCTTCCTCTCGCCTTAAACCTTTCTCTCTTGTGGCTCCCGTCCTCTGGAATTCTATTCCCCTCTCTCTACGTCAAAAAAACTCTATTAGCAGGTTTAAGTCTATCCTTACATCCTACCTTTCTTAGGAGCCCCTGAGGAACTGGAAGCTGTTCCACGAAACGTGTAGGGCGGAACTCTGTGTGTCTGCCAGTTAGACTCAATGTCTGTTCTTTTGTTCATATGTTTTTAACTTATCACAATAAAGTATTCGGATTTTTAACCTACTACTAAGGAGTCCGGTTGCCTACCTCTTGGGGGAATACCCCGCTACGTCTCACTCCAGCACTTATACCCATTCCATTGTATCTGTATGTTACCAGGGGTGTTCCTAGAGTTTTTGACACCTGAAACAACTTTTAAATGCCGCCTATCGGCAGACGGGGGGCAACATGTGAAGAATTAATGCTATTGCCATGTTATTTAGAACAGAAGTTTATGACTGATACACACTATGATAATATAGAATAATCTACCCATCATCCTAATAACTTTGTAGCAATAAAAAGATTATCCATGTGTGATACACCAAAAGTGGATTCTTAAATAATGTTGGCCTATGTCTTTACAGATGCTAGGTTGTCAGTTGGAATGCTTGTTTGTGGTCATGACAGCCAAAACTGACCTAGCATCAGTAAAAGTCTTTATATGCTTCTGCAATAATTCATTTTGGTCTAATTATGAGCATGGTGTTTTCAGTATATTTTTCATTAGGGTTTGTGTCCTGCACTGAAGATATGAAGCAACCAATGAATCAACAGATATCGTTATTATTATCAGTAGAAGTAGTTTACCAGAGTTTGTTACCAGAAAGCCAGAAAGAAAATGTAGCGGCTGGCTGTAGCAGAGAGAGGTCACTTGCTATAACATTCAGCTCTGCTTGAGTCCCTGTTTTGGATCTCAAACTCCTGTCTAATAATGTAGGGTTAATGGTCACTGTTTTATATCTCAAACTCCTGTCTAATAATGTAGGGTTAATGGTCACTGTTTTAGATCTCAAACTCCTGTCTAATAATGTAGGGTTAATGTCACTGTTTTAGATCTCAAACTCCTGTGTGGTAATGTAGAGGTTTATAGGTAATCTATAATCGATTCTATCTACTTTATTGGTCTGTGCCTATTTGATTTGTTTTTTCTAAAGTAAAAAAATCTGTATTCAGGTTAAATGATCATGTTGGCACTATGCAATAAAAAGTGGGGTTTTGGGTTGCAGTTTGGACCCTTGGCCTCTAAAAGGTTCGCCATTACTGTACTATAAGAAGCCACAAAAGACCATATTCAATTACTGTAAAGAATATACATTCTTTGGTTCAGCCATTTTATGAACATAAGCAAAGGAAATACAGATTAAAGAATCTTCCATTTTATACAATAAATGGGCAATCTCATTTAGGCAATAAAAAAGCAGTGAAATGCCTTATGTAGCATAAACATTGTATGGAGATGGGATAGGAAAACTAATAGTAACTTGCTTACATTGAATATTTATTAATCTTGGTTGATCGTTATGCCCTTAGGAAGAAACCCCAGAATGCTTATTTTATAATAATAAAAAATATTAATCTATAAAATGATTAGCTATACCTTGGATTGCAGAAGATGTTATAAAATCTCTTTCATCATCTCTTTATCTTTAATTCCTATTTACTTTTCAGTGACGCTTTACCATTGGTCGCCTTCTTCTTTTGTCCCGTGTCTAAGTCTCTTCCACTTTGCCCTTTGAGTACCAGTCTCACAGTCCTAGCAGGAAAATGCTTCTTTCACTTTGCTTTTATGTCTCAGTTTCCAAAATAGCACAAATTTCAACTCTTGCCTTTTCTCTCTCTTTGCTATGTATTTCTACACTTCTTTACCCTGTTGAGCCTTTTAGTTTGTTTCTCTTTCTTTCTAATTCTTACCTGACTTCCTGTCCCTGCTTCTTTTCTCACCCATGGTACAACCACAAAGGCAGGATCATTTTAAAGCTGCATTCACATCCGCAGTTAGTTTTTTAAGTCTGTCAGCCATTTGCATGTTATATTTTTATATTCAAATTCAATTGTGAATCTAATAAAAATGATATTAATACAATACTAATAATTTAGCACCATAATACAAAAATAATAAAAATGATGTAGTACCATAATACAATAATCATGATCTAGTACTATAATACAATAATACTGTTTTAGTACCATAATATAATGTTACTTAATCATGAAAATCATGAAATTTCCAGGATTTATATGCATTTATTTTTTTGTCTGCATTCAGATTCAAAGTTTTAAACTACTCTAATGTATTCCGGGCCTTCAGTTACACATACTTTATTGTTAGTTATTGAAAGACATGTCCGCCCCCAAAACTAAAATTTAACCCACTACTGGCCCCACTACTGTGAAGTTTAAAAAAATCTTTGCCTGATATCTCCATCTCCACTCCTTATGGTTCTCCTCCAAAGTCCAAAGTCCTATATTTTCTTTTATGTATATATTTATTACTGTAAAGAAAACCATATTATATTGTTTTTGTGGCTACAATCTTAGTGAAAAATGTAATCCATAGTTTGACTACTTTATCAGCATTAATCATGACAAAAATGGGAGGTATAGTATGGTATTTTAGTATTGTCCCCCTACTCAGCAATACATTTCCTGTCTAAAGTTGGGTACACACCTTCGGCGGCAAAAGTACCCGTGTCTGAATGTTTGCCATGACCGAGTGGTCCATAGAGGGCCGGATCCAGGCGGATCAATGAACGACCCCTGACCGAACGCATACACACAGATGAATCTCGGCCAAAATGGACGTTCGTAGCATGTAGCGCTCGGCCATCGGGGGTCATTCCTCGCTCTTAAATAGAGCATGTGTACGAACCTAATGTCTATCTTGTGTATCTGTCCAGCATAGTATATAAAACAGGGTTAGCATTGAGTGTTATGTGGAGCCCTCAACACCATGTTTTAAGTGTATTTTACCCAGCCCTCCCCCAAACTTTAAACCAGCCCTACCTAATGGATATATTCAAACATGATAAAGCTATGTAATGAACATAATAGTATTTTTCTCCTCTAGGCCAGCTTGACTCCTATCTAGTTTCACATGAGCGGCAATGTAAAAGTCCGATAGCAGTGCGCTATGCGATTCACTGTAAATCTTTGCATCACCATGAAGCCATTTATTAGCTGGCATTTAAAATATTTCATATTGTGTTTTCTGAGATACAAAAAAAATCCATCTTTAAGTCACATCTGCCTTTTTTTACTATTAATAGTATTTTGCGTAGGAGTCAGCAGTTCATTTCCCTGTATGTACCTTAGGCTTTTGTATAGTGCAGTTTATAAAGGATTGGGACCTCATGTCTGAAGGCCAGGCTTGTCATAAGGTACATTAAATGGCAGTGGAAAATTAGTGCCCAGCACAATCCAGCCTTACTATTCCCCCCACATACATAACCACTTTGAGAGGGAGGGAGAATCAGGATCACTCTTCCTGCGTGTTTATTGGAATTAGGGCCAGATTTCCCAGTAGGCACGTGTCTAGGGGCACTTGAAGTTGGAGGGGCGGCTGTCAATCTCCTCCCACCAATTCAACCCCTTTATGGTCTATTTTATTCTCCCAAAAAGAGAAAAGGGGTGTGATCTGTGTTTAGGGGTGGGGCTAAGGGCACCAGGCTCTTTGGACCTACAGGCTCCTGTAACTGGAATACAGATAGATTCTATTAAATAGTAAGCACTGCTTCCCTAGAACAATGAATAGGTATAATGTTTAAAAAAATGGATTTTCACATTTCAGACCAAATTAAATAACCTACTATATGTGATTGTATTAAAATTGTGAGATAAAAGGCAGGTCCTTTCACTGCTTTCCTGATTGTACATTAGGAGGTGACAGTGTAACCAGTTGGAAGATTAGTTACAATTAGTAAGATACAAGGCAGGTCCATTACCTCAAGTAAAAAGTAGCAAATGTGCGACCGTCCACCTTGTCTTAGTTGGTCTCTCTCCCGCTGGATTGTCTGCCAGTATGATCATATATGTAGAAAAGAAGGAAGAGGACTCACATGCAGTTAAATCTGCTAAAGTTTATTGCTGCGACGTTTTGGGTATCAGCGTGCCCTTTCTCGAGAAAGGGCACGCTGATACCCGAAACGTCGCAGCAATAAACTTTAGCAGATTTAACTGCATGTGAGTCCTCTCCTTCTTTCTACATATAAGGCAGGTCCATTCACTGCTTTCCCTCTCTGTATTAGGAGGTGACAGTGTAACCAGTTGGAGATTAGTTACTATTATAAGATGCAAGGCAGGTCCTTTCACTGCTTTCATTCTCTGTACATTCGGAGGTGACAGTGTAACCAGTTGGAAGACTAGTTACTATTAAGTTACTATTAATAGGATACAAGGCAGGTCCATTCACTGCTTTCCCTCTCTGTATTAGGAGGTGACAGTGTAACCAGTTGGAAGATTAGTTACTACTAGTAAGATACAAGGCAGCTCCATTCACTGCTTTCCTTCTCTGTATTAGGAGGTAACAGTGTAACCAGTTGGAAGATTAGTTACTATTAGTAAGATACAAGGCAGGTCCATTCACTGCTTTCCTTCACTGTATTAGGAGGTGACAGTGTAACCAGTTTTGAAGATTAGTTACTATTAGTAAGATACAAGGCAGGTCCTTTCACTGCTTTCCTTCTCTATACATTAGGAGGTGACAGTGAAACCAGTTGGAAGATTAATTACTATTAGTAAGATACAAGGCAGGTCCATTCACTGCTTTCCCTCTCTGTGTTAGGAGGTAACAGTGTAACCAGTCGGAAGATTAGTTACTATTAGTAAGATACAAGGCAGGTCCATTCACTGCTTTCCTTCACTGTATTAGGAGGTGACAGTGTAACCAGTTGGAAGATTAGTTACTATTAGTAAGATGCAAGGCAGGTCCATTCACTGCTTTCCTTCTCTGTATTAGGAGGTGACAGTGTAACCAGTTGGAAGATTAGTTACTATTAGTAAGATACAAGGCAGGTCCATTCACTGCTTTCATTCTCTGTACATTAGGAGGTGACAGTGTAACCAGTTGGAAGATTAGCTACTATTGGTAAGATACAAGGCAGGTCCATTCACTGCTTTCCCTCTCTGTATTAGGAGGTGACAGTGTAACCAGTTGAAAGATTAGTTACTATTAGTAAGATGCAAGGCAGGTCCATTTGCGGCTTTCCTTCTCTGTATTAG